>CM035811.1:23984063-24379012 GCA_020458035.1 Magallana ariakensis | reverse complement strand
GGAAATGGATCTTTTTTTGTTTATTTAACATCGCATAAATGACTTATGAAAAGATCCATACTAAAATAACCATTCTATGTAAAATAACTACAAAAGGTAAAAAAAAAAAAAGATTTGAAGTGCTTCCGGTGATGACCGGAAGTTACGCCGAATAAAACAAAATAATGTAAACACATCTACATTTAGAGGTCTATCATCCTGCAAAGTTTGATTGTTCAAGTCATTACCATATTTGAGATCTCGAGGAGTCAAGTTTTTTGTTTTGGGACAGGAAACGGACAAACAGAAGTACTCAGTGAAAATTTAAAGTTAGTAATTCTTCCGAATTTTACAACAGGACATTATTGCCTATCAATTTCTCTAAAATTGGCAAAGAAAAACACTTAAACTTATAAACATCTTGATTTGTTTGAACTCTTCCGGTGTGGACCGGAAGTGACGGCCGACAAAATAAAAGCAGTTAAACACATATTCAGTCAAATGTCTATCATCCATGAAAGTTTCGTGTCTTGATCACTTATACTTTTTAAGATCTCGCGGGTACAAAAATTATTTTTAAAAAACTACCTGAGATATTTGAGATATCTCACCGGAAGTGGAATTTTTCTGTTGATTGAACATCGCTTAGATAACATATATAAAGATTTATACTTATATATTCATTCTATGTAAATTAAATTAAATACGTAAAAAAAATAATTTTTGAAGTGCTTCCGGTGACGACCGGAAGTTTTAACGAACAAAACAAAATAGTTTAAACACATCTACACATATAGGTCTATCATCCTACAAAGTTTGAATGTAAAAGCCCTTGTCGTTTCTGAGATCTCGAGGTGACAAGCTTCTTTGTCGCGGGACAGGAAACGGACGACAGGAAATGAATTTTGAAAAAATGAAAAAAACGCCTCGAGATATTATCATTATCTATCTTTTCTAAAAATTTCAGGAAAATCTATCTACTCATCTCTGAGAAATTCTGCCGACAAAAAAGGGGAAAAAAATAATAATAATAAGAAAGAAAGAAAAAACCTTACAATCACTATAAGGTCTTCCGTTGGAAACGGAAGACCTTAACTAGACTCTTGTTGCTATAGCAACAAAAAGGTCTTCCGTACCTTATGTATTAATCTTAAAAAAATTCATTTGTCTTGTAAAACGAAAATGGATATAACATATACTGTAATGGAATTTCCCACTTATCATTTCTATGTAAAACAAAACAAAAAGACAAAAAGTCAATATTTGAGTACTTTCTGTGACGACCGGAAGTTACGCCGGATCAGACAGAACATAGTAGACATATCCTCATACATTGTTCTGTCTTTCTTTAAAGTTTTGATGTTCAAGTTTTTGTTACTTATGAGATCTCGCTGAGAAAAGGTTTCTGTTTCAGGACCGGAAACGGACAAACGGAAGTGATTAAGGAAATTAAAATTTTTAGTACATTTACCTACGGTACGTTACTGTTCATCACACTGGGTAAATTGTTTTAAAAAATCTAAACTTTAAAAAAAAAAACTTCATTTTGCTTGAACGCTTCGAGTGAGAACTGGAAGTGACGAACGACCAAATGAAACCCGTTAAACACATGTTCAATCAAATGTCTTTCATCTATATAAGTTTTGTATCTTGGTCTCTTACAGTTTCTGAGATCTCCGGGTACAAATTTTTTATAAAAGAAAACTACCTGAGATATTTGAAATGTCTCACCGGAAGTAGAATTGTTTCGTTTATTTATCCATGTGTAGATGAACTTTTGTATTTCTGTTGCTAAAATGTAACTTCCATGCTAAATAACCCAAATATTATTAAATAATCAAATTTTGGTGTACTTCCTGTGACGACCGGAAGTTACGCCGGATAAAACAAAATATAGTAAATACATGTTCATACATAGGTCTATCATCCCACAAAGTTTGGTTGTTCAAGTCGTTACCGTTTTTGAAATCTCGTCGAAATCAGTTTTTTTGTCTCGGGACAGGAAACGGACAAACGGAAGTGCTCAATGAAAAATTAATTTATTATTTGTTGTGTACTTGCCCATCGCACATTATTGTTCATCGAGCTAACTAATACTATCAAAGGAAAACAGTTAAACTGATAAATAGCTTGATTTGTTTGAACTCTTCCGGTGTGGACCGGAAGTGACGGTCGACAAAATAAAACCAGTTAAACACATCTTCAATCAAATGTCTATCATCCCTAAAAGTTTCGTGTCTTCATCACTTATAGTTTTTGAGATCTCGTGGGAACAAAATTTGTTATAAAAAAGTTATTTGAGATAATTGAGATATCTCACCGGAAGTAGAATGTTCTTGTTTATATATCATCGCTTAGATGACACATGTAAGGATTTATACTATCAGATTCATTTTATTTAAAATAAGTTTAATACATAAATAAAATAATTTTTGAAGTACTTCCGGTGACGACCGGAAGTTACGACGAACAAAACAAAATAGTTTAAACACATCTACAGATATATGTCTATCATCCAAGAAGGTCTGGATGTTCAAGTGTTTGCCGATTCTGAGATCTTGAGGGAACAAGGTTTGTTGACGCGGGACAGGAAACGGACGAACGGAAATGAATTTTAAAAAAATGAAAAAAACGCCTCGAGATATTATCATTCTCTATCTTCCCTGAAAATTTCAGGGAAATCCATACAGCCATCTCTGAGAAATTCTGCCGACAAAAAAAGGGGGAAAAAAAATAATAATAAGAAAGAAAAAACACTACAATCACTATAAGGTCTTCCGTTGGAAACGGAAGACCTTAATAATGACATATGTAAGGTTTTATACTGTTATATTCATTTCATGTGAAAAAAAATACGTAAAAATTGTTTTTTTCTCAAGTACTTCCTGTGACAACCGGAAGTTACGCCGGATAAAACAAAATAGTGTAAACACATGTACATACATAGGTCTATCATTCCACAAATTTTGGTTGTTCAAGTCTACACCGTTTTTGAGATCTCGTGGAGACAAGGCTTTTTGTCTCAGGACAGGAAACGGACAAACGGAAGTGCTCAATGAAAATTAAAGTTAGTATTTCTTAAACATTTTCCTATCATACATTGTTGCTTATAAAGCTAACTAAAACTGTCAAATGAAATCAGTTAAACTTATAAACAGCTTGATTTGTTTGAACCCTTCCGGTTAGCACCGGAAGTGACGGCCGATAAAACGAAACCCGTTAAACACATATTCAATCAAATGTCTAACGTCCCTGTAAGTTTCGTGTCATTATCACTTACAATTTTTGAAATCTCGCAGGTACAAAATTTGTTAAAAAGAAAGCTACCTGAGATAATTGAGATATCTCAACGGAAGTAGAATTTTTTTTGTTTATTTAACATCTTATAGATGACATACGTAAGGATTTATACTTATATATTTATCCTATGTAAAATAAGTTAAATACGTAAAAAAACCAATTTTTGAAGTACTTCCTGTGACGACCGGAAGTTTCGATGAACAAAACAAAATAATTTAAACACATCTACATACTAAGGTCTATCATCCTTCAAAGTTTGGATGTTCAAGTTCTTACCGTTTTTGAGATCTCGAGGTGAAAAGGTTTTTTTTCGTGGGACAGGAAACGGACGACCGGAAATGAATTTTGAAAAAATGAAAAAAACGCCTCGAGATATTGTCATTTTCTATCATCCCTAAAATTTTCAGGAAAATCTATCCTGTCGTCTCTGAGATAGCAACAAAAAGGTCTTCCGTTCCTCATGTATAAATCTTTTAAAAAAATGCTTTTCTCTTATAAAAAAGAAAAAGGATATAATCGATACGGTGATGGAATCTTTCAGTAACTTTTTCTATGTGGAACAAAACGAAACGAGAAAAAGTCATTTTTGAAATTTGCTCTGACGACCGGAAGTTACGCTGATTCAAACGGAACATGGTAAACATATTTTCATACATTGTTCCATATTTCCTCAAAGTTTGGATGCTAACGCTTTTGTCAGTTATGAGATCTCGTTGAGAAAAGGTTTCTTGTCTCGGGACAGGAAACGGACGAACAGAATTGCTTAATGAAAAAAAATGTTAATATATCTTAAACACTTTCCTCTCGTACACTACTGTTTATCGAGCTTACTGAAACAGTGTAAAAAAAAAACGGCTAAACTTATCAACAATGTCATTTGTTTGAACCCTTCCGGTGAGGACCGGAAGTGACCATTGACAAAATGAAACACGTTAAAAACATCATCTATCAAATGTCTATCACCTACATAAGTTTTGTGTTTTGATCACTAACAGTTTCTGATTAACGGCGGGTACACAATTTAGTATAAAAAAGCTACGTGAGATGTTTGAGATATCTCACCGGAAATGGATCTTTTTTTGTTTATTTAACTTCGTATAAATGACTTATGAAAAGATCCGTACTAAAATAATAATTCTGTGTAAAATAACTAAAAAAAGTAAAAAAAAAGAAAAATTTTGAAGTGCTTCCGGTGACGACCGGAAGTTACGCCGAACAAAACAATATAATGTAAACACATCTACATATATAGGTCTATCATCCTGCAAAGTTTGATTGTTCAAGTCATTACCATATTTGAGATCTCGAGGAGTCAAGTTTTTTGTTTTGGGACAGGAAACGGACAAACGGAAGTAATCAGTGGAAATTTAAAGTTAGGAGTTCTTATGCATTTGACAACAGGACTTTATTGCCTATCAATTTATCTAAAATTGGCAAAGAAAAACATTTAAACTTTATAAACAGCTTGATTTGATTGAACTCTTCCGGTGTGGACCGGAAGTAACGGCCAACAAAATGAAGGCAGTTAAACACATCTTCAGTCAAATGTCTATCATCCATGAAAGTTTCGTGTCTTGATCACTTATACTTTTTGAGATCTCGCGGGTACAAAATTTATTTTTAAAAAGCTACCTGAGATATTTGAGATATCTCACCGGAAGTGGAAATTTTTTGTTGAATGAACATCGCTTAGATGACATAAATAAAGATTTATACTTATATATCCATTTTATGTAAATTAAATTCAATGCGTAAAAAAAAATATTTTTGAAGTGCTTCCGGTGACGACCGGAAGTTACGACAAACAAAACAAAATAGTTTAAACACATCTACATATACAGGTCTATCATCCCACAAAGTTTAAATTTTAAAGTCCTTGTCGTTTTTGAGATCTCGAGGTGACAAGCTTCTTTGTCGCGGGACAGGAAACGGACGACCGGAAATGAATTTTGAAAAAATGAAAAAAACGCCTCGAGATATTATCAATATCTATCATTCCTAAAAAATTCAGGAAAATCTATCCACTCATCTCTGAGAAATTCTGCCGACAAAAAAGGGGAAAAAAATAATAATAACTAGACTCTTGTTGCTATAGCAACAAAAAGGTCTTCCGTACCTTATGTATTAATCTTAAAAAAATTCATTTGTCTTGTAAAACGAAAATGGATATAACAGATACTGGATAATAGAATTTCCCACTTATCATTTCTATGTAAAACGAAACAAAACGACAAAAAGTCAATTTTTGAGTACTTTCTGTGACGACCGGAAGTTACGCCGGATCAGACAGAACATAGAAGACATATCCTCATACATTGTTCTGTCTTTCCTTAAAGTTTTGATGTTCAAGTTTTTGTTACTTATGAGATCTCGCTGAGAAAATGTTTCTGTTTCAGGACCGGAAACGGACAAACGGAAGTGATTAAGGAAATTAAAAGTAGATATTTTTAGTACATTTACCTACGGTACGTTACTGTTCATCACACTGAGTAAATTGTTTAAAAAAATCTAAACTTTAAAAAAAAAACTTCATTTTGCTTGAACGCTTCGAGTGAGAACCGGAAGTGACGGACGACCAAATGAAACCCGTTAAACACATGTTCAATCAAATGTCTTTCATCTATATAAGTTTCGTATATTGGTCTCTTACAGTTTCTGAGATCTCCGGGTACAAAATTTTTATAAAAGAAAATTACCTGAGATATTTGAGATGTCTCACCGGAAGTAGAATTTTTTCGTTTATTTATTCATGTGTAGATGAACTTTTGTATTTCTGTTGCTAAAATGTAACTTCCATGCTAAATAACCCAAATATTATTAAATAATCAAATTTTGGTGTACTTCCTGTGACGACCGGAAGTTACGCCGGATAAAACAAAATATAGTAAATACATGTTCATACATAGGTCTATCATTCCACAATGTTTGGTTGTTCAAGTCGTTACCGTTTTTGAAATCTCGTCGAAATCAGTTTTTTTGTCTCGGGACAGGAAACGGACAAACGGAAGTGCTCAATGAAAAATTAATTTATTATTTGTTGTGTACTTGCCCATGGTACATTATTGTTCATCGAGCTAACTAATACTATCGAAGGAAAACAGTTAAACTGATAAATAGCTTGATTTGTTTGAACTCTTCCGGTGTGGACCGGAAGTGACGGTCGACAAAATAAAACCAGTTAAACACATCTTCAATCAAATGTTTATCATCCATGACAGTTTCGTGTCTTCATCACTTATAGTTTTTGAGATCTCGTGGGAACAAAATTTGTTATAAAAAAGTTACTTAAGATAATTGAGATATCTCACCGGAAGTAGAATGTTCTTGTTTATGTATCATCGCTTAGATGACACATGTAAGGATTTATACTATCAGATTCATTCTATGTAAAATAAGTTAAATACATAAATATAATAATTTTGAAGTACTTCCGGTGACGACCGGAAGTTACGACGAACAAAACAAAATAGTTTAAACACATCTACAAATATAGGTCTATTATCCCACAAAGTCTGGACGTTCAATTGTTAGCCGATTCTGAGATCTCGAGGGAACAAGGTTTTTTGACGCGGGACAGGAAACGGACGACCGGAAATGATTTTTGAAAAAATGAAAAACATGCCTCGAGATATTATCATTCTCTATCATCTCTGAAAATTTCAGGAAAATCTATCCAGCCATCTCTGAGAAATTCTGCCGACAAAAAAGGAGAAAAAAAAATAATAAGAAAGAAAGAAAGAAAGAAAGAAAGAAACAAAAAACACTACAATCACTATAAGGTCTTCCGTTGGAAACGGAAGACCTTAATAAGAAAGAAAGAAAAAACCTTACAATCACTATAAGGTCTTCCGTTGGAAACGGAAGACCTTAACTAGAGCAAAGCTCGTTGCAAAGCAACGAGTGGGTCTTCCGTTAATGTCGAAAGTAAAGCTAGAAGTTCCGCTTAGAAGCAGAGTTCTTAAACCAATAAACATAAGTAACTAAAACAAAAAGAAAAAAATCGAATTATTCTTGGTACGAGTTAACAAAATCCGAATTATTCTAAGTACGAATTAACAAAAACCTTATCGATTTCAAGAACGACTTAGCCAATACAAATCCAAATGTGTTCAAGTACGACTTTACAATATTCGAATTAATTTAGGTACGAGTTAATTTCACTTTGAACATAACACTATTTTCTTAACCAAGACTGCAGAATCAAAATTTCCGGAAAAATCAATTTTTAAACCCTTATATCTCTGTAATGCATCTTCCGATTTTAAAACGGATTTCAGGTTTAAATTAAGCTTAATAAGCTCTTATTTTTGTTTTTATGATTAATAACAAATTATCGCTCAAAAACAGTTCTTATAAAAAGAATATGTAGCCCTACTGGCCCCTAATTTGAGGGGCTAGCCCCCTTTTCTTGATATCAAATGAAAGGTCTCGCAAATATGAACATATTTTGTTCAACAATTGTTCACAAATTGTTAGCCGTTTTAGATATATCTAAACAACTGTGTTTTAGGGGCCGACCCTTTAACTCCTTACCGGGGCCACCAACGAAAAAATTTAAGGTATCATATTGTTAAGAACATTATTCTGAGCAACTTTTCTTCTACAATGCTTTTCAAAATATTTCTCCTTTCCTAGATATTGATGATCAGAGGTTAGGACTTCTGGCCCCTTGAAACCCCTAATTACGTAACATATGACTTAGGTATGGTACTGTATAGATTAAAAGCTGTACAATGAACATTTTTGCTTCTATAATTGATAACAAATAATTGTTCAGTAAAGAGTTATTGCAAAAAGACTTTAGAGCCCTCTTGGCCCCTAATTTGAGGGGCCAGCCCCTTTTTCTTGATATTAAATGAAAGCCCGTGAAAATTGAAACAACTTTTGCATTACATGTTTTAACAAAATATTTACAGGTTTAAAATTATTTCAGAAAATGTGCAAAATTTTTGTGAAAAAAATTGGTGCCAATTTTCGACCACAGGCGAGCTTCAACGCCTTGCGTATTATCCATATTTTAAAACAATGCGGTACATCTACAGACTTTCATCTACAATCCCTGAAAATTTTAACTTTCTATCGTGAATAGTTTCAGAGGAGTTGCGTGGACAAAATGACCCTTAAAATTTCACTAAATCGTCAATATCTTAAACCGGAAGTGACGTCATCAAAAAATTTAACTGGAAACATTTATCCCCTCCGATGCTCTATATGTCCTGAAAATTTGGTGCAAATCGAGTGAATAGTTTTCGAGATATAAAGCTTTAAAGAAGGCAGAAAAAGAATATTAAGAACTAGACTCTTGTTGCTATAGCAACAAAAAGGTCTTTCGTTCCTCATGTATTAATTTGAAGAAAAAAATCATTTCTCTTGTTAATCGAAAATGTATATAATTTATACTGTGATGGAATTTCTCAGTAATTACTTCTATATAAAACAAAACAAAAAGAAAAAAGTCAATTTTTGAGTACTTTCTGTGACGACCGGAAATTACGCCGGATTAGACAGAACATAGTAAACATATCTTCAGGCATTGTTCTGTCTTTTCTCAAAGTTTGGGTGTTCAAGTTTTGTTAGTTAGGAGACTTCGCTGAGAAAAGGTTTTTGTCTCAGGACCGGAAACGGACAACCGGAAGTGATGAAGGATATTAAAAGTAGATATGTTTAGTACATTTACCTATGGTACGTTACTGTTCATCACACTGAGAAAATTGTTTTAAAAAATTCTAAACATTTAAAAAAAACTTCATTTTGCTTGAACGCTTCGAGTGAGAACCGGAAGTGACGGATGACCAAATGAAACCCATGAAACACATGTTCATTCAAATGTCTATCATCCCTATAAGTTTTGTATCTTGGTCTCTTACAGTTACTGAGATCTCCGGAATTTTTATAAAAGAAAGCTACTTGAGATATTTGAGATGTCTCACCGGAAGTAGAAATTTTTTGTTTATTTATCCATGTGTAGATGAACTTTTTTATTTCTATTGCTAAAATGTTACTTCCATGCTAAACAACCAAACTATTTTTAAATAATCAAATTTTGGTGTACTTCCTGTGACGACCGGAAGTTACGCCGGATAAAACAAAATATTGTAAACACGTGTTCATACATAGGTCTATCATCCCACAAAGTTTGGTTGTTCAAGTCGTTACCTTTTTTGAAATCTCGTAGAAATAAGTTTTTCTGTCTCGGGACAGGAAACGGACAAACGGAAGTGCTAAATAAAAAATTAATTTATTATTTCTTGTATACTTGACCATTGCACATAATTGTTCATCGAACCAACTAAAACTATCAAAGGAAAACAGTTAAACTGATAAAGAGCTTGATTTGTTTGAACTCTTCCGGTGTGGACCGGAACTGACGGTCGACAAAATAAAACCAGTTAAACATATCTTCAATCAAATGTCTACCATCCATAAAAATTTCGTGTCTTCATCACTTATAGTTTTTGATATCTCGCGGGAACAAAATTTGTTATAAAAAAGTTACTTGAGATAATTGAGATATCTCACCGAAAGTAGAATGTTTTTGTTTAAATATCATCGCTTAGATGACACATGCAAGGATTTATACTATCAGATTCATTTTATGTAAAATAAGTTTAATACATAAATACAATAATTTTTGAAGTACTTCCGGTGACGACCGGAAGTTACGACGAACAAAACAAAATAGTTTAAACACATCTACAGATATAGGTCTA
The DNA here is from genome assembly GCA_020458035.1 of Magallana ariakensis. Lineage (NCBI taxonomy): Eukaryota > Metazoa > Mollusca > Bivalvia > Ostreida > Ostreidae > Magallana > Magallana ariakensis. The sequence continues at coordinate 24,369,023 of CM035811.1, read as the reverse complement.
TCATCCAACAAAGACTGGATGTTCAAGTGTTTGCCGATTCTGAGATCTTGAGGGAACAAGGTTTTTTGACGCGGGACAGGAAACGGACGAACGGAAATGAATTTTGAAAAAATGAAAAAAATTCCTCGAGATATTATCATTCTCTATCATCCCTGAAAAATTCAGGGAAATCCATAAAGCCATCTCTGAGAAATTCTGCCGACAAAAAAGGAGAAAAAAAAATAATAAGAAAGAAAGAAAAAACACTACAATCACTATAAGGTCTTCCGTTGGAAACGGAAGACCTTAACTAGACACGATCTCGTTGCGAGCAACGAGGAGGTCTTCCGTACGATTTTAGAAGTTGAGATACATGTAAGATCTTGATTTTGCTATAAAACAGCTAAACATAATTTGAAAAAAGAGAAAAAGGGGTCTTTATTTTAAATATCAGAGAGTATTTTGTTTCAGGTGTAAGAACTTTTGGTTGAAAAACTTGAGACCCCTCTTGACCCCTAATTTAAGGGGCCAGTCACCTTTTCTTGATATCAAATGAAATCTTTGAATTCTTTAATTTCTTAATTCTTCATTTTTTCAACAAGTGTTAACAGATTTGATACAAATCTAGAGATATTTGGGAAATATTGCTTTAGGGGTTGTGCCCTTATCTCCTTATCGGGGCCCTTTAAAGAAATTTTTAAGGTTGCAAACTGTTTAGTAGATCATTTTAAGCATTATTTCTTCGATACTGCTTATCAAAATATTTTCCCTTTTTTGAGATATGGGCGATCAAAGATTGGGACTTTTGACCCCTATTAACCCCTTATTACGTAACACCTGATAAATTTATGATAGTGTTTGGCTTCATTACTGTAAGATAAACATATTTGCTTCTATAACCTATGACAAAATAGCCCTCAGTTAAGGGCTATAGATTAAATACTTTAGAGCCCTTCATATCCCTAATTTTTGGGGCCAGCCCCTTGTCCTTGGTAATAAACGAAAGTTCACTAAAACTACACACATTTTGTTTAAAAAGTGTTTACAAATTCGTTATCGTTCTTGAGATATCTGAGAAAAATGGTTTTAGGGGCCGAACCCTATCTCCTAATCGGGGCCGTTTAACGAAATTTTGATAGTTGCGTACTGTTCAGATGATCATTTGGAGAATATTTTTTTCTATACTGCTTATCAAAATATTTTCCCTTTTTGAGATATAGGTGATTAAATTTTGGACCTTTGACCCCAAAAACCCTTAATTACGTAACACATGAGAAAATCATTATATTGTTAGGCTTTATAGCTTTAAGATAAACATATTTGCTTCTTTAACTTATTACAAAATATCCCTCAGTTAAGGGCTATATATCAAATACTTCAGAGCCCTCTAGTTCCCTAATTTTAGGGGCCAGCCCCTTGTCCTTGGTATTAAATGAAAGGTAACTTAAAACTACATACATTTTGTTCAACAAGTGTCTACAAATTCGTTATCGTTCTTGAGATATCTAAGAAAAATGGTTTTAGGGGCCGACCCCTTATCTCCTTATCGGGGCCGTTTACTAAAATTTTGATGGTTACATACTGTTTAGTAGATCATTTTGAGCATCTTTTCTTCTATACTGCTAATCAAAATATTTTTCCTTTTTGAAATATAGGTGATTAAAGTTTTAGACTTTTGACCCCTAAAAACCCCTAATTACGTAACACATGAAAATATCGTTATATTCGTAGGCTTGATAACTGTAAGATAAACATATTTGCTTCTATAACTTATTACAAAATATCCCTCAGTTAAGGGCTATAGATTAAATACTTTAGAGCCCTTCAGGTCCCTAAGTTTAGGGGCCAGCCCCTTTTTGTTGATATCAAACGAAAGATCTTGTAATTTTAAACAATTTTTGCTGTACATGTTTTTACAAAATATTTACCAAAAAAGAGATAAACAAAAAAAAACATGAAAATTTACGACGCTTTTGATATCTCAATTTTCGAGCCCTACCGAGCTTTGGCGCATTTAGTGCTAGATATATAAAACAACAACCATGCAAAACTTCAATCTTTCCTCTACCAACCGTAAAAATTTGAGCTCAATATCTCTTATACTTTAGGAGAACGACTGCAGACAAAATACCCATATAAAAATTGGAAAAATCTCAATATCTCAAAAACGGATGTGACGTCATCAACGCAAAAAATTTGCTATCAGGTTCAGAGTAATATCTATCACATCTGAAAATTTGATGGAGATCGGCCGAGCCGTTTCTGAGAAATCGCGTGCACAAAAATCGGAAGAAAAAAAAAGAATAAAAATAATAGGGAAAAAGAAACCGAAGAATAACAATAAGGTCTTCCGTTGGAAACGGAAGACCTTAATAAAAAACATTACAATCACTATAAGGTCTTCCGTTGGAAACGGAAGACCTTAACAATCATATAATTTAAAAAAATACAAGTAGGTTCAGGGGAAGGGGTGGGGGTGAGGGTAATATGTAAAGTCTTAAGTTTAAAAAATATCTATACAAGGTGCACGAACAGAAAGTATAACCTTTTTCAACTGTAAAGAAAATTTTATGTTTTTGAAGATTTTCACTGGTAGATCCCGATAAATTATAATTAGTTATTAAGTGTCACTGTGTTTCAATTACACTCGTATTGCGTTTATAATATACATTATATACCAGATCTACTCAACAAAGATATTATTTGAGCATCAATGTGTGTTCTACGTGCAATTATTTTTTTTTCCTTTTTAAAGTGGCCTGTAGAATTTTTTTTTGGGGGGGGGAGGGGGGTATGTTATGTCATGGTTACCTAAGTTTTATTATATACCACTAGGCTTATGTGACATAGCATTAAATAGTGAAATTAAGTTACATGACATATATTTATGTGACAGTAAACTAATTTTCAAGACATTTATGTGACATTTACCCCTAAGCTTATTTGACATAATAAAATACAATGTCAAATACCCTTATGGACATTAGTCACATAAGCATTAATTCGACTGAATATGCAGTTTATGATGTCACATTTTTTTTTAAAAAGTCACATAAATTGTCAGTACAGTGACCTGTGTTTTGTGGATAAGTTATGCAACAGTTACCCAAATTTCAGAATATTTATGTGGCATTTACCCCTTAGCTTAAGTGAGGTAACAATAAAAAGTTAAATTAAGTTTTGTTACATATAAGTGACAGTTAACTGTTTAAGACATTTATGTGACACTTACCCATAAGGTTACGGTATGTGACATTACATAATCAATACAATGTCACACACTTATGGACAAATGTCACATTACCATTGATTTGTTAGAACAGTTTATGAAGTCACATATATTTTTTTTAAAAAGTCACATAAATTGTCAGTCACATGACCTGCATTTCGTGGATCCGTCCGTCTGTCTGTCCGTCTGTAAACTTTTTACATTTTGAACTTCTTCTCTAAAACCACTCTACCAAATTCAACCAAATTTGGCACAAATCATCCTTTTAAGAAGGTGAATATAAATTGCAAAAATGAAAGACCAGATTGTATTCAAAGCGGAGAAAACCTGGAAACTGTAAAAAAGGGGGTGCATTTTAAAAAATCTTCTTCTCAAAAACTACTGAGTGAAATTCAACGTAATTTAGCAAACATAATCCTTATGGAAAGGAAAATATAAATTGCAAAAATTATGGGCAAATTCAGTTTCAAATTTGAGTAATTAACGTAAGTAATAATAAAGAAATAATAGCTGTCAATCAGTTTATAACTTCGGGTTCGGTATTCCATACCTCGAAAACGGAAGTAATTTGTTCGAAGCAGCCATGATTAGTCAGCCCGCGGGCTGACTAATTAAGTTAGGATGAAACTTCAATTGCGCTTGCGTAAATTGGAATTCTGGGAAGGAATTAGACAGTTCGTGGTAGAGAAATTCGAAGAAGTTATGAAACTGGTCAGTTTCTAGGTCAAACTGCGCATCGGAAGACTGTCAATGTGAATCGTCTGCAGCCACAGTCCGGAGTCCGCGTATATCTTCGCGACTCTTTAAGTGAGATTGGAAAGTAAATTTATCTTGTATTTTAATAGATTATGTATTCACTTTTGACCTAAGAATCAAAATTCCGCTGGTTGACTTTCTTAGCTTTTTAAAAAGCTAACCTTGTGAACGGGTTAAACTGACAAAGATGAATTTGCTGGTTGTGCAAAACTTTACGTGCGAAGAGAATATTTGAAACATGCAACATCGATTTGTGCCGATTTTGTAAAGTAAATTGAGGTTAAATATTTCAATGCGTTGACATTTTAACTTGTGACATTGGTACACAGGGGCTCGTCACGAAGTTTTTTCAACCTTTTATATATACCACCTCTATACTATAAAATACATTAGTGTATTTTATAGTATAGAGGTGGTATATATAAAAGGTTGAAAAAACTTCGTGACGAGCCCCTGTGATTGGTATTAGCTTGTTTTGAATCTCGTTTCATTTTCGTTACTTGAGGGGAACTATCGCCTGTATTTTGGAATTTTTACGTATCAAATCAAATATAGACTTTGGTAAATCAGACAGCTGATTGTTTATCTGCGCAAACTGAGCTAAATCTGATGCACTTACAACATATTATAAAATACTATACATTTCAATGGTAATTCGGTACGATCTCTACGTAATGGTTGATTAATGCAACGTGTTTTGTTAAGATGCTCAGCATTTTCAGATCCGTTTTCGCTGCTAGAAATATAAAAGTATATATACGATGAAAAATAAATTGTGATCTTTCTTTGTTGTAGTGCACGTTTCTTCTGTTAATTGTTTACAATTTTTTATTTACTTTCTTTCGAATTATAAGCAAGATACAGAGGTTTGCTCACAATTTTCTGTTTGCACACAGAGCTGAGGCCATGCTTTTGTTCTTATTTCTTCTTTTGTTATTCTTCATTTTAAATGCTGAATAGGAAATACCAAGTTTAAAAATCTTAAGTTGAATGTAATAAACTCTTGTGAAAAAAAAAATTGACTCAAACCTAGCAGAATTACGAGCTCTGTATCGTGCTTATAATTTTACGATTGACGCTGAAATTTTGATTGATCACTAGAAATGTCTCACTAAACAGAAAATTTGCTGCAACTACTTTCTTGGGCCCCCTCCTAATACGATGAATTATATGAAATATACACCAACTTTGATGGTTTTCAGACACAAATATAAATGATTGCTTTAAAACAGTTTCCATAGTTTACATTACTGTTACGGGGATAAATGTATTATAACTCTTAAGAAAATATTACAGAAAATCATATCGGTTTGTAGCCATTTGTTGTTTTTGAATAAAGATGAAAATAATGGGTGGGCCTTAGTAAAATCCTGTCAATACATTGCAGTGGTGTCGGAAGCAAATTGAAAATGGGGGGGGGGGGGAGTCTAGACCTTATCAGAAATCTTGACAAGCAAAAAAAAAAAGATTTTTAGTATGGCTATGTCTAACTTTGCAAAAAAAGTGGGAGGGGGGGGGGCTTACCCCCCACCCACCCACCCCATTCCGACACCTATGCATTGATGATAATAGCTCTTTAACATATCACATGACACTTTATTTCATTTGAGTGTATTCATCGATCAAGTGAGTAAGGTTATATAAAACATCCTACGAGTTCACGCCAAGTAAACAATCGTTTATAATGCAGAAGACCAATTAAATTTTTGAATGTTTTTTTAATTTGAACGCATTAAAGTAAAATTTCCTTCTTTCACATATAGGATTTTTTAAAATAAAATACAATAACTAGTAAGAAAATGAAGAAGAAAATCTACCTATATGCTCTCATATTTTGATCGCTTTATAAAGTGGGGGGGGGGGGCTAAAATAACTAAAATAAAGGAAATTGGAAGTTAATATATCCTTTGAACACCCATATAAAGCCAATGTGCTCAGGTGAGCGTTGTGGCCCCATGGGCCTCTTGTTTCCCAAAAATATGGTCATTGTTTGTAAACACAAACTGTCCTTCCTCCTCTTCTACAAACAGTTGGTTTTCTTCCTTTGCAAGTTCCTTTAGCAGCATATTGAAAAATTCTTTTCTTGGACCCCCTACATCCTGGGCTTCTTCCCCATAAAAAGTTACTTCCAGGGGTAACCTGAAGTTTAGATTTGGCTCCATTAATTCGGAAAATCCAGTTTCAAGTATTCTTTCTCTTGAGACAAAAATGTTCGTAGTTTCACCCTCTAACATCTCTGGTTCATTGGTAATGTCTAGTTTTCTTCCCAACAAGAAATGCTTTTGATATTCCTTAAGTATCAAAACTGGATCATGAATGTCTTTCCTAAAAATCAAATGTAATGAAATTAGAAAAATATAGGAAAATGAATGGTAAATATTAGGAGTCACATAAATGCTCTTAAGGACTATGAATGGTATTATGCATTTTTTGCACCCTAAATTTAAGTTTTTTGAAAAGCTTTGAAAAAAGGGTGTTAGATAGTTGAAATCATATTGAAAATAAGTGTGTAAAAGGTTATTACCATAGTGACGTCATTATGTAGAAATGTTGTCATAAAAATTGTCTTATTTTGATAAAATCAAGTTTGTAGCAAAATATGGGTGTTTTCCGATGGTTTTTCAACTGGGTAACATCGAGCGCAGGCTTGCTCAAGTACAATGTACAATTGTTTAGTATGAGGTGTGTAATTATTGGAAGAAAAACATGTGTTAAAATCGTACTTGAGCAGACCTAGGTTCTATACTTCTGAATGCAAAATATAAAGAAAAAATGACAATATTTTCATGTTTTGCAAAATTGCGGGAATTGTGTCATTTAGGTGACATCATAGATTAACAACGAATGAGTAATGATGCCTAAAATCAAGATAAAAATGATAGGCATCCTCTGTACAATGATTTTTGGAGATTTGATTTTTATACACAAACTATTTAAAAATTGGTTGAAATTGGGGGAGCTAGCTATTAAACCACACCAAACAGTCCTTTCCGTTAAGGTTAACATATGAGAGTATATGAGAGTCAAATGCTGTTTTTTTTTTTACCAGTAGTAATTAACGAAAAGGCTGTGAGAGGGGGGAGGTGGTAATACATTTGATAGACAGCTCCTTCAATTTTTTCTAATTTTATACTCATTTCTTTCATGAAAATTCAAAACCTGAAATTATTCAATTTTTCAACATAATATACAGCCCACCCACACACATTATATGGATTAATTTAACACTTATAATATGACTATTTTGGCCCCACCCTTGAGTCAAAATCCCTTACCAGAGGGACATGAAATTTACAATTTGGTTGCTTCTTGGTTTACATAATTATGAATTCAGATTTTCTTACAGATGTGTGGGAGTAGAGAAGATTTTTGAAAGTAAAGAAGATTTTCTATGATAGAACACATTTCAATTAAATATTGCCAAGTGACTATTTACCACGTAGTTTTCAAAATGAAGTTAAAAATTAAAAAGTTAATGGACGACAAACAGCAATTAGCAATTACCCTAAATAAAACTAGAGGAACTGTGAGCAAGCTCACAAATGATACTATCCGGTAAGAAAATGTAATAACTCAAGTACTGTTATTTCTCTATTGGAAAGTGAACGGATGCAGCATTTTGTTACAGTGACCTTGAACTTGCAAAAATGACCAATACTCTTGATCAGGACATATTTACAGGTCTCAAAGAATCCGTGCACTTCACTGGTACCTAGTGACAACTCATTGCAGTATATTGCAAATATTAAATACAAAAAATAACAGTGCACGAACTGTACTTACAATTTATCAACTATTTGTACCACAGTTTCTGGATTTTCTGCAACAGGAATCTGCTCAACAGGAATCTGCTCAACAGGAATCTGCTCATCAGCTACTGATGACAGGATTTCATCCGAGACTATTGTTGCAGTAGTATTCCTATTGTCAAAAAAGGAAATGAATGAACCTTTAGAAAACAAGAGGCCCATGGGTCACATCTCCCACATCAGCAGCAATAGCCATAAAATAATAATGAAAATTCACCCCCCCCCCAATTGTGGCCCCACCCTACCCCTCAGGAATCATGGTTTAAACAAACTAAAATCTTCCCTACCTGAGGATGCTTCCACACAAGTTACAGCTTTTCTACCTGATCGGTTTCAGTGAAGAAGATTTTTTTTTAGAGATTTTTCTCTATATATTCGTAGTATGTAAAAATTCAACCCAACCCCCCCCCCCCCCCAATTGTGGCCGCATCCTACTACTAGGGAACATGGTTTGAACAAACTTGAATCTACCCGATCAGATGGTAATTCCACACAAGTAATAGCTTTTCTGGCTGATTGGTTTCTGAGAAAAAGATTTTTGAAGGCTTTTTCATATATATTCCTATGTCAAAACTTGACCCCCCCCCTCCCTATTGTGGCCCGACCCTACCCCTGGGTATCATGATTTGAAAAAACTTGAATCTTAACTTCTTGAGGATGCTTCCACACAAGTTACAGCTTTTCTGACTGATTGGTATCAGAGAAGAAGATTTTAAAAAATTTACTCCCTATATTCGACCCCCCATTGTTGACCCATCCTGCCCCTGGGATCATGTTTTGAACAAACTTGAATCTACACTACCTGAGGATGCTTTCACACAAGTTTCATCTTTTCAGATGGTTTTTGAGTTGAAGATTTTTGAAAATACCAACAAATTTTCAATGATTTTAATTATATCCCCTTGAAAGAGGGCATGGCCCTTCATTTTAATAAACCCTATACCTAAGGATGCTTTGTGCCAAATTTGGTTGAAATCGGTCCAGTCTTTCTGGAGAAGAAGTCGAAAATGTAAAAATTTTACGGACAGACAGACGAAAGCTGGACAAAAATTGATCAGTAAAGCTTACTTGAGAATATTTTCCCTAACATTACTTATGTCAGATTCATAAAGCTAGATTTCAAACAAGCATATTTGATTCTGCAAAGTACCTGCAACAGTTATTACACACCTTTCATTCTTCTCTGATTGTTGCTCAACTGGAGTGCTGCAAATGTATATATTTTGTATGAGATGTTTGTTAAACTTCTAAGTTTAAAGCTTAAATTCTAATTTCATTAACACAAGTCTTTAACGAGGCAATGGCCATAATAATAATATTGTCTGGATTTAACCACTTGACATCCATATACAAGTCTGTAATATATATTGTATGGTGTGACGTTGGGGCGAGCACTGCATATGATTCAATTCACCTATACATAAGTATCATTATGATAAATCAATTTAAAAATTAGCATGGTTTTACAAATGGATACAAAACACAAATAGATTAAATAAAATACAATTTACCTTATTTTTAAAAATCAATATTCATAATTTTTCAGTCAAAAATCCTTCTAAAAAAGTTTTGAGTTGGCGGTAAAGCTAGTGTCAGTCAGGAAAGCAGAAACAATACATTTTTTTCTTATGCCTCAATATAAGTATTGAATTAAAGGTATAAGTGCTTCATGGGAACTGAGGAAATTCTAGTTATAGAGTTCCAAAGACATGCATCCCCTGGCTACAGCTACAACTGTCCCGTATTATATAATATGTACCAAAGGTTAAGAAAAAGAAACTCTGAGTATTCTTCTATCATAGTCCATGGTAAAATAAATTTTGCTACGTCACAAAAACTTATCAAAACTTGACAGACATGGTTTAGTTTCATGTTGTAATCATATCATCGGAAGACTTCCCTGTGCATGACGGGAATGCAGAAAGTGAAAACAAAACTGAAACTTATCAGTATTCTGAGACATTGCGATGGACAAGAGAAGGGCACAAGGAATTCCATTTATCAGAAATGTAATAAAATCTGCAATGTGGCTCCCTCAAAACCAATGCACCTGGGCCTGAGAAACATCTTTCAACTTTATGTGGTCTTGTTGCATTCCATTAGATAAATCTTTGACAGTTTACCATGTTGATTTCTTGATATTTACAACTGACTATAAATTTCAACTTAAAAGGTCACATGCCTTAATAAAAATACAATTATTGAACACGTCAATCTCTAGCATGTGTCTTAAGTCTAATTGGGCAAGCACACACTTAACTTAACAACTTAGAAATCAGGCACACACTGAATAATATCAAGAGATTTGGGTCTAGCTGCTGAATTTTTAACTGATTCTTCTGCAAGTATAATATTTTAAACACAATACATAACAAGGGCACCGCTAAGCGAAGCATCCCCTCGCGACATGAGTTATTGTGTGTAGGGATGCATTATTTAGCAATATATAGTTAAAGGAGGAGAAGAACACATTCTACTAACCCTCAATTACTGCAAAAACTACATTTTCTTTACCTGTACTAGATCTAAATCCAAAAAATATCAAGCTGTTGATTTGAACTGCTTACTTTCACTTTGGTTTCAAAGAAGTGAAGCGGAAGATTGAAAACTGTTACTCAGAAATTTCGATTGATAACTCATATACAAAATTGATTATAATGACATTGATTTTATGATATAATAATTTGTAATAGTATCAATGGTTTGGAAAGGCACATGCATTGTTACTTGTTATTTTACAAAAGTGTGCCATCTATGATAAATATATTTAGTTTTGAACGAATTTTGTCATAATGTATGCCCCCCTCCTTTACGATGGTGTAATTTTATCTAAGTTTTTGCATAAAAATTTGACCAATTAACATGATTAATATGACATTGCATTTGTTTTAATCTTTTACAATGAGGCATATTTGTGCAAAGGTTGAGGAAATTCTATTGTAAGGTTTTTATTAATTTACTAGAAAATTGAAATGGAGTGCACACATACATACATACATACATACACACATACGAACACACACACGCACGGTAGCGATGCTATATCCCCTTCGCAACAAGTTGCGCGAGGGGATAATAACACTACACGCAAAATATAACAAAATACACTTACAAGTCTGAATTGCCACTGTCGCTCTCAGCTCGGTTTGATAATTCAGGATAATCTACAAATTCTTCTAAAATATCTTCCTCGTCCTTTGTACTCAAGGGATCTGGTAAGTCATCACTCATTTTCTAGAAAAAAAGGTTAACTTAAGGTATTTAATATAAATAATAAATATAAATTTTTGTAAATAATTAAATTTTCATCAAATATTATTTCAAATTCGAATGTATGTACCGGTAGCATTATTTAGTGCACCTATTAAGTCTGTCCCAAGATATTTATGCCATACATTTGAATGATTTAAAAAAAATAAAAACATACCTGTAAAAGAATTGCAATTGAAATAGATAAAACAGAAAATATCCAAGATAACTAGTTATTCAAACATTATTATTTTTAACTCAAAAAAATTCACAAGAACGAAAACTAATTTCTAACTGATTTATAATATGGGAAATGTTGACATCTTTTCTCCATTCGGAACACACACGGAATACCTTGCACAATTTTTCAGCATTATCATCCAGGTTTGTTGCAATGCAAAATCCCCGTACTGGCACTGTACCAGTTATCGGCTAAAATTTAACGTTTTCTTTTTATAATTTCTTTTTTCTTGATATTTTTGGATAAAACTTGACATACATTAAAAAGTGAACTCCTTATTTATCAATCTGTTAGTTTATATCATTATTTAGAACCCAAAACATCTTGTTTTGTGCTTTTAAGCACGCCCCGAATTTGCCGAGATTTTACGATTTACTGTACCAGTTATCGGCTTCGTGATAATAACATAATAAAAATCCGTGTTCCTGTTGATTTTATACTCTGCTAAATGTAGTTTGAATTATGCCCCTTTGCTAGGTCAGACTAAAGTATTCGGGGTCATGATACATTATAAACAAAACTCATAAAATAATTCGTTTATTATCATACGGTAATACATTAAATCGTATACTATTCAATACATAATTGTGCAATCAGGCGTTCAATTGCGCTACGAATTTCTCGGAAATTCGTGAATTCCTTTTGTTTATACATGTTAAATGTATTGATTTTATATGTCAAATCAAAGAAGGGATATATATAACGTATCACAGAGAGGTAATATTCTATTTATAACTTATTACGTCACTTTCCCCACTGCTGAAAGTGCAAAGATGTAAAATCAGCGGTAAACAATGATCATTTAAGCTCATGTAAAAAACATATTCAAGAAAGTTTTCAAGCAAACTTACTTTTCTTTATTAAACAAAGACGACTGAATTAAAAAATCTTGGATTGTCGCGTGCTATAAACCCGAACTCTCAGTTTAGCCGATGACTGGTCTTAGCCGATAACTGGTACAGTACCAGTAGACATCATATTTTTTAGCGGTGTCTTGGAACCTGATAAGCTAGAGGGGGTTTCAAAGAGGAAATTTTTTCATTTTTTCGAATAAACATTTGAATCCCGAGGTACCGGGTATTTATAAATATCGAGTAAAGTGTGAATTAAGAATATCTTGGGACAGAATATAGAACCTTTTTTCAATTAGTACTCTTATTCTCTATAGTTTCATTGCTTCAGTTTTTTAATTACAAAACCATACCCGACATTCTTTGCTGTGGTCTCTCAGATCTGCTAGATTGATTAGAGAACCACAAATCTGACACTCCTCAAAATCAGAAGATACAAGGGTTCTCTTGGTTTCGTCTATGTGTAATGAACTCTGTATTGGCCTTACAAAAATACGACCAGATGACATTTGCATTAATTCATCCACTGTGCATGCCCCAACACAAGTAACCATCAGAAAAACCCTAGAGTTTTCCATGGTGCGTAATATTTCAAATCCGCCACCTTCTTCAAGCCTGGGAAATTCCCTAAAGCATATATAAAATCTGAGTAAAGACTATTTTACTATAATAATGTCATACATCTATGTTTATCACACAATTTCAGAAGCATTCAAAGCATTTTAAGACTGAGATTAAGATTGAGAAGGGGGTCAATTTTTTATCAAGAATTAATAAAAAGTGTAATGATTCATTTGTAAAGTATTTGACTTTTAATGGCCAGATTGATAAAGCATAGGCGTATTAGATAGTCAGTGCAGTTGTAACATTATTATTAAGTTGTCTTGTTAATATAAATAATTTTTCCTATGGTTATTTACATAATACACTCCCATTTACAGGTAAAATTAGCAGTAAACATTAGGCTAAATATTTTACAAAGATACCGTAACTAGGACTGTTGAAATAGATCTTTAAAATAAATTTATATCTATGAACTTGAATGAAGCTTAGTACCTTAACAAGACGGATTTGACATCTGCTGCACTCCCAAATGATGGAAAAAACAAAGTTTTTTCACCAAGACCATTTGCTTTCAGTGTAGTCTTTTCCCGGGGAGTTGGCACCTTGGAAGAATTTCTGCTTGCAAGAGCACATACAATTTTTTTAACTTTTCTGTTCATCTGTTCTGCAATATAAAATAGGACATAACATTATTTTCAATTCTGAACATCAATCCAATCTGCAATAATGTAGTCTTCTCCCTTTTTTTTTTTTTAGCTCACCTGAACAGAAGGTTCAAGTGAGCTTTTCTGATCACCTGTTGTCCGTTGTTTGTCCGTCTGTCTGTAAACTTTTCACATTTTTAACTTCTTCTCTAGAACCACTGGGCCAAATTTAACCAAACTTGGTACAAAGCATTCTTATAAAAAGGGGATGTTAAAATAATTGTTAATATAAAGGGACCACCCTTTTTAAAGGGGAGATAATTGTGAAACGGTGATTATAGGGTGCATGTCTTAAAAAGCTTCTTCTCAGGAACCAATGCACCAGAAATGCCAATATTTACACAAGCTTGTATATATTATAGTGAAAATTCTAAATTGTAAAAATTGTGACCCCCTGGAACAAAACTAGGACCCCAAGCAGGGTTTAAAGTTTTACATGGAAAAACATAAGAAAAAAGTTTTAAAATCTTCTTCTAAAGAAACACTGTCCCAGGAATGCCAATATTTAAAAAAAAAAGCTTGTATATATAGTGAAGATTCTAAATTGTAAAAATCATCATTCCCAGACCAAGATTATGGCCCCAGGCGAGGTTCAAAGTTTAACCTAATTATATAGGCAACATGTTAAAAAATCTTCTTCTCTCTAACAATGCAATAGTTTGGGATATTATTATGAATACATCTGTCATCGAGATGGATTAAGGGCACTATAGGAAAAGGGGGACTAACTCGTATAGGCCCAACCCAAGAAACAGGGGGTCAGCCTATAGTTATTAGGCGGAAGGGGTTCAAAGTTCAACATAGAAATATAGAAGGAAAATGTTATAAAATATTCTTCTGGAACACTACAATGCTTCAATTAGTGTAAATACTTTGCAAGCATCCTTAAATAATGTAGATTCTAAATCAATAAAGCTTTGGCACTTGACTAATACTGGGGCCCCAAGAGGTGTTCAAAGTTTAATATAGAAATATAGAGGGAAAATGTTTTAAAATCTTTTTCTAGGGAACTACAATGCTTCAAGTTGTGAGATTACTAAGCAAGCATCCTTAAATATTGTAGATTCCAAATTAATAAAGCTTTGACCACCAGACTAATACTGGGGCCCCATGAGGTGTTCAAAGTTTAACATTCATGCCTAATAAAAGGGAAAACAGTAGGCCCTATGGTCCTCAGATTTCCCCTAAAATTTGCGAAGAGAAATTCTCTGCTACTTTATTTAATATTCTGTTTAACACTTGTAGCATCAATCATGTTAAGAGTTTTTTTAAAGTGTACATATATCCACTAAAGTTCTTGCCAGTTTTTTTGTTGTTGTTTTTTTATAAATAAATATGAATTTGTTTCAGTCATTAATCAGTATTTCAGTTAATCAATTAAAATACTTACTTCTATTTACAACATCACCCCTCCTGTTGTTAAACTGAAATGATACAATATCATGTAAGGCTATTAACAAAATTAAATTTGAGGTTCTCATGCATATTCATGATATCTAAAAGCAAATGAGGTCGGGGCTTTTATCCCTCTTTTCTTTTCACCAATTTATTATTGATAAATTAGATGAGGATAGATTTTTTTAAATCTCAAAATCTTTTTTAACAATACGTCATTCATATTAAAAGTTTTGCCTCCATTTTTAGTTTCGGCTATCCAATAACATCGGATGCTGTCAATAACTTGGTTGCGTTCAAGATCGTAGCTGCTACATAGGGCTACGTAGTTGAACGGTAAGCTAGCCTAGCTGCTAGGTAAATATACGTACATGTAGCCTAAATATTTTATGCTAAGCGTCGAATTCATGATGGCCACCTTAGTTACCACTTTGTAACAAACATGAAATCTTTTTACCGTATATAGTGATATTTTATTCATCCTTTAAGTGAAAATGAATTTTACTACCGGGTATGTATATTTCTGTTTGAAATTAACAAATTATGTCCATGAAATTAGTCTTTAATTAAATATTACCAACTTCAAATCTGAGACTCAGCGGTCCGTTACATATACCTTGATGTCTCAATCTAGCGGCTAAGCTTGCGCTAGGCTGGCAGCTACGATCTTGAACGCAGCCCTGATAATAAATATCCAATACACTGGCGTCGGAAGTAAATTGAAAGTGGGGGGGGGGCTAGACCAATCCTCAGAAATAATGAGGAATTTTTTTCCCCAAAATCATGGAAATCCTAATCCGTGGGGTGGGGGGGGGGGGGTGAGGATACCAATGCACCTATACTTCCAAAAAAAAAAAATCTTACCTACCAAAATTGTTTTCCCCCAAATCAGGAATTCCCTATTCCGTGGGGGGTTGGGGAGGTTGGTTGGCTAGTATGCCTATGACATGACTCCAACTTTTCAATCTTCCAATGTAAATTTAGGAACAATTATCTTTGCTGTGAGAAAAAGTGGGGGGGGGGGGCTGAACCACCTATGGTTAGGTCTAACTTTGCAAAAAAAGTGGGGGGGGGGGGGCTAAGCCCCCCCCCCCCCCCCCGGTTCCGACGCCTATGCAATATACAGATATGCACATGTACACTGAGTGTATCGTTAGTACTAATAATATATAACGAAATATAGTATGATCTTATCATTTGGTAAAATAGATTGTCATATATATTCTTTCATATAATAAGTTAACAATATAGTTACTATCTCCAAAACCATGTTGCTTACATGCACGTGTCTTGCTGGAGCAAATAGCCGCCGATGTTCACTGACGGCGTCGGCACTTCTATTCGGCCGAGTTGTTGCTGCAGAGGCAGGATGTTCATTAGGGACAGAAGTCAACAACTCGGCCGCCTGACCAAGCAGCCTCGACGCTTGTCTAATCACATCCTCCGCTTTACCCGCGGCCATTTTTAGATGCTGAACCGATCGAGGCTTTCGCGCTTTCTTACGTAGAACACAATAATCGATGACGCATATTGCATCCCTAAAAGCGCCACCTGGCGTTTATTTGTGCGTCCGCTCGTTTCACGTTGATGTACGTTCGTTTTACATTTATGTCTGTTTGTTTTACTTTTTTAGTTTGATTTGTATTTAGATATCTTTGGTTGATTTTATGTACATTTATTTTGCAAAGAAGCCTGTTTGTTTTGCACTTATGGTCATTGATAATATTATTTTAGATTGTTGAATTCAGTTTATCGTTGATTTTGTAAAATTGTATTTTTTGCCCTTTCCGCTGCCCATACAATTGTTCATTATTGACATATCTTTCGATATAACTGTGTAACTCTTTCCGGAATAAAGACATTTTTTTACCATAAGTTTATTATTGACTTTATTTCTTTGCTTGTAATTTTATTGTAATCTTATTAAAATTAATTGAACTCGTACTCTGTTTCCTCTTGTGTTGTGTTACATTTCTTACATTTCAACAAAAATCTGAAATTGAGTTTAACGAAAATACACAGAATATTTAATTTACTTATTTATTTTTAGCTTTCGAACTGTGTGTAAGCAGACTTTGTTTGGTGGTGCTCTTCCTCCTTGGGTGGGTGTTGCGGCGGTTGATCCACCGCTGTAGACACCACCTCAGGAGGAGGAGTGAGGAGACTCTTCCCAAGAAACATGTATGTACATTTTTTTAATAAAAAGTACTTTACATGTATCAACTCATACTATTTACCATACATCAATTTTTATGTCAAGTTTGTCACAAGTAAATTGTGTCTTGTATATATTTTTATTTTGTCTTTATTTCATTCATAGTTGGAGATTAGAAAAGTACCTATTCACCAGGGAACCTTACCGCCAACCCCCACCACCTCCTCAGACCATGTCGCCAACCCTACCACGACAGGGAACCCGACAGCAAAGACCACCACCACCCCCCACCCCCCTCGGACAAGCTTTGTTCCGGCCAACGTTCGGGGAGGTGGTTGGAGGTACAACCCTCTGTCAGCACAGAGGCAGTTTATTATTTAAAACTTACACTATTACTTTTAATTTTGCTTAAATTGCATTTGCATAAAAGTCTCTTTTATATATATGATTTCATTTATTAAATTCTTTTTATTTTATATGATTTTTTTTAAAACTTCTAATTCATTTTTTAAGACCAAGAACAGAGTAATGACAGTGACAGCAACAACAATAAACCGATCACAAACTGTTTTAGCACCTTGTTTTATTATTTGTAAAATTATTCTTATAGAATTCATGTGCGGATCCAGAAAATGTTCCCGGGGGGGGGGGGTCCAAAGGATAATTGTGTTTGCCGGGGGGGGGGGGGGGGGGTCCTATGCATATTTGCGATAATTTTACTATGTAAATATAATAAATTTTAATTTTCCATGGCTGGTCTCGACCCCCCCCCCCCTCTATGTCCGCGCATGGAAATAGATAGAAGATGTGTGTGATGTCCCACACAGCTCTTGTAATCAAGGAAAGTATTCTCGCCAAACCAAATTTGGGTCAAATTTTCAATCTACAAGTATATACCAGTCTTTATTTGTGATGAAAATTATCATGTTTGTATCAAGTCGTTTGTTCAAGAACCTGTGGTGACATTTAGTCTTGTCAGTATATATTGCATCACTTCCGAGGGGAGACTGAAAGTCTCCAACACGAATCAGTATTTAATGAAACACGGGAAACAGGGTGTTAAAAGTTTATAAACAGATTTATTTAGATATTAATGTAGCACAGTGTTAAAGGCTATTCAATAGTCTAGGTCAATGAGGGGCATCAGTGCACTGCAGGTATAGTTTTACCTTAATGGAAATGAGATACGCTGTGTTACTCATTGATTACTTCGATGCACTAAATGAATTTCTAAGTTGTCACCTTTTGATCGGACATGTAGGCAAGCTCATTGCGATCCCCGTGGGCAAAGTAATGGAAGGCAACACCGGTATTCAATTTTGTAGCACTCGTACATTAGATATTTTAATATACATGAAAAGTATACGAACTGTCACAATAATAATTTACAACTTACTTACAGCATTTTTATGCACAATGCTACATTTTCTATATCCTAAATTTTTCACTATGCTATTAAATATTCATTTGATATTTTAAAGACACTGATATGGAAACCGATATATAATCTTCAGAAACAAGAGAAGGCTGTGAAGAAAGAATCCACAATAGGGTCAAGGCAGAGGCAAGGAAACTTTACCCAACAAACGTGTGCGGATAAAGCATACCTGCCTTCTGTGCCAAGTATCACAGACATGAAACGGCACATGAGGCAGGTGCATCATGTCCATGAATTCCCAAAGACAGCCTTTCTTCGGGGACACATAATAATGCAATGCACAAAATTTAGGAGGACGATTGCAAGAATGGGCGACCATCTCCGTCCTTTCACAAAATTCTGGACAAAAGCCGGATAAACGACTTAATTTTTGAATCCAAATAATTGGCAGAAGATCAAACATGGTAAATGTATCATTTTAAAATATTTTGCAAATCGAACAATTATCCTTTTTGTAAATAACAATGTCAGTCGACTGCACATTGTTCGTATTGAGTACGCTTAGAGTCGTAATATTTTATATCAGGACATCTCTTGAGGCTGAGACTTATGCAAGAGAGACTGAGACTTCCGCAAGAAAACATTATATCCGACTACATGATAGGAGAGAAGAAACTTTCTGTTTTGGAATATGGGAATGATATCCTCGTTGAAATAGAGGTAGAAGATTCAATAAATAAATGTGTAAGCTTGGATATTTAAAAAAATATATTTTGTGATCACATCGAACAAATCCAAAAATCTGTAAGACAATACCTAATTCGGGGGCGAGAAGGTGAATACAAGATGCATCTGGGAAAAAACAACAGCATTAAGAATTGAAGACCAGGGTTTTCATGTAAGTCTCTCTCTCTCTCTCTCTCTCTCTCTTTCTCTTTCACATACATTTAATAAGTAATATATTAACAAACATATATGTATGCACATACACAACCACATTTAATTGTTTGTTGCAGAAAGCCTACTTCCAGTATTTAAAGGGACTCTTTTGCAGCTATCCCTGGCTTGACATCGAAAAAATTAAAATATTAAGCGATTCAAGTCATCTAACAGCCATGAAGAAGATGAGAAGGAGAATGAGCGTGATATGAGCGTTAAACAATACAACATAAATACCATTGACGAATTTGACATAGGAAGTGATTGTCACGTGTCTGCACAGAGATTTAAAGACAGCCTGCACATACATATACGGTACTTTGAGACAAGTCCTACTGGGAAAAGTATCCCTTTAAGGGAGGCATAGCATTTCCTCTAAAATAATGAAAGATTACATCGATGAAATTGATCAAGCCCTTTTTGAGACTTGCATTTGAAAGAGAAGGTTTTGATGGTGTGTTTTTCTTGTTTAGTGAAAAGACAAGTGATGGTAAAGCTAAAGTAAGCAGCAATTATTAAGTCGCAAAGAAGGTTGCTGATTTTTTTGCAAGTTTGCAATAAATATGTATTTATCACAATGTTGTTTTTGTTAAAATTATAGTTAAACATTTTGTGTTATCACATTTTATGGATATCAAACTTGTAAAATATCTATATTACATTAGACCATTATAGCATCTCAATTTTGCATTACTAACATTGTGTTGTTGTGTTTCAATGCAATCCAATCAGACTATAAATAAAAATTTCTACATTTTCTCCTATTAATTGTGAATTTTTATCCATTATAAGCAATATTTATAGCTCTCAACATGGTGAAAAAATTCCATACAAAAGACTTGCAAAAAATAGCCTCAGTCAACTATAAATTGGGTTTTGAGACACCTCTATTCATATTTCAAGAGGAAAAAAAACCTATTTCATTTTTTAAATTTTTGAAAAAGGAAAATGCTTTTAATGTAATATTCATGTACAAATCATTGAATTTCCATCCTCCAAAGTTTGAAAAACATCACAAGAATGGCTAGAGATGACCATTTTTACCTTTATATTGGATTTTGCGATGCTCCCTCTTTAAAATTTCAAGGGAAAAACCCCATTTTCTTCATCAGTTTTTAAAGAGGAAAAAATGTTCTATGTTATATATGTAGCATTGAATCTTCTACCCTATAATGTTTAGCTTAGCATAAAACGTTCTGCAAAAGATGACCATTTTAGCCTATATATTGGGTTTTGAGATGCTCCCTCTTTATTTTTTCAAGGGAAACACCCTGTATTCTCCATTAATTTTGAAAGAGGAAGAAATGATGTATGTTATATATGTAGCATTGATTCTTCCATCTTCTAAAGTTTAGCCTACCATAAAACGTTCTGCAAAAGATGACCATTTTCACTTATAAATTGGGTTTTGAGATGCCCCCTCTTCATATTTTTAAGGGAAACACCCCATTATCTTCATCAATTTTGAAAGAGGAAGAATTGATGTGTGTTATAAATATATCATTGAATATTCCATCGTCTGAAGTTTAACCTAGCATAAAAAGTCTTACAAAAGATGACCGTTTTCACCTATATATTGGGTTTTGAGACGTTCCCTCTTAATATTTTCAAGGGAAACACCCCGCATTTTATATTTATTTTGAAAGAAGGAAGTAAAAGTGTTCATGTTATATCAATTCTTCAATTTTCTACCCTCTAGAATTTTTCTACATCAAAAGAACAACACCAAATTTCCATTTTCCCTATATAATGCATACAATTATCTAACAAAATGAATACATATTTTGAGACTCCCCCTGTTCACTACAATAAGGGAAACATGGTGATTTTTAACATCACTTAATTGAAAGTGTGATTTAATATATCTACCATAAAAACCAGCAAAGTCCACCCTACAGTATTTTAATTATTCAACTAGATTGGGCCTCGTTACATGGTTTTGAGAGAATAAATGAATGAATAAATGAACAATTAAACTAACAGTAACTAGAAATAATTGTTTCATTTTACTGTCTTCTTAAACTGTTAAACGTGTTTAAGATGTGCCCCCCCCCCCCCTTCCGCAAAAAAACCATGAAACCTTCAATAAAAACTAAAAGAGAGAGAGTTTTCTGTTTAAACAACGTAGTATACGAATTAATCTTCACAAAAAAGTGTGAAGCATTAGGTTAAACAATTCACAAACAGCGTTAAATTCTTTGTTGTAAGACATATATTTTTTTTTCATTACTTGAAATGAAAACTAATAGAATGAAACTTTTTCCTGTTATCATGGAAGGAGCACGTGATGATGCTCGCGGGCTGATTTGATTGACAAGTGTAGCACGTGGACTCAAACTGGAACTGCATGTTGGATTCAATCACAATGTACCTGTCCATAATCTTTTATAAATACTAATCTTATGAATATTACTATTAGTATATTTCAAATGAATGTACGTAAAACTCTCTCTCTCTCTATCTCTCTCTCTCTTTCTCCATACATGTTAACCTCCAGTGATGAAAAATAGGTAGATTTTGAACCGAAAAGCGGTAGCATCGCGCGCCCCTTTTTCGCGTACATTTCAAAGCACAGATTTTTATGTACTACATATGTAGAAAGGGTTTCTGATTAGTAATTAACAATATCAACTAAAATATAAAAGACTTTTGAAATTTAGTAATATCAACACAAGCAATAAAAATGTTTGCATGCATTTATCAGTATATTGATTACCGGTAACCTTTTTTGAGTAAAAAATATTTGAGTGCAGAGACTTTAACAATTGCCATTGTTCAGAACAATAGGTTTATAAGTTGCCAAAACTAAACATATAAGTAAAGTAAGAACTAGTAGGAAATCGTATATTTTTTTTCAATATCAGAACGATGCTAACATGCTTATTACAAATCATGCAGCATTCAATAAACTGCGAGTCAAGTTTCCTGTTATGGACAAGTTAAAATATATATTCAGTCATCGTTAAAGCGACGTGTGGAATTGCAAAAACGTCTTTTTCCTTTGCGAGGATAATATTGACATGTCTTGTAACTAATGTAATCACAGGAAATGGCTTCTTTCATCGTTCAATGTAAAACGCGTGCTTGAAAACTTGTCATTCAAGCGACTTAATAAAGCGTTTGTGTGCCTCCGAATCAAAGTTACGCGACAATTTCAAAATTGCACTCTACAATATCTGAACTG
Organism: Magallana ariakensis; assembly: GCA_020458035.1. Classification (NCBI taxonomy): domain Eukaryota; kingdom Metazoa; phylum Mollusca; class Bivalvia; order Ostreida; family Ostreidae; genus Magallana; species Magallana ariakensis. Next base: position 24,346,590 of record CM035811.1, on the reverse strand, counting down.
CCAAAGAGAACACAAACAATGCTACATCTTTCAGATGCATAAACTCTGTAATCAAGCTTTTTTATAATACATGGTCTTCCATTTGTAAGTCCATCACTGACATCAACATTTATATTTAACTCCCCAGGCAAATCCTCAGCAATATTTAGAAACTTTGACTTACCCTTTGTTTTTGTACTATCTAATGGTATTTTTGATAATATCTTTTCTTTGATTTCAGAGGACAAATCTCCTGCTATTGAATCAATAGCTTCTAGAGTTGTTTTCCTTCCCATGTATGCACCTTCAAACACTGTTGAATTGAATTCAGCTACTTCTTTTCTTGATGTATATACGAGATGTGGTATTTTCAATGTAATTTTATTTTCACTATCTATCTCTCTTTCTCTAAGTAATTTTAAATCTTCAGGTGAGTGATTTCCTTTCCTAAGTCTATTTAAAGCCGTGCAAACCGTGGATCATCTTTTTGTCTCATTATTTCGGTTAGGATCGTTTGACAATAAGTGAATCTAAAATGTCCTTTTTATATATTGCCTGCGCGTAGCTAAAGCTTTTGTCAAAGCTAATTTAGTTAGCACCTCGGAGTATTACGCACTCATTAACAGCGATGATGAGTTTATAGAAAAAAAACATTTGTACGCATAAAAAGGACCCCGGTTGGTATTGAAAACTGCGTTTCTATCGAGATCCAGTAGACACGCACACTTAAGGTTTCTCCACCCTTGGTGTTTTTATGGTTAAATACGTGTAATATTTGTTTAAATTTGAAGATTAATATGTAAACATTCAAATTGAACTTAAATATTGGTATGTTGCAACTATTTTGTTCATGCTGCAGGAGCTAACACAGGAACACTATCAGGGCAATTATAGCGACGACTGCTCTCCAATCACACGTCACATTTTTTTGAAATTAATTTCTATATAATAAAGCAATTTTTAAAAAAAGCAATCCTTTATTTTATGTATTTTAACGTTTAAGGCCATTCAAACTTGCAAGTATGAAAGCTATCACATTTAGTGTGGATTTGGTACAATTTTTCAACCATGAATAAGTACAGGTTAGCAACATAAAACGTCTATAACTTTTGAAATAATGGTTTAAACTCACTGAAAATTGGTATATTTGTAACTCATTACATCTCCTATCGAAATCTGCAAAGAAATGTTTACCTTGCCAGGTAAAACATTATGAATTGTAGTCTCTGTCAACTTTTCCTATGTACGGTCTTATCAGTTTTTCATTGAATTCAGCGATTTCAATAAAAAGTACTCTCTATAAATTGTTAAACATAGGTATCATTTCACTTTACATAGCTGAAAATGTGTTAAACACAAGTTAAATCAAAAAATATTGGCAAAACCATGCATCACATAACACTAATATTATAACCGATAGCGGTAAAATATTCCGGAATGCTCACAGTGACGTCATGCGACAACCGAAAGACCTAAAATTACTGCAGAACTGTGTAGACCAGTCGGTGCTCCTGCTAATTGTTCACTCGCCAATTCGGAAATGGATGTTTTTCAAAAATTGTTGAAAGTTAATTTTACATTTGTTAAGGCTGTCTGGGGTAACATGTTTATGAAACTCTGAAAACAGTAAACACCAACTTCTTATTTGTTGCAACACACATAACTTGAGATCTTGCAGGTATTTCTATCTTTTCCAACATATGTACAGAACATCTTATATCCTGTCTGTCACTCAAAAACTTAACATAATGTTCATTCCAGTTTACAGAACCATCCTTCATATCAAGAATTGCACCCACTCTCTTCATAACACCAGTTCTTATAATCACATCAAAACACAAATTCCTTGCAACAAACGCATTATGCTTGAATAGTTCACCCTTCATAACATCAGTTCTTATAATCACATCATAACACAAATTCCTTGCAACGAACGCATTATGCTTGAATAGTTCACCGTTCACTTCAATTCCATTAAGGAAGTTTTGTTACTCTTTGAATGTCCATTACGGATTGCAAATTTTACGCTTTCCCTGCACCATGTTTAAAGACAAACTGTACTCACATATAAAGGACCAGTTTTAACTGCATATTTTCAACATTCCCATCTTTTTTTATTTAGCTTCTTTCTCCTTAGTTAGATACTCTTGATCTTTTCGTTTGTTTCATTGTTCATTTTTTTTTTCATTTTGTCGATTTGTATCTGATAAACGGTTTTTTTTCCATTATCTCTGTGCTCTTTCTAATAGTTCTAATAGTTCTTTTCTGTTCTCTCTTATGTTTACTGCTGGTGTATGATAATATTTTTGCCTGGTTTTCTTTCGCTTTCTCCTCTGTAGATGTTCTCTTATGTCTCTTATGGTCACATTTCATGTTTACGATTGTAATCTGATGACCGCTTTGCCCGATTTTCTTTCTCTCTTGGGATACTTCTCTAGTGATCTTTTTTCTTTTTGTCTGGTTTAAATTGATGAACGTTTTCCGACATTTTATGTTTCTCTTAGGCTGATGTTCATTCGGATTTCTTGTTTATGAAGGCATTCTCGTTTTCTATTATTATTTTGGGACCACCTTTTTCTTTTGTTTTCATTTTGACTGACATCATTATTTTCTCTTTTCTTTGTGTCTATTTTCAAATGACAGCCTTTTTTTTCATTTTCTTTTGCTCTGTAATTTGGATCAAGTCTGATAATTCTTTTCCGTTCCTTGTCATTTTCTTCTACACCCATTTGTTGAAACAATTTCTCTTTTGTTGATTGAAATTTGAATTAGATATGCAGTAAAGATTTTCCTGGTGCAGAATGCATGGTTTGAATATCAAATACAACTTCATGTGATTCAGGTTTCTGTGATATAGATAAATATATCCTGTGTATGTATCAAGATGTGCATCTATAAATTGTCTAGAAAATTTCATCCCCGCTTAGACTGTATTCATAAATACTCGTTTTTAATAAAGGTGACAGGGCAAACATTTCCACTTGAGTGGCCCAAATCCTAGATTCCATCATTCTTGTTCTTTGAAGGTAATTTCCTATTGGTTTATTTATTAAAGATGACAACTTCCTTTCAATTTTAATCATATGTTCGCATGTTTTTTTTCTAATATTCATGATGGTGATCTTGTGACCCTGTTAGTGCAAATGAAATGGCCCGAAAAAACAATTTCATTCTGATATGATTTCAGATGTTTGTACGGATTTTCCTAACATGACATTACTTAATTTTGGAAATGTTTCTGGTATATTTTCATTTTGGATTGATAAATTAGCAGACAATCTCTTCTGTAATTCCAGGGTTATTGGATTGTAAGTAAATTCTTGTGTGTCTGAATTTTTGTAATAGATACTTGTACTTCATTGTTGATGTCCTGAAATTCATCTAATTTGATATTGTCTGCCGATTCATTTTTGCTGCTCTGTAGTTGTTCTAAATTTGAAAATTTTTCTTTGCATTTTCCCCTTTCCTTTTCTGATTTCACTAATAGAATATTCTTTGAAGAATTCTGCTGTTTTTTACATATATGATTTGAGAACTTTTGATATGTGCTGCAAGTAATATTGCATTTTGTGCAAAAAGAATACCTGTGGTTTTTTTCAAATTTTACTTCGCTCTTGTATATTTTATGGCAGTTAGAGCACTTCTGCTCTGAACTAAATAACTTACATTTGTTTTTTTCAATTGGTATTTTGAAGGAAAATGTTGACCGCACTCAACACATGCACTGCAAGTAAGGCCCTTATTGGTCTTGTAGCTTTTCCCACACTTCTTGCAATCCCAATAAACAGGTTTTTTCAACTTCATGTTTTATTCTGAAAACAAGTTGTAAATATATTCATTATCCTCAAGTAGAAACTCATAAAACTTGCAAAATAATTTCTATGTATAATAAACAGCTTTCTTTTGATTTTTAAGATATATTTTCCCTTTAATCGCAATTCTAACACTTTAATTGAGTTTTGGAATTTGATAAATTAAAATCATATTGATGTGTCATTATGCTTCAATGAAAGAACTATGTGCGATATAAAGTACTTTTATACCTAAAATGTAAAGTTATTGATAGTGCTTTAGAAGTTTATATAAAGATAAATTGTGTGATTGATGTCATAATAAAGATTTAATATATTGATGATTATCTACTTTCTCAAAAAGTACATATCTATGAGTCCCGCTTTCGGGCGCACTATAGTAATCTGTCTATCCGTCGACTTATCCGTCTGTCCATCCGAGAGTACTTGTCCGAGGCACATCTTTTCACCATTTGGCTCAATTTGACTCCTACATCACTTAAAGTGTGCCTTTAGGTAAAGGGCCAAACCTTCTTTCAACGGGAGATAATTAAAAATCATTGACAATTTGTTGGTGTTTTTCAAAAATCTTCTTCTCAAAAACCATTTGGCCAGAAAAGCTGCAACTTGTGTGGAAGCATCCTCAGGTAGTGTAGATTCAAGTTTGTTCAAATCATGATCCCCGGGGGTAGGGTGGGGTCACAATGGGGGGATGGGGAGGGGGGGGGGGTCGAATTTTACATATTACGAATATATAGAGTAAATCTTTAAAAATCTTCTTCTCTAAAACCGATCAGCAAGAAAAGCTGTAATTTGTGTGGAGGCATCCGCAGGTAGTGTAGATTCAATTTTGTTCAAATCGTGATCCAATGGGGTAGGGTGGAGGCACAATGGATGGTCAAATTTTTACATATTAGGAATATATAGAGTAAATCTTTAAAAATTTTCTTCTCTGAAACTGATCAGCCAGAAAAGCTTAAACTTGTGTGGAAGCAAACTCAGGTAGTGTAGATTCAAGTTTGTTCAAATCATGATCCCCAAGGGTAGGGTGGGGCCACAATGGGGGGTCAAATTTTAACAAAGGAATCTATAGGGAAATTTTTTTTAAAAATTATCTTCTAAAACACTATTTGTCTAGAAAAGCTGTAACTTTAGTCAGTTCAGATAGCGTAGATTAAAATTTGTCAAAATCAAAATCTTCAGGAGTAGAGTTGGGCCACCGGGGGGGGGGGGGGGGGGTCCAATTTTACAAAGTAAAAAAAAATTAAATTATTCACTCAATTAAAAACTCTAATGTTATTATATATGGTTTTACTTTGTGCAAGCGTTTTGACATATTGTTGATTCCTTAAAATTGTTTGGACTTTGGCCTCTTGACAATTCTTCAGTCTCATAAGGGGTTCAAAGTTTGATGTAGGTTTATAATCCATATATAAACAGTTGTTTAAGTCTGGTCATCTTCTCGAGAACTGCAATGCTCAATATGTAATATGACTGTAAAATCATCCTGTTACAAAGGCTCAATGATAAACATACGAATATGCAGGGGAATTTTTTTTATACAGGATCTATTATACAACATTGTTCAGATAATTTGTAAATGACTACGTAAAGCTGATTTTATTATGTCTATTGTTGCTCAGGTGAGCGATGTGGCCCATGGGCCTCTTGTTTTAATTTCTGGTGTAAATAATTGTTTCCAAATGCATTTTTTTACCTTGAAGTGTAAACTTTAATTGGAATGTATCTTTGATAAATAATATTGACATCATTTATTTATTTTTCCTTTTAAATATTAATTTTAAAATTGGAATGTATCTTTAATACATGATATTAATATCACTTATTTATATCTTTTTGTGCTCTTAGATTATTTTGTCTTACAAAATTAAGGTACCTCATTACATTAAGGTCTTTTTTAATTTGTCATCTGAGTACAAATTTAAATCAAAGTACTGAAGTACTGAAAGCCGGGCTTTTTTGATAGTCATTATGCATATTGTGTAGTAAAGACTGGCAATCTCTCTCTCTCTCTCTCTCTCTCTCTCTCTCTCTCTCTCTCTCTCTCTCTCTCTCTCTCTCATGCTTTTAATGTCGACAAAGCGTCTGAGAGCGACTAAATTTTGTAAACGGGAATTTACAAAAATATGTCTGTTTAGTAGAAAAAAATCAACAGTGCATTGAATTTTGAAACAGGCGTATAAAATCAATCCCCCATTCCTTCGATGTGCAGCCGAATACCAATGCTTTGTGAAGTAGTTCATGGAAATTCATGCGCATTGTATATGTGCCCAAAATTCATAGTCTTGTTTTAAAAATACTTAATTAATAAGAAAAAAACCCATTAATCGCTAAACTTATTCGCAAACACAAAAAAAACCCAATAGATTTGACAAAACATGGCTCTCTGTTTAACTATTTGGTATAGCGGAAGCATTAACTTTGACGCTGTTCGGTTTTTTGTTTACTTTTAAAGTTGTGCTATTTATAGTAATATTGGCGATTTGCCTGTATATAGCCAGGACTCTGCTTTCAGCAAAGCCCGGCTAAAAACGAGAAGAATGAAGCTGTCTATCAAAGTTACGATATTGTGACAGCATTTGGCAAGATAATGGGGGGGGGGGTGTAACAGTTATGGAATTTTCTCCACTTGCTACATAATTAATAATTAATTGTATTGAATTATGTGATTGAAAACTTAAAATCATTAAAAAGTTATACAAGTATTTTTAATGTATATTAAACAAAACAACATTAGAACATAACCAACTTTTTCATCCAATAGTAGTATCAGTGTCTGTACAGAGGGAAAAAACAATGGGTGCTCTTGTTATCAATTGAATGGAGGTATTGTTCTGGGCGTGTGCGGCTGTAGAGAGGGGGAAACAATGGGCTATTGTCTGACCACCGGTGGCTGTAAAACAATGGATCAATGATCCACATCGGTGCCCCTAACGGGAACATTGACACACCAACGAGGGAGAGGGGGTGTTACTTTACAAAGAGGTTAAACAATAGAGGGGGTAATTGTTCTCGAATGAATACGATACACCTTTGATCGATTGCGTTGCTAACTATGAATGAAAGTTCACCTGAAATCATTGAGCAATGACGATACACCTTTGCTCTATTGCGTCGTTAATTATGGGTGAAAGTTCACCGGAATGCACCGTGCTATGGCGCAACGCACTGATACTGACGTCTGAAATAAAAGATGGTTATCACCAAAATGGTTTTTATCAGATATAGAAAAGGCACCGATTTGGCTGAACATTATCAATGAACAGAATCAACAGGACCAGCTCCTACACTCGCACTTCATTTTGTGATTCGGACAGAAAACTTCATATAATAAGACTAGTCGTTTTCAGATGGGTTATCTGATCACAAACAAGGACACAGTGATGTCACGTGTACTATTAAGGAGAGTTATTATCCATAAAACAAAATACAGTAATAGATATTTGTGTTTTCAGTATATCTACTCTTGGTACATCGGGTTTGGCTTCATGTGCGTTGACCGTGTAGACAGACTCCAACCGATTTTTACGCAACTCAGCTGATTATGTTTCTTACGATCGAATTTCACTACGTGGCTTTGGACACTTTTCAAACATCAATTACAAGATGGCATTGACAGAGGAACGGGGTTGACTTACTCTCAGTCATATCGAATCAAAACTGTTGAAATTTCAGTTAATTCATTTAAACAAACTATAAAAGTAATCCAATAATATTTAATCAAAATTGTTTGAAACATTTATATCTGATGTGCAGTCATCCTGTCCTTTACTTCTTGGAGCTAAAAATTAAAGAAAAAAATCTTGTAAATGTATAGAATATTTATCGACGGGTCAAAAAAAATGAAAAGAGAAAATAGACTATAACTAGTATACAACTTCGTTTTTCTCGGTTTGTTGTAAGAGAGAGAAAGAGAGGGAGAGAGAGAGAGAGATTTGAAATAAAACATTTGACTTACGATCTGAGGTAATAGGCGGGTGGAGTCAGCAGTAGTGACTTCTTGTGTGGATTCTGGTGGGCCCGGCCACCCTTTGCCCCAGTCGACAGTGGTCTGCCTTGGCCTGCGTCCCCACTTCCCCCCGCAGCCAAATCCGCCAAATTTCTATCTGTGAAACAAAACATCTTAAAGCTGCTAGGACCGATTTTTGGTTATTACAGTTTTTAATAATTCTTCATACAAACCAATTATCTTAAAAAGTTATGGACTTTCTCCTCTGTATACCAACAGAATCGGTCTCCTTTCAAAGTTAGAAATATCCAAAGTAAATAAAAATAATTTCTATTTTGGGAAAACGAAAAAACAAACCAAAATGCATCATTGGAATGTTTAGAAAAGGGAACCGTTTGGTTTCGTCCCCGACTGAATTATGTTTATTCAAACAGCATGTTATCCATCGATTAATTTTAATTTGCCTGGACATTCTAACCTTTATTTTTAGCGATGTAAAAGTCGTAATACAACCATATCCGCCTCGACGTCAGGGGCGAATTTCAATGTGGCGAAATAACGCGATACCGGTTTATGTCGTTTGTTTTGTTACCAAATTTGGAAATTTGGCTTAATTGACCGGGAAAACTACTGCAAAGTCTATTATTATACACATACTTAGCATAACCATCGTTTAAAAGCGTTCACAAAATTTGATATAAAATCGGACCAAGCAGCTTTAAATGTTATTCTATAATATTATATATGAAGAGGCTTTTAAGAGGACGTCTTTTTTTTGTATTGTTACGATCAATTAGATTAACTTCTGTACATACACGCTCTTTGAGACGAGTCTCCTCAGTCCGTGGCTGGGGATCCTCAACATCCCCCGGCTCCCTCCCCCCTCCTCACTGGGGCGCGGCATTCAATGCCGAGGTGTCTAAGGACGACCCTGAGAATTCATCCCAGGAGGAGGAGTCCCAGCACCAAACCTGAGACGGCCAGGCCATAGGCGCCTTGGGCTGTCATAAAATTAAACAAAAAATGTTATTTATCAATACGATGTACATGAAAACAATAGAATACAGTTTATTTCAACTCCAGCTGGAAGCGCTCTGCTTTGATTTATAATCTAATAATTTAGGAAATGAATTAACTACCTACCTGCTAATCTACAACACCAGGTGTCAGGCAAATAAAACAAAATAGGAACAGATTGGAAAGGAAAAACACATGCATACGAAATGTCACATTTATTTCTACAATCTATAATCAAAATAGAAACGAAAATACGAAAAAACATATATGTATATATTACAAAAATACAAGATTAAATAGAATCAAGTTCATCTATTTCGATATCAGTGTCGAAAAATAATTAAAAATTTAAACTTATTTAAATCGTGTTACCTTAGATCGACTTCAAAAGATCATATTCAAGTTGCGCTTGCAATACTGCATCAAAACAATTTCCTCATTCACTGTCAGCCAAAGATTCTTTGCACCAAGATCTGTTATAATTGGTCATATAGAATACGACAAGCAGAAAAAAAAACCTAAAATCTAAGCTGATAGATGGAGACGCGTATATATTCAATATGCACGATGTTTAGAAGAGCTAAATACATATTAACTTTCAGGTCAGGTAAACTTAATTATTTAAGAATTTTAAGAGAAGGACAACTTTCATCATGTTTTTATTTACCTTCTAAATCATCCCCTTGATGGACACCCATTCACCCTTGGTGTTGGTTTTGACCGTCGCGATGTCTTCAGGTCTGGCTTTAGGAATATGTTTGCAGTTCTTGTCTGACTTCTGTCATCATAAGTTTCAATTATCTGTTTTAAAATTTGCCAAATGAAAATGAATATTCAATTCGTATTTCTATACTTGTGTATAGTAATATGTATTACAAAATCTATTTCATAATTACAACTACATTACAATAGAAGCTTTTGAAGTTTTGACATGTTTAATAAAACAGTAAATATTCATATCTAAAAACTCAACTACAAAGTTTGGACAATTTTTACCTTGAGGCGCGCGTACTTTCTGCTCTCTTTAGATACATTAAGATTTTAGTTTAATTTTATGGAAAGCATTCAAAACCACTTAAGTTTGATTTGAAATTTATGACAAAAAATTCGATATACAATATGTATATATAAACCCATTTAAAATGACAAAACGCGATTTTTTGACAACTCTCGTATATCTTAAATCCAGAGACGCACTAGAAAGTTGTGTTTATTGTTAGGAATTCGGTAATAAAATAAATAATTGGGAAAAAATAGGATCACAAAAAATTCTCTCTATTAATTTTTGATGGGTAGAACAGGTGGCTGCTTACGTAGCTAATACACTAGCGCTAACTTGTTTGATGCAAGGAATAGTGTTGAGAGGGGATAAATATTTCAATACATGGAAATAAAACTAAGAATAAGGTATTTCTGACACAGTAAGTTTAGTATACACTCATGCAACTTGCATAACACGCGATATCGGCAGTCACTACTCCCGTGGTATCCAGAATCACGGCCTGAAAAAAATGGGATAAAAATTTGGTCCTATGTACAATACTTACCCCCAACTTTTGATCAAATTTTGGCTGAAAAAAGTGTGTGTTATTCACGCGACTTTACGGTAAATGGTTTAATTTAATGAATAATCTTTGTTTTTCACTCACAAGGTTGCTATCTATTGAAGCACTTTAAGAACAAATCAAATTGTTATCATGACACTGTAAACTGCTGCTAGGAATGTCTTTTATAAGTGTTTGGTGCGACAAAAGTGTCTTATCAGTTATAATTGTAACCTGCCCTTTTCAAATCCTAGATTTAACACTAACAGGTTATATGTCACATGTTATATGTACGAAAAACATTTTTCGCTTTAGGAAGTATAGCAAAGTACAGGCTGATGCCAGGTTTATTTTAATTTTGATATATAACACTGCATACTAAAAAGCAAAAACACGGTATGGGCATCCACAATAATAACATCTGAACCTCACTGAAAATTGTGATGCATAGTATACATATAACATAAATGAGAAAAACACAACTTGCTTACAGTGTAACATGTACTAGAAAGTGAAATATTACTTAAAACCAAACACATACAATCAAAACTGAAATTTCATTGGCTGTAGCCTAAATACCAAATGAAACTTAAGAAATGAAGTGTGGACCAGGTTATCAATTGTACACCTTACTAATTGATGTGTCACGTTACTTTATACGAGATTTGCAGGAGCATGGGCACTCCAAGGCTTTATTGTTGCTACAACTGTCCAGAATAAAGTCCTGGACCAATGATAATGGTGAAAAAAATGGGCAGCAAGTCTTGCTGCCCACTCTGTCTATTTCTTTTCCTCTTGATCCCCCAGATACATTATGCAGTGCTTTGGTTGCTTATACAAATATAATTTTACATAATTATGGCTAAAATCTAAATGAACGTATCACCGTGTGTCAATCAAAGTAATTTTGCAGCCAATGAAATAATTGCGTCGATTTACTCCGGAGCTGTACTCTGTTGTTCCGCCAAACAAAGTAAACATAGCAGTGAACTTATATTGCCCTGTTGAGAAAAATGGTGAAAAGGTGTAGCTGGGGAACACGGATAGTTGGTATCCCGAGAGAATAACTGGTGGGAGTAAATTCATCCCTTTTCCAAAACCTGCAACTAATATTGAAAAATGTGAACGATGGATACGCTTGTGTGGCAGACCAGCATATCAATTGAATGAGGAAGTTCTTCGAGATAGAAATAAATCAAAGCACTTTTATGTGTGTAGCAAGGTAAAACATTAAATTTAGTTTGGTTCATATAAATTCTTGATTTGTTTATAGACATTTCTTTCATGTTGGTATATATAGACTCTAGAGTTGATACTATAAAGAGTATACATACATTGAATCTATGCGCGGATCCAGAAAAATTTTCCAGGGGGGAGGCGTCCGAAGATAATAATGTTTGCCGGGGGGGGGGGGCCATATTTGCGATAATTATACTATGTAAATTTATTAAATTTTCATTTTTCGGGGGGGGGGGGGTCGGGACAATATATTTATAATTATCAGTTCATATAAATTTATATTTTATTCTTGACTGTACAGTATATAATCAGCTAATACCATTAAATATTGTATAAAATTTAGTCATATGCAGCACTTCATTTATTGATTCATCTGAAGTTTCCAGACCCGTGTATCAGCATAACCCCATAACATTACTACACCAAGTCGTCCGGCACCAAAACGACGACATGCATTAAAGGACATTACCCCAAAAGAGTCCGAGATAAAAACAAGAATGTTTTGGTATGCATTTATATTTCATGTACATGTATATTTGAAGATTCACACACTTGGACAGAATATATGAAACAGAAACTGCAGGGTTTCAGCCGATAATGATCAACAAAAAGATATTGAAAATGAGGTAGAAACAACAACCTGTGATACCCAGGAAATGGCAGAAGGATTCCATGGTAACAATACTAATCTTGATTCTTAGATTCAAAGTAGGGCTTAAAGTAATTGAAGCTGACCTTGTACCTGATACCAATGATTTCTTTTAAGAGTGTATTTGGAACCTGACTTTCTAGAAAAAAAAATCTTGCTTTTCACAAGCCTCATCCATATCCATATCGAATGTTGACAATGCACAAATGTTTGATCTTTTAAAAACAAAACTTCCTACATTAAGCGATAAGTATATCTAACAACTAAAAGTAATTTTAAACCAACTACTTTCAATTTTAATTTGTAAATGTCATACATGTTAACCTCCAGTAAAGAAAAAGATGTAGATTTTGAACCGAAAAGCGGTAGCATTGCGCGCGGTTTTTTTCGCGTATATTTCAGACCACATATTTTTAAGTACTACATATGTAGTAAGGGTTTCTGATTAGTAATTAACGATATCAACTGAAATATAATAGATTTTGAAATTTAGTAATATCAACACATGCAATGAAATTGTTTGCATGCATTTACCATTATATTGATTACCGGTAAGCTATTATTTTTTTTTGGGGGGGGAGAAAATATTTGAGTTCAGAGACAATTGCCTTTGTTCAGAATAAATAGGTTAAATTACCAAAATTTAACATATTAGAGAAGTAAGTAGGACTAGTACTAGTAAGTAGAACTAGTAGGAAATCGTATATTCTTTTTCAATATCAAAACGATGTTTACATGCTAATCCCAAATCAAGCAGCATTGCAGTAAACTGCAAGTCAAGTTTACTGTTATAGCCAAGTTAAACGATATATTTAGTCACCGTTAAAGCCACGTGTGGAATTGCAAAGCTTCTTTTTCCTTGGCGAGGATAATATCAACATGTCTTGTAACTAATGTAATCACGGGAAGTGGCTTCTTTCATCGTTCAACGTAAAAAAACATGCTTGAAAACTTTCATTCATGCGATTTAACAAAGCGTATGTGTGCCTTTGACTCAAAGTCACGCGCTAATTTCAAACCCGAAGAGAATTTTTTACCACAATGGCTTACAAAATGGCTATCTATCAAAACAAGGAACGTATTTTAAAGAAAAGCAGTAGATTTTTTAAATAAAAGCAGTAGGCGGGAGACAGAGTTAAAAAGCGGTAGACATCAGCGTAAATCAGTATAGTTAACATGTATGGAATGTAAACAACGTGAATGGGTGCTTTCTTATATCTTCCCCTGATCTTTTCGGTCCCTGTCATTTGGACCCATGTGATTTTTAAATCAATTAATATTAAAACACATAGCAATAACAATAAAAACCCGGTGATATTCTTCATTTTATGGATGTTTTCTGTTTCTTTAAGTTTGAGAGTCTAAAAACTGGTGGCATCTAACATCTTCTTATATGATTTTATTGGAGTAGACTTCTGGTGATCAATGTAGTCTTGAGGATTTTTTAAAATGTATTGCATTTATTTACATTTTTAGTTCATGTTTTTTTTTCGAAAAAGATGCATATTGAAAGTAAATAGATTTCAAAATGTTTACGTCAAATAATATATGTCTTTACTTTAATTGTCGTGCTTGGTGTAGAATGGAACTCTTTCTCTCCTTGTATGAGGCCACCTGTAGGCATGTGGCCTCAACACTGGATCTAACAGCTGGGGAAAGGGATGACTTTGATCCCCATAGTTTTATTGCTATACCACCCCCTTGATCTAGTCTTACAACCCTGTGCATCGAGGTTTTTGATTTGAAGACATCAGAGACCTACAATCATCACTAAAAACATGAAAGTATGCTATGAATATACATCAATTATAAACAAGAAAAATGTTTATTTAGACAAGTGAAGTGAATCAATGTCAGAGTTGATGTTATTTTTTAGTTTAGAATTTCAAGTTTAAAATTTATGTAGATTCATTTTAGTTTCTAGGGGCAATGTTTGTGGGTAGCCAAAATGTTCCTGATTCGTGGGGACATAATTTCGATTGTAAATAAATATTAAATGAATGCTTGTATGAACATTTGTGGGAATGTAAATTCGAAAGCAAGGGTTACCGATGAAAGCCACAGAAAATTCTTCACCAAGAACAATGATGATTCCACAGAATGTGTGTTTCTGGTATTCTGCCTCTTACAATTAGCATAGAAAGGACAGTGAAAACTTTCTAAAATAAATACTCTAATTTTTGGGAGTTGATTTTAATCAACTCTCTTATGCAATTACTCTGGCAAACCGGAAGTGAAACAGTGTTTAGACCTTAGCACAAATCATCACCGCTGACAAGACTTAGTTCTCGAAAATAGTTGACAAATTTGAGGTAATGTATTCTGAAGCATTGTTCTTCAAGTAAACTTATCTATAGATACCTTGAAAATAGTAAGATTTGAAATGGTAGGAACAATTTAGAGATTTTTTGTAGTCATATGTATTACTATGCCAGACGTTCACCAGACGCTTGGCTGTCTTCGTAAATCTTCAACAGAGTCTCTATTGCTTGTCGGAGATTAACAGAGACTGCCGAGCGTCTGGTTTAACGAGACTAGGGTTCAATATTACTTGAATCAATACAATTTCTCAGAAATATTTCGATTACTGATACGTAGTTTGATGGAATTAATTTTATCTTTAAATATTACACATGATTCATTTTCTCGAAATTCTTGACGGAAAAGTCCGAGAATTCATATTATAAAAAATGTGTGTAATTCAAATACATATAAAAACTATTTGCCATGCAAAATAACATATTGTTGATTTTAAAATAAATAATAATCGATAAAATCATAGCCCGTTAGTACTTCAGTACTTTGATTATTAACTTATATTGAAGACTGATTAATGCATGTATAACAGATATTTAAATGTGTCACTTTTCATCAGAGATACATTTACTAGCTGTTTTTGGTTCATGTTTCTTGTCAAATAACATAATAGTAAACATTTAAAAATAATTATTGTCTCTGCTACATTGTTCTGGAATTCAGATGTAATTCTAGCTGATCTGGCGATAGCTTCAATGTTTAAATGGAATGTGAAAATGATTATTGGGGAACTGCAGATATGAGTACTGTAGGTTCCTTACTTAACACAAGGCATTAACTTTTTTAGTATTGTCTGGAGATGCAACTCTTGCTGATTTAAAAATTTCGTGTATATTTTCAGACTTCTTTAAATTATATGAAAGTATAATTTTTAAAAATGGTGCTCGCAATCTTTTATTTTCAGGATTGGATTCAAAACAGTGGAATCATGGAAGTAATTACTCGCGTAAAATAAGGAATTTACAGTAAATAAGTTAAATGTTTGCAAAGATTGCTATATTATGCATTGTAAAAAACCTTTGTCTTTTTTATACTGTGGAATCAATAAAATTCGTGGAGGTCAATTTTCGTGGATTGCTTAAATTTTACATGATCGTGGGGACGTAATTTCCTGTATTCTCATACTTGAAAAATGAAATACGACTTTATAACTCTAATTTATTAATTTGTGGAGAATGCTCATTCGATAATGAGAGGTACCCATGAATTTCAGGGAAACTGAGCCACCACGAAATCTAAAGATTCCACAGTATACATCTGCATGTATAATCATTTTATAACTCGCCAGTCTATTTAGAGAAGTATTTATTTTGCTTTAAATTCAAATAAACATTTATCACACAAATGTACACTTAAAACCAATTATAGTTTGCAATCTGGAATTGTATAAAAAGTCCTAAGGTCAGTGTGTAAAATAAGGGTTATTCAGGTAACTGGAAACACATATTTTGTTTTGAGTGAACAAGGTTCTGTATCTTTTTATTGTATTTTTTAGACAAACTGTCTGAGGAATTTCATGTCAATGATTTACCTCCTTAATAGTCCCTCTGACTGTAACTCTTGAGCCGTCTGTTAACTCCAAGGCATCTCCTATGGATATGGCACGAGGAGAAAGAAACAATTTTATTTCCTCCTCCCATTTCTTGAGAAGACCATCCTTGTCACTGTCTGGGAGCTGTTTGAGCTGTGAGAAAAAGAAGTATTTAAACTTGTGGTAAAATCTGTGGCTTGCGTTTATTTTTTATTTTTAGAAATTGCACCAAAGTTACAAACCAGTTAGTTCACTATACAATATCTCTTTTCTTATAAAATTCAAATGATTTTGCTGGACCTGTTTTATAATTACAAAAGGTCAAAGTTAATGATTTCAATCTGTCATTCAATCAAAATGACAGAATTAAATTTTGTGAACATCTGTATATTAATGCCCTCCTTCGAAGAAGGGAGGGCTTACTGCTTTGCTGCTGTATGTCGGTTGGTCGGTCGGTCCACCAACAGTTTCCGTTCATTTTCTTCGCAGAGGATGAACATATTGAAACAAATTTATTAAACAGATTAATCAGGATAATATCTAGGTCAGGTTCGATATTGGGTACAATTGAGCAAGTTTCGACAGAGTTATGCCCCTTGGACATATAAAAATTCCAATTATTTGCAGTTTCCGCTCATTTTCTTCACAGAGGATGAACATATTGAAATGAAATTTAGTATACATTTTTATCATGGTCATATCTAGGTTAAGTTCGATATTGGGTACACCTTGTGGCCGCATTTCCAGTCTTGCCTACAGGCACCCAAAAGCGAATGTCAACCACGGAATAGACTGGGTAACGAGTACAAATACATTAGCAGCCAGGTGCCACCTTTTCTCCGTAAAACAATTTGTACTACATCGCAGGCCTTTTCTTTTTTAAAAATATTCCATACTTTTGATGTCGATGAAGTAATTGATAATAATATAAGTATCTGTAAAAAGAGCATAAAAACAAGAAAGAGAAAAATAAAAATAAAAGAGCAAAACACAGAGTTAAAATTACCATCAGATTTAAAATTGTAACCAACAGATAATAACGTATGTTCTCCATTTCGAAATGGAAGAAAATCCTCAATATGGACAGACGAAATCTACATTATTTATATATCATTTCTTAGTCTACGAACATTAATGCTAATGAGATTTTAGATGTAAAAAAAACCGTGAAATGTACATTTATTCTTCCGATATAGAAAAATAAATTGATAAATCAAAAAAACATGTTTGATGACTAGACACATATCAATTATACAGAAACTCAACAATGCAAACATAAACACGGTGTTGTACAATACACTATACCCCCCCCCCCCCACACACACACACACGCTATTATTGATGCTAATACTTTATATCGTTGATCATTATAACAGGTGAAATCTTTAGAAACACTATTGGTATGCAATTGTTGTTGGTAATATTCCTAAAATTAATTCAACTTGTTTTATGGCGTATCAAAATTGTTGACTTCTATCGTAAAGATAATTCTCATTTTAAGTCTAGAATGGTGCCGATTGCTTGCAAAATGTTTCGTCATTATGTGTGTATTGATATGGTATTTTGGTTTCTAACACCGAAATGTCTTCGATGATTTCTGGCAACATTTTAGTTAACATCTCAAGTCCTGTAAATGATAGGCAAAGCCATTTTTCAAGTCTTCAGGTAAGTGGTGCTGTTTTTCACCATTTCTCCACACATAACCCCGTTTTCCACTGAAAGGAACAATTTTTTTCCTAGATGCAGCTTGTATTCACCTTCTCGCCCCCGAATTATGTATTGTCTAACAGATTATTTTTTCTACGTGATCACAAAATATAATTTTTAAAGATCCAAGCTTACACATTTATTTATTGAATATTCTACCTCTATTTCAACGAGGATTTCATCCCATATTCCAAAACAGAAAGTTTCTTCCCTCATATCATGTAGTCGGATATAATGTTTTCATGCAGAAGTCTCAGTCTCTCTTGCATAAGTCTCAGCCTCGAGAGATGTTTTAATCTTAAAAACCTGTTGCTCGTCTCCATAAATTGATCGAAGCTGTTATCGTATGTTACTTGTCTATTTTTTAAAGGAAAATTACATTCCTTGTGAATTGTATATTCGTAATTATCTCTATGAATAATTTCTTAAAGTTAAGCTAAAGCGGGGTCATCAGAGTCTAAAGTACCAGGGTCCTCTTTGTAAGTTGTGGCAGACGTGTCTATCCCATAAATCATGCTCCCCCTCTACCCTATCTAATCTATCTCCACGTAATTGAGAGGTTTGACTTTGTTGATTCGATGCAAACAAAACAATAAAGTTTCACTTCACTAAACAACAACAACATTAACAACAAAAAATAGCTCATAAAAATATATATGTTTTTATATCTATACCTTACTTTTTTCTTTAAATTTTTTTTTCGCTAATGCCTTTCCCTTTTTTCCTATTACCTTTCCTTTTGATTTAGATGCAGGCCCTTTTTCCTTTGTCTAAAATTTAAAAAAAAAATCAATGAACAATTTTATAAATTTAATACAATGTGATATCTTTTCTTAAAGTATTCAAACAGTATCTTTACCACTTTTTTTATAGTTGAAACAAAGGGACGTGAACATTCCAGTCCAATCCTAAGTTTTCATCTGACTCATCTGAAGGATGCTAAAACAAAATGTACATAAGATAAGACACATTGTGCTCTATAAAACAAACAAAATAAGAAACAAATATTATTTTATACGCACCGGTTAACACAACCTCCGCATTATTCAACTCCAAAGATTGATTGTTCTTTACAAAAAAAAAAATACAGCGTTGTAACATTAACTTATTATCGGTAAAAAATATACAATGCATTTCGGTTCTATATTATTAAATTAAAAAAAAAATCCCTACTTGTGTTGAATGCGTTGGAGATTCTGGTCTGTTGGTCGACGGTAACTCCTGGTTACGTATTTGATCTAAACTACCGGAGCTGGTGGATGGTTGATTATTTTATAAAAATATAAATAAAAGGTAATCTACGCCCATTTTTTCTCCCTTAATTTTCATGCTAAGATGAATATTTTCTTTGTTACAAAAAACATATATTTATTAAAAAATAAATCCATTCTTGTACTTGGTCCCTTGAGGGATTGAAAGTACCGAAATTGATGGATGGTTGATTATTAAAAAAAACCAAAATATAAATAAAAGGTAATCTACGCCCATATTTTCCCTTAATGTTCATGCTAAAATCAATACTTACTTGTTGGTCAAAATAATCTCTTTCCATCTCGTTTATCCGCGCTAAATATTCCACAGGATAGTCTACGTCTATATCGTCCCATTCGTATTCCATGGTTTTGCGCTTTTCGTTTCACCGTTTTTTTTTACCGAAAGTTAAATACTCCAAGTATAAACCATTAAACCATTTGTTCGCGTCGTTACTTTGACATTTTCTCGCGTTTCCGACCGTTAAAGCGGTTAATACGGTTGTCTTAACAGTAAAAGTTATTTCCCTTTTATGAGGTGTTAGTCAATTTGTTTCGTTTTATTTCAGTAATACAAGACAGCTTTTCTAAAACAATTGGGTGGCCCCAAAAAGAGCCGTTGGTCAAAAGAAAATAATTTCTCTTTCAAACAATAGCAAACCAGTTATTTATGACCCGTGTCTCTAAATCCAACAGGGTATCTCTTAAATCGTATGACATCTCTTTCAAATATTCTGCAATCCTTTCATGGACTGGATTAAAAGGACTGGAAAGGGGTTAATCAACAGGGTCTCTGCCGCTCTCAACATTGTGTTGGCTGTTGTCAGCTGGGCAATTACCGACGGTTAATCTGGCGACTCCTTTATCTTCTCTCGTACTTCCTCAAAAACCAAATAAAGTATACAGCTCGTTTTCTCATTCTTAGTCAGCAATCCAAAAATCGTTGTTATGTGTGGAATTCGCTGTTCTTCGCGCAAACGAAATCGAAACAGTTTCAAAGACTCCAAAACCTGACTAATTAAAATATCGACATCGTATAGACGGTTGTTGCTGGCCATTTTTACAATCAATTAACGCAAATCTTTTTTCTCTCTCCATTTATACCGTATTTGACAAAAACACTATTGTAACTACATCTGACAGTTTACAGCAGCTGTTAGGAAAAACAAGCAAATACTGTGGTTTCATTAATATTCAAGGGTATCAATTTTCGTGGATTAAGTGAAAATCACAGTTTCAAGGATACGTAAATTTGTGGCCAATAACCCTATCAATACAAAATGTTAATAAAACTGCACTTCAATGAACATTTAATTTCGTGGATCAACTTAACAACGAAATCCACGAAAATTATTATCCAACTAATATTGATGAAACCACAGTAATGTCACATTCATGTCAAAAATGTTTTACTCAGAAATCTTGTAAAATCAATTGTCATGTCGTATAAAACAGTATCATCCCATAAATGTCACTATTACAAATGTTTTACCCCAAAGAGGGTGGAGTTAAATTCTGTGCGTGGTGTAAAGTGTATGGTGTGTGTAAGTTAAATATCGTGGGAATCGTGTATACAGTATAAACCATTATTATCACCATTACAAATGTTTTACTCCAAAAGGTGGGGGGGGGGGGGGTGGTGTTCAATCTGTGTATGGTGTGTGAAGTCAATTATGGTGGGAATCTAAACCGGGCGTATAATTCAAATGAAAAAAACGGGGTGTATAGCGCCATTCAGTGATGCGTCCAAGTTCAGCAGGTCACAAACCAGCCATGTGAAGTCAGGTTTGAAAAACGGGGCGTATAGCATAAACGGGGCGTGAAATGAACCCCTATATTACTACTAATATAATATTTTCAAAACTTTTTCTTTGTATGCAGCGCCAAAAGAGAGCAGCTTGTGCTTGGAAGAAATGGATAAAATGTTTGGAGTGTTTAGCTTTTATATAGAAATAATAAAATCACCATAACATTATTTGTGGTGTCAAATGAAAGTATTTCTCATGAGCACTGTTTACAGGTAATTTATGAAAAAATGACAGTAACAATCCGTCATCTATCTCAAAAATCCATAAACGAAATACAAATTCAAAGCAGAGCAACACGGGACTCCAAAAAGATGGAGGTAGGATCAGGTGCCTAGGAGGAGTGAGCATCCTTTGCTTGACCGGTCACACCCGCCGTGTGCTTTTTGTCGTAATTGAGAAAACACGGAAAAGTCAGTAGACAATTGTGTGATTAATTATGGTCCAACAATTAGTATGAAATGCTATGACGTCACAATAAGCAGCATGATGACATAAAAGATGTGGACATAATTCGGTCTTGTATAAACAATAAAAAACTAAAGTTATCTAACTAAAAGCAAGCGGAATAACTTCTGAATTCTTTTTAAAATTCAAGTAGAAAACAACAGATATTTTAATTAAGATACGTTTTAATATGTCGACTGCTATCATTATTTTAGTTCGTCAAAAATAGTCAAAATTATTGAGGATTTGTTCCTGAAAAAAATAGACAATAAAAACCTGGTTTTGAAGATAATCAACGATTTATTTATTATATCAATAAATAAATAAATAGTATTTTACGTACAGGAAAAATATACAGTTAGTCAATACAAAATAAATTAAATAAGAAAAATCAGACAGCGAACTAACACTGGAATCATCAGAGTCACTAAGGAAAATAGATTCTTGCAGATTGGTGTTCGAAGAACTTTCGATAGCTCTTTTTGGGGTGCTGGTATATCATAAAGGAATCCATGAGGTCTAGGATAGTTTTGGGAGGCGGGTTAACAACTACGAACACCTTTTACTATAAGTATTTGAAAAATCCTTTATCAATTTCCAGTAGATTTCTAATCGCCCCTGCTGAGTTTAATCCGATTTTAAAAGGAAAACCAAAGCAAGAATAGGGCTTCTTCCCAGCCCTGATAAACATTGCTTGAACCACAGCTCCCTGTTTTTCTTGGTGTCCGAATGCTTGTAGGGTTTCATTCTGCACACATTTGTGCTAAAGTCTCATTGGGCGAACAGACAGGCGAAACCAGGGGTCCCCTGTTCTTGAGCTTAAAACACTTTTATTGTTCTCGGTGACTCTCTGCTTGTCTGTACTGCTAAATTCCTACCCTTTACTGCTTTTCTTTGAATGTATATATCGCCCCATTGGAATGTTTTACCAATGGCCAGACTGAGACCTTGAGGTTATCTTCCCTTGCTTCCTCATAATGGAGTTATTAATCATTAAATATAATGTTATTAAGAAGTTGTATGATCAAAAGAACTATGCAAGTTTTTTGTTTTTATTTGAAACAAACACAGTCTTTGAACTCTTTGATTAAACAAATAGACCCATTAATAGTAAAGTAATAATTGGCTAACCAAAACCACTGATAAACAGTACATGTAAAATAATTTTGGTATATATACAAGATGGTGGCTCCAAGCTTCATTGTGTTGAATGTTCAAAATTGAAACAGATCCAGTGAAACAGGAATATTTTTAAAGCTGTTTTTTTTTTTAGTTTTTTTTTTTTAAATGCCCACAGGGGGAGTTTTTAACTGCCTCTGGGGATGGGGGATAAGAGGTTGTTTTAAATAAAACATGTCTACTAGCCACTTTGTTTTAGTTTATCTATGAAAACATATACACATCAAACCTATCTTGAAAGTTAACAAATGTGGGAAAATTATTTTCTATCAGAACCTTGTACCTTTTCAATATCAGGTCATGCACTCTTTTATGATCTGCTTATGTTTAAGTTTTTTCGCTAAAATTATAGGTTTCATAGTCTTTTTTTAAAGATTTCAGGCAGGAAGGTGGTCGTCATTACAATATTATAATTTTTCATCATAAGAATATTTTTCTTTCAACCTTGATATGAAATAAAATTTTTAGAGGGTATGCATGCATTTTACAAAGTTATTGCAAATTTACCTACGATGGATATAAAGAAACATGTTGAGTTTAAAAAAAAAAAATTCGGATATAAAGAAACAAGTTGAGTTAAAAAAAAAATTCCGGTGCATCGATGGCTCGAACCCAACACCAAGATGTATATAAGTGGGAGAGCTCCATGGATCCACTACGCCAAACATGTAGTTGCGTGACTCTTTGTTATACTAGCAGTATAATACTAAATTAAAATTGTCTGTATAAAAGTCAGATTTATGATAAGAATAAAAGAAATTCGGATGATTTAGAGTTATCGAACTTAGCTGAGGATCGGAGATCGTTAACACACAACCAAGAACGTTGTGGATTTTCTTACTTTTATTGCAATCTGAAAGTCTTAGACAACGGCATTGACACTGAAGTATTAAACCTTGAGTTGTGTCCGGAAAAAATGAAACTTGATGGATGCAGGAAATGTGTAAACAAATTGAATGATGAATGAATATGATGAGTGAAATTCAATTCAGTTAATATTTATATTTTGTTGTGTCATTATGCTTACAATGCAATTTATTAAATTACGGGTTTTATATCTGTTATAACAATTCATAATCTCTTAACACCGAGCGCAGCGAGAGGCAGACGAAGCGAAGATTAATGATAACACGTATATACATGTATAAGAAAATCATTGAAAATGAGAGTTGAGTCAGGGGTACTATGATCTAAACAATTCTTGTAGGCGCTTGGGCATTCGTTTGTTGCACACTCAGACTAGTGTATTATACCAATAATTTGTTTCGTTGCGATTTACCAAGAGATTACATTAACATTAAGAGGACTGATTCACAGACAAGATCTGATCTTGGCATAGAAATAAACGACACCCTTTCTTTATCATTCAAAATTCGGCAGAATTGTTCCAGTAACAGATGAGAATATTAAGCTGGCAGAAGAAAAAATAAAAAGATAGGGCAGTATTACATCAAATGATTCATACTTTAATAATTTAATTCTGGTTGTAACACGCTTTCTTATTGGCTTAAAAAATTATTTTATATCGTATAAAGAATGTTGCCTACGTCATAGTAAATCTAACGTCAAAAACTATCAATCCGCTTGACGTTACGCTTGAATTTTGTACAATTTGATGTCATTTCATAGATCAAATGACTGTTTTTATCAACAATTGATTGCAAAAAATTTAATTATAAGGAATGAATTTAATATTTATTAGTTTTAAACCATTTGAATTCATTCCTTAAACACAACCCTAGGATCAAAATCACACTTTTCCCTGTTGGGACTGGTTTCACCAGGATAACTGCAAGAAAACAAACGACACATTGAGGAAATCTTCACTGATAGAGACAATAGCTGAATTGGCGAGCAACCAAGCTGTGGAGCAACTTCTTGCTTCTTCTAAGAGGAACCTATGCTTCTTAAATAACTGAAGTCCTACTGACCACTTATTCATGTTCAGACCTATTTGTCATCTTAAAAACTCCATAGTAACTTTTTTGACACATTTTAATCTTGATTACATTATTTCAAGATACTCCAATGAAGAACAGGTAAATGGTAGGATGCATCTAGAACATCTCTTAAAAACGGATATTCATGGAACTTTAAGCTATTTTTTTTTATAGTTTAGAGTCCAAATTAATTCAAGATCGGCTTTCATTTTTTTAAAGTTGAACAGTGTTAAGTTATTTTTTATGAACAAAACTAAAACACATTACCTCAATGTTGCGAATAAATTTTGTAAGCAAAACGAGTTGCAATCAATAAGAAGCATCTGTCCGGTTGTTGCTTAAAACATCTTGAAATATCGTGAAATGTCCATCTTCCCAAGTCAAGAGTTTCTGATCCGCTCCGCTCTACATAAACCCTTGACCGAATAGGCAGAGTTTGACGGGGTTAGAAACCTCGCACGCTGGTTGGTGTCATAAAAGTTTGCATGATCCAATAAGAAACGTTGTTTTAAGAATGACGTTAATTGTGCATTGATCAATATTAACCGGTGTCAAATAAATTTGAGACAGGCTAGTAAGTATTTGACTTACTGCTATCGGTTTTTAGCCCGAGTGAACCCATCTTTTCTACAAATTCGGTCATTATAAACAACTTGTTCATGGGAGCAGCCATATTGCTATAATGTTTCTGTTTAATACGCACTTTCTGATTGGTCAGAACAAGAGGTCACAAAAGTTTAAAAATGAGTACTCTCACTATATGGCGCAATCTTAAACCCGCATATGTTTTGTCTGTTCGGTCAAGGGTTTATGTAAAGCGAAGCGGATCAGAAACCCTTGACTTGGGAAGATGTGAAATGTCAGGAAATGTCACCAGCAATGAAGATTTAAAAGATATTCCGCATTTAAATCTGGATCAAAACGCTATTGCATCCATCGACTTTGAAGAAAATCCTGTGTTCGATTATAACTGTAATCCTCATATTGAAGAGGAAGAAGATAACACATCCCTCAACAATGAAGGTTGAGAACAAGAACATGACAAAACTGGAGAGGCATCAGAAATGGCTGCAGTATCTACTAGTGCAAAGGTATTCATGTGCAAATTACAATCAATTATTGATTCGAAGAATAAGGAGGCAGCTAATAAATTTGCATTACCAGGTGCTAAATCAAAATCAAAATAATTTACTTTTCCAGCCCCATTGCGTGATTCATATAACAATGTCAGATCTAGGTTGCCACTTACTATGAATTCAGGGGTTAACACTACTGCTTCCGTTGTATCACCAGGTGTTCCGTATCCAGCAAGCGTTATGCCACCTATGCCGCAGTTTGCTGGGGTTTTATACTCTACACCGTACACACCTTGCAATGGGATACCAAGTCCTTCGGGTGCTATGCAAAACTTCACTCCAGTTCCTTATCCCATGCAGATTATGCCATTTGAAGTGAATCCTGGGTAGAATGTGGGGTCAATATCCACCACAGTACGGGATGATCCCAGCAAGTGTAGCCGGACCACAGGGGTGGGTGGGGGTGGGGGTTATATACCCCCAATGGTACCAACAAGTTCTGTGATGGTATAGAGTGCAGCACCTTCAATGTTAACGGGCGGTTACATACCGCCGGTGACACAAATAAAAAAGGAACCAGGAAATGTAATCGGAACTTCATACGCATCGAGTGGTGTTCATGGTGCATCCAATTTCATTCCACCAACACAACAACAATGGCAGTTGTTTCAGCAGCAACAATTGCAACAACAGTCACATCAAATACAACAGTTGCTACGAACATAATGGTCACTGGCCATTTATTATGATTAACTTTGCGAACTTGAGATTTCTAAAGATAGTTGAAGGAATGAGATGATGATAGCAAGAGTAGAAATACAAAATAAACTGTTATTAAAGCTAAGTATTCTGCGGCATGTTTATACAGTAGAAATACATTGTCTATATGATATGGATTTCATTATTTGCGTAGGAGTGCGATAATATTGATGATCAACATCAACTCAGGGTGCTGTCTGTAATCTACATGTAGTGCATGTCTCCTATTGTGCCATATGAAATGTGTACACAAAATGTCCCCAATTGTACCTTGTAAAATGTGTATACACAATGTCTCCAATATTGTTTTCTTTAAAGTGTGCACACAAAGTGTCCTCATATCTACAATGTAAAATGTGTACAAAAAATGCCCAATGTTAATTGATAAAAAATAAAACAGGTTCTGTCATTTCATATCATAATTGATAACAATATGCCTATAGGTTAAAATGATTTTAAACTTGATGATTGAATTTGTGAAACGACGACGAAAGGGAAGATTTTGCAAAAATGACTCATCGTCTTCTTCTTCCTTCTCAAAGGAGATGGCCACTACTTACCATAGGAGAGATGACGAACAGACATGTGTTGAAATAAACTTGACTTGATCAGACTTGATTTAACAGTGTATTGTTCTTCAAGAAACCCTTAGTTCAACCGCAGCTTACGATGATTCTGATTTGTGGTATGACTAAAAATTTCAAAGTTCAATTTGAAGTTGTGGCGGAAATCAATGGATAGGAATCTCGACGGTAGTCTACGTTTCAAGTCGACAGTTTACAGGAAGTTCACGTCTGATAAGTACACAAATAAATCTCGCGATATGGCATGCCTAAACAAACAGTGTGTTTAAATTTCAAACATATACGATGAAATTTAATATATATGTCTTTATTTTAGAAATTAAAAAGAAGAAAAGCAACCATAGAAAAGAAGTCGGGCTGGTCAAAGAAAAAGAAAACCAAAGTCCATCAGTTTCTGCAGCTCCCAGAAGGCCCACATATACAAAAACAGTGATGAAGAGGTGAACACTGACTTCCTATCCTATCCTAAATAATGGGAGAGTGAGGAATGGAGAAAACTTTAAGATAGTCTGGACAAGAAGTTTCTAGAGACCTGTCCTCCACGCAGCAAGCGGCTGTTGGGTAAAACAACTAGCTGCTCCGTTAAATACCAAGAGCGACCCAATGTTGACTCCACTCATTCGTGGGTTATAAATGAAGATTAAAGTGTTTTTACGTAAGATTATATTGATGGTTATTGTTGTTTCTAAGAATAAATAATTCTTTACATAATGTTTGTCTTTATTTTCTTTTTTTGAAAGACAGATTGAAGCTACAGAAACATAAGTATAAAACAACAAGTAAAATTTTGTAAATATATGTACCTTTAATTTTAAGTAAATATCAACTTTACTTTCATTGATTAAAAGTAATGTTTTGTAATGGTTAAAATTTACCACCTTTAATGTTCAGTAAAAATAATTTTACTTGTATTTACATGCTTTTAAAAGCATTGTTAAAGATGAACTTTACTGGGGTGAAGGAATATTTACTTGGGGTAATTGTAAGTTTTACACAATTTGTAAAGATGTTGTAAAGTGAGCCAATACAGACATTTACTTCAATATAAATATAATCAAAGATCACATTTACCATGTTTTACTTTTTTAATAAAACAGAAGAAAAGGCAACTAAAGACAATGTAAATATGACTTTTACAATACCTTTTATTGCTTTGTAAATACAAATTTTCATGTAGTGATAAACTAATTATGGATATTAATTCTACTACAATATCCAGGTTTGTGGTTCTTTAAATAATTATGAATGCTTTTAATATGATTTCGAACTAGTTTTTACAATTTTATAATTTTTTATCGGTGTTTTTCTAGGGCCCGTGCATCCTTAGATGAAAACTCAGACTTCAATCATACTTATAGAACATAACCAATAAGCTTTTCAGGTTTCAGCCTTAGAAAAGATAAGAAATATTCCAATATTAGGTATTTATCTCAACTCGTTCAGTTGGCCTCCGTGTACGCCGACATCTTCAACACATATGTTCTACCAACTTGTGCCATATCAGCATCTGTCACAGGCCTATGTGTTGTCAACTCAAGAAAAGGTACAAACTGTTGGAATTGAGACTTGTCTCAATGACTTCAAAGAATGTTCACAGCATTTGTAAACTAATTCTTGTACTTGGATTTACTATCATTGATCTACTGTGCTGGATGTAGTGTGGCCGGGGTCTACAACAACGTGTAGACGCTATGCTCTCTTTAAGAACGACACATGAGTTTAATGTGCACACAAAGTAAGGCAGCACTATCTGTGCAAGATAATGCGGATACCTTAGAAACTCTCTCAAAGAATAAACTATCTTTTATTAATGTAGTTCCTTTCGTTCCTGTTACAAACAAATTTCTACAATGTGTAGTTCTATCATTTAGAAGTCCGTGCAACCTGAATGCCTTGTTTGGAAAGCAGCCGAACGTAATTTTCTAGACCACTAATATAGTAAACCAACGTTTATTCGTGAGTATTACATATGCACTTCCGATAAACAGACCTATAAAAAGCTTTAATTATGGTTCTCCTTTCTACATTGAAATGTAAAAAATGTACAGTGTATACATTAAAAAAAATATTCATATAAACTTTATTACTTCTTTTTGTGAATTTAAGCACTAGCATCCTGATATAGAATAAACCCAATTTAACTGTAACCTTCCAACTAATTCACTGGATGAAAAAAACAGTTTCCGCACCCCAGAAACATTATGGAAACTGTGCGGAAACTCAAGAAAAATTATGGTTTATACAAGGTTTCCATTTGGAAACCTGAAGTTTACATGGGTTTACGCATTGCGTAAACTTAGGCTGTCCACCATTCCAGGTGGTTTACGTTGCGGAAACTTTGCAGAAACATGAGATTTACTAATGGTTTCCGCAGTGCGGAAACCATAAATAAACTCAATGTTTCTGCATGTTTTCACTGCGGAAACCAATCATAAACCTGAAGTTTCCACTGCGTAAACCATCTGGAATGGTGGACAGCCTAAGTTTACGCAATGCGTAAACCATAAATAAATTAATTTTTTTATCAATTTTTTTCAGAATTCATCTTATTTTGTATATATTCTTTTTTCTGACCAGTGAATTCATTGATATTCAAATATTTATATATTGATAAGAAAGAAATACATCATCAAAGCAATTTATTGCATAACAATATTATAAATGGTGATTTCTCAAAATATACAAGCACTATATACATATATGACTTGTCAAATCAAAGTTATAAAATTGCAAATGTATGCAACAAATTTTTTTTCTATAAAAGTCACTTATCACATTATTGTCAGTATTTCCATTAATAATTTGAAATGAGCAAAACCTAATTACAATGAATTAATCACAAACAAGCATAAAAATCTGCTATCTTCATTACATGTAATCTACAGACAAATGCACATTAAATTTTTGGACCTGTTCAAAATTACAGTTTGTGCAATACATTGTCATGAGAATAGCTATCTAATGCAAAAATAAATTTGAATATATATGTATATATATACTGTATATTTGAATATATACATTTGATTAAGGAGGGGGGGCACCTGATGAAATGCATCATACTACCCCAACTTATGTATCATATGGTATTATAAAGGTTGGATCACAGTTGTTTTTAATGAAGGAAACATGCCTTACAACCCATTTCATATAAGCATAAAAAAGTGTTGAAATCATAAACAAATATAATTTTTGAAAAATGAAATTTAAAATAACCAAAATCACAAACCCCCACTCCCCCGTTACTTAACAACATTACACATATGATAATGAATGACTGGTAATGCATTTAACACGCAAAATAATTTGATACAGGAGCATAGCTGGAAAAACAATCATCAGATCAAAACTTCCTGCAAATATGCACATCTTTAACATTAACAAAATTATAAAATTCAAAAGACCCAGAAATAATAATAGAACCAAAATGTCCTGGTAATAATATACACATCAACACATTGTGGCCTAAATACCTACATTTCTTTAGTAATTCTGTGTATTGGCTATAAAGAAGTTGTGCTTCTCTGGACCCCCCCCCCTTCCGTTTGCCTGACAAAAAAAATCCAGTCAATGCATACATGTATATCATAATTCCCCTCAAATATATACACTGAACTCCCATTTTCATATACTAATATATTATAAATATTTTTACTGGTCTTAAGATGTTCATGGTCAAGAAATGTGGGAGCAATAACAAGGACTCTTTTAGAAGGAAGGCATGATAAAGTAGCAACATATATAAATACAGGCTTTGAATGAAATAAATACTAAATTTTAAAAATACAATCTTTTTAAATACAAAATATGCAAAACACTAGCTTTATTTCAAAGCACTATAATAAATAAAAGCCTCATTTCATCAAAAAGATAATCTAGTTAACCTTTTTTCTAAAATGAATCATATCTAACTATAACAAACTATAATCTGCTAAGTGCAAAATATGCACTGCCTTAATTTTCACAGCATTATACAAATGAAAAGATGAAAATATTACAAAGCTTGTTCATTATTTTTTCTCTAAAATTATAAGATTTTAATTTTTATGAAAATAAACAACAGAAAAACATGTACTTAACAATTCAAGGGCATTTTTTATCTCATTTATAAACACTTAAAAAAGAAGCTGGATTTCATGGCACAGAGGGATTGGTAGATGAAGAGATTGGTGACCACACTACGGTTCAGCCATCAAGGTGATAGGTTGTAGAGATTGCCCAGCCAGGAATGTCCCTTGGAGGCGGGGTCATGGTCATCTCAGTGGCACTCCTGGTCACTCTGGCTTTCTGTCGCCTTTGTTGAATCCTGAGAGAATCACTGTATCCTCTGTCCAGATCACACTTGATAGCCCGCAGAAGACTTGATTCCCACACAAACGGAATTGCAACACGCTGTGTTGGTTCATCATCGTCTGTCACCTCTGGTGAAGTGGCCTCTCTCGTTAGGCATTTTCTTATCTTCTTACGATCTTTTTTCTTGTAGATGGCATCATTTTTCAGCTGAGTGCATCTACTCTTCAATTTCTGAAAAAATTAAATCTTTAGTTATCACATTCTATGACATTTTCAAATCAATATCTTCTCTTCATTGATTCATTGAATATTTTGGCAAGTTAAGCTAGATATAATTGTAAGAGGCCTGTTTTGACTTAAGGAGGCTGGATGGCCAACAAATTAACATCAGATCTGCCTGAAATATTCACAAACTAACATTTATTAAAGAAAAAATCCAGCATTATAAAACTGCATGTACATCAGTACATAGAGTTTGTTATTTAAAATATGAAGGCGTGTGCGTGAGTTGGTGTGTTTGTGCATGGTTTTTGTGGGTGAAAATGTGTGTATGCCTGTATTTCATAAATAAATAAGTTATAAAAAAAATCCAAATAATTAAGCATTAAAATTTGAACATTTTTTTATATCATTATACAAAACTCTTCATCTGAAGGAGGTAATTGTAGCCTAATAATGGCCACAACCATCCAGCCCTCTTCATGGTCAACTACTATATACAACATAGACTACCGGTACTTCTTGATTCTATGTGTAACAATTTACATGCATGTAATTATTCCCACTTTTTTTATACACTTAAATAAATGCATCAGTATGCAAATCATCCCAGGTTAAAGATTTTTTTTTAAATGTTGAAGTTCAGAAGATTTGATAATGATAACTAATAATTCTTAACAAGGCAGTGCACTATAAAAATTTAGTACTTGTATTCTTTGTCATTTGATATTAAATCAATAAAGA
The DNA here is from genome assembly GCA_020458035.1 of Magallana ariakensis. Classification (NCBI taxonomy): domain Eukaryota; kingdom Metazoa; phylum Mollusca; class Bivalvia; order Ostreida; family Ostreidae; genus Magallana; species Magallana ariakensis. The sequence goes on along the minus strand of CM035811.1, from coordinate 24,314,554 downwards.
ATTCTGATAGGTTAAAAGAAATATGTCAAAGTAAATCTTACATCTCTAATGCGCTTTGCCTGTTTACTCTGGCGTCTGTGGAGTTCTTTTTTCCCCTTCTCGCGTCTTCTTTCTTCATCACGCATGTTTCTCCATACTCGCCGTAATGCCTCTAAAAAATTAATACAAAATAAATATGCGCTAAAGACAGTGTTTATATTCTATCTGCAATCAAATATCATTTAAGAAATGAACTCAATGTCTACCCAAGTTATACGAGTATAACCTGGGTTGGGGCAGTTTACGCTTTATAATCCGCAAAGTGGATTATAAAAAAGCATAAATTGCTCCAACCCAGATTATACGAGTATAACTTGGGTAGATTCTTATAATTTAATTTTCTGTGATTTACTCTACAAATTGAGTGTGTTTTACTTTTAAAAATGATATTAATCTGTTCAAATTCAAACGTAATGTCAAGCGGATTAGTATGCATTTGACGTCGGTGCATTGTGACGTGTCTTGTGACCTGGTAACCAGGTTATACATGTACAAATTTAACTAAATTTTTCTATCCAATCAAATACCGGGTTACAACCAGAATTAAATTATTTCAGTTTGACACACAGTAATTTGGTAAAATTTGCTCCAACTTCGGACGGTTGTTACGATAGAAATAATAATGACAAAATTATACCTTGTAGATTGCATCTATGAATATCGATTTATGGTATTTGTTTTAGCTCTATGAAAAACTATGAGAATACAGTCATATAAATAAAAAAAATATCAATTATTGTGATATTTGAAACATTAGTTTACTTTACCTTCAATGGTACCTGATCCCCAATCATAGTTGGTGTAGCTCCTTCTAACTTCTCGCACAATTGTCCTTATATCATTGTTTTCAAACCTTAAATAAAAAAAAACAAACCTTTCTTGAAGATAAAGTGTCATGGATGAGTATCAATTGTAACGGGATGGGAGAAATAATGACAGGCCAGATCGGAATCTGAGCCCGGGTCAAAGAATTTCTAGTCATGTGCTCTACCAACTGAGCTTTCAAGCGCCAGTATTCATACTAGTCTGACCATCAAACAGTGATGAACAAATAATATCAAAATACAGAAACAAACTTTTAATTGGGACAATTTTACAATATCCCAGTTAAGATTGGACGCCACCTATCTTTTATTTTTTCCTACTTCAGCAATCAATGTGAAGATTTCCAATATGTAATTCCATTGATATATTTCATGTAATATGTCATATATTTCTTTCAATATATATTATTATTATAGTTTTAATGAAAAATATATACTATGGATTTATTTATGAGCATTCAATTGAATTCGACAGCTATTTTAATATGAAGAAAATTCAAAATACTCCAACTCCAAAAATTGTTTGGTAATGTAGTACCCTGAATTTTTGGGCACTTACAGGTTTAAATGCAAATAATAAAGGAATAATTTTTTTATGGGAAATTATCTAAAAATGAGTGGGATGTCTTGTAAGCATTGATAAATTGGTTCACAGCCTCTTATTATCGCCACTACCGGTAAGCCTTTTTCAGTAAACATAATTATACATGTACATACATGTCATGATGGCATTTAATATCTGGTTCAATGCGACCTGCACATTAATATATGTAGGGGTATGTAATATTATTAAAATAGCAGTATATTGCAATATACAACTCAACAAAGATAGGACTTAATTTGTCAAACTGGCGTAGGCCGAATGGGCCGGTTGACCTTTGGTAACACGGCTGGAAAAGGTTCGCTGATCTCGCCAGTCTGGATAAACCAGCATAAAATTTGCCAGTTTTTTTTAAGTATGGTTAGATGATGTAATGAGATGAAAAAGTAGATATTCGATAATAGATTAGCATATTCATTGATTGTATTGCCTGATGAAACAAATGTTTATTACATGTTAATAACGTTATAACATAACATTTAATTCATCTATATTTCACCACTCATATGCGAAGTAGACAGAGACTACAGAATGCATAATTAGGCTATCATTCTGGCAGATTAAATTTATTATTTTGTATTTGTGGAGAAACTACTCAAAAGTATGTATTTCGTGGTACTTTTAATAGATATATTTACTACAAATCTCTAAATATGGTTTCGTATTTATTTAGCCAAAACAGCGACACTGGTTTAAGACTGGCCACCAATTATTTTTGCATCTCAAAAAACACAACTACCACAGTAAACAGTATTTCAATGTTTTTAACTTAAGTCATTATTTCCACCTCTTATGCTAAATACATTTTCTAATCTTAATATTGCCTATAGCTCTGGAGAAATTTGGGTTGACAAGCCATGATGCCTAAGGGCTACAGTTCCTTACTTATTAAAAAATTCTATAGACAGTTTAACAGTATTAGGCTCATTTCCAATTAATAGTAACTTGTATGAGGAATCTTTATAATTATAGGAAAATCAAGAACACTTTGGGAAGCCTATAATTAGCATAATTATCATAAACAAGAGGCCCATGGGCCACATCGCTCACCTGAGAAACAATAGGTATGATGGACAATGTACGATAATACATGTAGATCCTGTATAAATAAAATCCATTTTCCCCCTGGATATTCATATGTTTATAATCATTTTTTATAATCATTTATAAGTCCCTTTTCTAACAGGATGATTTTATAGTCATAACTCTGGATATTCATATGTTTATAATCATTTATAAGTCCCTTTTCTAACAGGATGATTTTATAGTCATAACTCATATCACATGTTGAGGATTGCAGTTCTCAAAAAGATCCTGAACAATTGTTTATACATGTATATGGGATTTAAACCTACATCAAACTTTGAACCTTCTTGTGAGGTCGAAGAATTGTCTTGGGCCAAAGTCTTAACAATTATAAAGAATCATCTGGCTGATAAGTTTCTGAGAAGAAGATTTTTAATGATTTACTCTACATATTCCTATGTAAAACTTTGACACCCCCCCCATTGTGGCCCAACCTACTCCCGGGGGTGTCATTATTTTCACAACTTTGAATCTACACTACCTGAGGATGCTTCCACACAAGTTTCAGCTTTCCTGGCTGATTAGTTTCTGAGAAGAAGATTTTTAAAGATTTACTCTATATATTCCTATGTTAAACTTCAACCCCCCTTCCAACATCACCTCCAGCAAAACTAGTAAGACTTACTTTTCCAAGTAAAAAAAGATATAGAATGCATTTGGAAGTTTATCAAAAGTATTATTGATTAAGATCAAGCTGTAGAATTTCAGCAACATGCTTTATATCCAAATATTTCAAAATCAAATATTTAATTTCATAATAAAATTCATAAATATCTTTAAAAACTTTTCTTCGAGAAATAAAACCCCACCAATATGCAAAACATAATTTGAGAACAAATAGAACCTTAAAATTTAAATACTGGGTATCTGTTTGTAAAATGCATTCTAATTAATTTTGTTAAATCAGCCTCAATGACAAACTAAAAAAAATTAATTATTTTCCAAAATTCAAATTATTAAAAACTTCCCCCCTCTACCATGTCTACTAAAAAAATATACTCACTTCTAATGTGTCAGGTATTTTTTATTGGTAAGGGAACTTAAATTTCATTTGATTTAATAGGTATACTAGTGAAAAATTAGGTTACTTTTTACTTTTGCTAAGTATGATGTCAAAGTTTACTGGTACTAACGCAATAAAGGAAAAGCCTTTCAGATGTTGACTTCTGAAATTTGAATACCAGTAACCATTAATTTTACTGTATGTATCAGAGATGTTTTATTAAAGAGCATATGAAAACATAGCAGAATGAGGATATGAAAACCTTGTAAGGATTCCCCAAAGCCAAGTTAACCAATCTAGGAGTGTCTAATTTTGGTTCTAACATCACGGGCCATTTAAACTACCGGTAGAAGTCTAGAACCCTAAATCATTGAAAGCACTAAGAGAAGTTATACCCCAAGACCAAGCAAACTTTTTTTTTCAAAATTGAAACCTGTATTATCTATAACGTACTTAACACCGTAAATTGAATATTCAAATATTCATTCAGAATAAGTGTTTTTTTAAAATGTGCTACCATTTATTTGTTCAGACCTACAATTTTATTATAATTGCCAAAGGTATAAATATTGAGACCCCAACCAACATAAGATAATCCATTTGTCTAATCCCTCAAACCATTATTGACTTCTGGCGATATCATGGTATGGGACACTTTATCGAAATAAACAATAAAATCAAGTGTAATTCTTTAAATAGTTTCTTTCCCAAAATTATCATCTAACGGTGTAGCCAGTGAGTTAGAGGATTCACTACGAATCTTTAAGTCACGAGTTCAAATCCTGCTGGGCCAGGGCAGGGGATTTTAAAATTCTACCTTTTCCAAAAATATTTAAAATGTATATCTTGGTTAAACGTTGTAAAATTTGAAGATTATAAACCGATGAAAGTATTTTAGCTACTATGCACTTTAATCCCCATTAATATGTTCCATATGCCATCTTAAGATTTTCACATCACTGAATAATTAACAGATGCTGATTCCTTATTTTATCACTTATATAACACCATGCCAAAAGGTGCATCATTCTTAAACAGTCCTATCCTGTTTGTAATCATTACAGTTTAAAAAAAAAAAAACATTCTCAATATCATAATAAAAACAAAATTTTCTGTTTACTTTACACCCAATACATGTCAACAGAAGTCAAGTTTAATAGTTATCAAAGTTCTATTCAATTTGCACTTTTGAACTATCATACTTTAATTGTGTCATACAGTAGGCCTATACATATTTACTATAATCAAAGACAGTTATTACTAATTGTATGAAACAAGCGCCTGTGAATTTTCAAATATTTTATCACACAAGAAAATTCCTAACACTGTAACAGCTCAACACTGCACTGGAAGCAGGCACATTAACAGAAGAAGAAAATCATCAAATCTTAGTTTTATATAACTTCTACAAACTTACTTGTCATAATCCACTACTAAGGGGTTTTCTACATCTTCTTCAGCTTTCTGATGACTTGCCTAACAGCTCTCTATAAGTAAAAACAACTCGTTAATCGCCGTTAATCGCTGGGTTTGTCTGCAAGACTCAGTCTACACCGGATATAATGTGAACTATAAAGTGTAAAGTCGGATGCCGTTTATTTCCGAACAAAGATGATGATATATTTGATGGTGATCTGATAGACTGATACGAAGTCTTAAGAATCGAATTAAACAAGTATCAAACGATTATTATTGCCAATCGTCGCTAGTATACGCATTGTTTGAAACAAAATGCGACTGAAAAGCACATGGGAAAATGACGCCAAGTCTAGATGTTTGAACGATCGGCAAAGTACCGAGAAAAATCAGTACATTTTATGCTTGTTCACAATTTTAACATTGAAAAATATCAATGTTGTTCTTATAATAGATTAATTTATCGATTCATGTTCCATTTTAGGAGTTTTAAGCCGTAACTTTTTAAAACTGAAATCAAACAAACCAATGCATGGCGCCATTTTCCCCCCGACCGATCTAGCTACTTTAAACATGTTAAAACTTACTTGAATACCGTCGGGCATCTTTAGGGCCTTCTTGCTCTTGGAAGAAAACATCTCCCTCAGATGAACCAGCTCAGACAAAACGCGATCAGCGGTTCTCTGGTCCATTTCTTTAGTCGTACAACTTTGAGTTCAACTCGACGAGTAACTGGGCTCTGTATCTGGACCCGCGGATGGACCCGCGAAATTTATTAGCCAATCAGAGCTCAGAAAAGGAATTGTGGGATTGCATTATTATTATTTTTTTTTTGTTATGGTATTTTTTTATGTAGAATTTCTAACTTTATTTTCATAATCTTATATTTTTGATAATATGATATCTTTGTAACAGTTTCAATATTTTGAATAAAAAGTTTAGCATAGCAACAAGTAGCCAATATTACATTAATCATTAATAATATCAGATTGTACATACATGTACACGCATTATTTTACTCTAATGTGTACCAGCTGGCTTGAACTCTTCTATTTTACAATCATTTCGTGTCGTCTAAAATAAGTGGTTACCGTAAATATTAATGCCTTACTAAACGTATACATTTACTTAACTCACGTTGATTCGTGAAAATATAAAACTATAATTTTGGGGACATCGAAGTATACAACAAACTGAATTTTTGGAAATAATCGAGAATTTGCACACAACAATCGATTTTAAATATGTTCAAATGAATGTGACATAAACAGAAATTTATTTTGCGCTATTTAGAATCAGGGACGTATATACGTCTCTGTTAGAATCTAATAACAAAAACAATCTTCATTTTGTACTAATCCAAACTAAATACAGACGTCGTATTGTTTTCTTCTTTTCTGCTTTAGAGAAGATGTAAATGAAATTAAGTTCGTTTTCCTGCATAAAAAATGAACACATAAAGATCCCGTTTTAATCATGATAACAATAATGAACATTTCTTTACATAATTATTTTTTCAAGGCAAACTGGGCATGATTGGTTTAGATCATTTCATCCTTTTAATAATAATAAAAAAAATGCGGTTTGTTTTTCAAATATTTATCTGTGAATGTGCATGTAGAGGTTTTATTTTATTTATTATAATTTTTTATAATTTTTTTACAGCTTGCATAAATCAGGGACGTATATACTAACGTCCCTGCATGTATTTCTGTATTGCCGCGAGGGGAGGTGGTGAATATATTGTTCTTTGATCGTATTGTTACCTGTTAGTTACCTGTGTATTCTATGTTGATTGCAGGGTTTTTTTCGATTTAAGAAACAATAGAGCTGATTAACCAGCGAATTCGGAAATTGCGCCCAGGGGCACACCTGTCCTCTTTGGGGCACAAGTGTTTCACACCTGCGTCTCTCTCTCTCTCTCTCTCTCTCTCTCTCTCTCTCTCTCTCTCTCTCTCTCTCTCTCTCACATCAACAGTCAACTGTAGTGCAAACTGATCTTGAGATTTATATGCTTTTTTGAATAATTCAAAAAATATATCTATATATAAGCAGACGGGAAAGGAACACATCGTTAAATAGATAAGTGCATAGTTTATTTGCCGCAATTAAATCTAACTTATTTATTGCGTTCACTTTTATCCATGAAAAATTGAACACAAACATAAGAAAGAGTTCTCATAATAATCACTATAACAATGGATGGTCTCTAATATCATATGTGCATATGCATGCACTGTACGTATAAATCAAACGCACCTGAAATGGTTACCTCCGGTTTTATATTTAGGTTAGATCTGCATCTTTTAATATAGTGTGGTTTCATGATAATTGTTACACTTACTGTACGACACTATGCATCATCACGAAAACCGTAGAATATCCCGGGCCATGATTGTTTCATTATGTGGTGTAAAAATATTCGTTAATTATAACGGGGAAGGAGGAGAAAGGGGGGGGGGTGTATCACGACACCGAGATGAATGTATATTATATGTTTTAGTCTATTATTTCAAAATGATAAGTTACATGTACAGTAACATATATTAACTTAGAGTTTTCTTGAATTTACAAAAAATCTCCTTAATGACTCATCATGTGCGGATCCAGAAAATTTTTACAGGGGGGGGGGGGGTCCGAAAGATACGTGTTTGCCGGGTGGGGGGGGGGGGGGTCCGAGGCATATTTTCGATAATTTTACTATGTAAATTTAATAAATTTTCATTTTCCAGGGGGGGTCGGGACCCCCACCCCACCCCCTCTAGATCCGCGCATGCTCATCACTGTTTTTAAAAAAATCATAACAAAATAAATGTTCATAAAACAGCTGTAAAATATAGCCTAATTGGTAGTTAAAACAAACACATTTAAAACTTATAAATACTTGTACTAGTATTGTCAGTAAAAAATTGAAGCATGTAACTTAGATGTTTTTCAGATTTTTGCAAACACAAAAACACAACACAGTTCAAGAATTGATATATTAATTAATTGAAGAAATAAAAATACACATACATGAAGGAAATATAGCATTTCAAACTTCATGTTCATTTTTATACATAATTTGCAAAAATGATATATGCTGATACCTCAGCTTAACCATAGTAAGTGAAATTAATGTTTCAAAATGTAAATGTTTCAAAGTATAAGCTACTCAATAGGCCTAGGAAATGTTATGGCAATGACAGATAAGTGGAATGGAATAAATGAATCATTCATATTTTTAAAAAGGAATATGGCTAAGTTAAACTGTCAAGATCTGCATGGTCCTTCAGACAAAAGTTAAAACTAGTAAACTTTGTATATGAGATCATATGAGCTACACATTACTAACATTATACTATTATGTAACTTTGTTTTGAAAAAAAAAAGATTAATATTAATAATAACAGATTTATATGTAACTCAAATTAAGCATATATTTACACATTTCAGTAAATTTAAAACTTAAGAGCCAATAGGAAATTATATTGTTTCAGGTATTTATTAACTTTATATGTTCATCTCTTGTTATGGGCTAAAAAAATGATATTAGATAATACAATATTAAGTTTGTATGCCAGTCATATTGAAATGTCTTCAAAACATATTGTTACCCCCTTTTCTGACAGTGCTGTAGACCTTTCTTGCAGATAATGAGGGATGTTTGTTTTATGATTTGTGGCAGCTGATCAAGTCTAAAATAGGATAAATTGACATACTTCATTTTTTTGACTTTTCACAGAATTCAGAATAATTGGGTTTTTTGGGGTTTTTTTTCATTCAAGCATTAGTTGAACTGAAGTTTGCTGTGTGTGTTTATATCTTAAAGCCTTTGTTAGAAGGATAGGGTTTAGATTTTACTCTAAGTGACCTACTTTAAAACAATTTATGACCCTTGGTATTTGAAATTTTTGGGATTAAGTGTCAATCTTTTCTAATCTTTGTCATTCATCCTAGCTTTAATGCATGTTTTAGTGCAATAGATAAGATATTTTATATTGATACCATGTAAAATTTCTAAACTAGGAATGCTGTCATACTGACACAGATTATTAAATATGCATTTTGTGGGCCTTATTAGTTCCAGTAGGTTTACTCGTGCGTAAACTACTTGTAAACCATTACATGGTTTCCATGAATGGAAACTATTTGGAAACACTGTTAATTCATATATTGATAATATATTCACCTTTCCAACTAGTTTACGTAATGCGTAAACCATTTATAAACCATATTAAGAGTTTCCGCAAATGGAAACCATTTGGAAACCATATAATAGTTTACGTAATGCGTAAACTATTTGGGAAACTTCAACTTCAGGTTTCCGCATAGTTTCCATATTGTTTCCATTTTGCGGAAACTGGACTTTTCATCCAGTCATTGACTCTTGAAGGAGGGTTGCAAAGTTCAACATGGGTATCAATATAGGGATATTCGTAAGAACTATAAGCTGCAACATGGAATATTCCTGAAACAATGCAAGCATCCTTATATAAATGAATTCCAACCATAGAACCATTTGAATGTTAATTACGTCACTTTTTATTTCAAATAAACAAAAGAATAAAAGCAGCTTAAAACATTGTCGTTCATAGAGTCATGTTTTTTTCAGAAATTGTTGTATTCGCTTCACATCAGCAAGCTAGAGACAATGAATCGACATTCTTGGGCTAACTTTGATGTATTTTTCAGCTCATGCAGAATGATGAGTTGATGGAAACTCAGTCAACGGATTCAGATGATTCAGATTTTATACCCAGCCTGAGTTTTGCAAGACCATAATAAGTGAAAACATCAGGTATGATACTTTTCTATAATCCAAAGAAATCTGATTAAAATTATATTCTACCAGTATTGTATTACACTGTTCCACGCAGTGACACTCGCCAATGACAATCGTGTGTAGATGTTGATATGGATCTGTGAGGATAAGCTCTCTACAGGTACCATAGAAAAGACTTTCAGGACTCAATTTTTACAAAGAAATCTCTCCATCTGTAATCCTGCACATGAGTTCTGTGTAATATATTGGTTATTTATACAAAAAAAATATATGTGATATAATGAAAAGATTGGGTATTTACTTTGGTGAGAAAATAGTTTAGAATATATTTTGAATGGTTCATACATGTATGCCATATTAAAACATTGTATTGTTATCCTTTTTTTTACTTGTATCATGACAAAATCGGTATTCTACTAACAACTGAGCAATTTTTGGAAGACGATGTAGATGAAGTTAAGGGTGATATTTTCCCGTTTCTTTTAAATAACAATTTATTTCAAAGAGAAAACGAAGAGAGAGGTCCTCCAAATTTTCGTCACAGTTGTTGTTGATTTCTACATTCTTGTTCTTCTATTTGTGCTCATTTTTCCTGCCAATTAATCTCTGATCACTTCTTTACCTCTACAGTAATTCTTCTGCATGTTTCTTTCGCGTCCACTACAGCATTTCCATGTGATCCCTGCTAATGCGAGGCAAAACACCCTTTGAGTCCGATCTTTTTTTGGCGTTTGTGCCCGATTTAAATTCGACATTTGTGCCCGACTCTAATTCGGCGTCTGTGCCCGATCCTAATTTAGCGTATGCGACTGGTTCAGGTTTCCTCTGCTCTATTTTTGTCAATATTCTGCTGGTTTTCGTAAATTCTAGATTTTTTTAATATTTGTGTTTGTGATACTTCTGAATCTTCCTTATTTTGAAAAAAAATGTCTAAACGAGGTATGCTATGGGTTCTTCATTTGCTTTTGTGCGGATCTTATTCTTATTTTCCCCTCTTTACGGTTTTAGGTTATCTCCGTGTACAGCAGTAGCTGGCAAACTTTTCCTGTGTTGAATCATGTAATTATTGTTTTGTTTGTGAATCAGATGTGGATACTAAAAAACTCTAAAGAATTATTAACTTTGAGGTCACAAAATCTTACCAAAATCAATAGCATCAAAACGTACGATTTTTCAACGCTTTATACAACCATTTCCCATGACAAATTAAACTCTAGGCTTTTGATATCATCGACAGTTGTTTCTTCAATCAAAATGGAAGTCGTAAAAATGCTTACCTTGTCTTTGGAAATCTAAAAAAGTATTTTGTCAAAAACCATTCTGGTTGCACACACAAGTACTCTGAAGTTGACATTAAAAAGATGCTTGAGTTTCTGATAGACAACATTATCTGATCTGTTAGCTGACCTTTTGTATTCTTGTGACACAGAATTTATTCAAAAACTTGTACGTGAAAAAAATAAATAACTCGCTGTGGCCTTCAACTCAACATTCAGATATATCGACAGGTATATTGAGGCTGTCTCAAAACTTCATATTTATGTTTCAATTTATTAATATAGCTTTGATGTTATACTTCTTTGACGTGGTTTGTGTCGTCTTATTTCTCAAAATAAGGCGATCAGCTTGTAGACGTAATGTTGTTGCGTCATTGTCTCCATGGATAACATTAATTGGATTGCCAGTTTTTTCCAAGTGCGCTGATTTCAAGGCATTCATATCTTTGTTTAATAAATATATCATATGTAAATGTAATCCAACCAATATTTAAACGCAAGAATCCAAGCATTTTATGTTTGATTTTTAAACAGTGTCCGTATAAACTTCTATGTTGGACACTGAACCCCTGCTGGGGCCATGGTTTTAGCATGGGGTTATGGTCTAAACAGTTAAGAGTCTACACGATATCAGAATACTTGTTTATCATTTCACAAACTAAAGCACTGTAATTGTTGGGAAGGAAAATGTTATCAAGTATTTCTGCTACCAAATCAACAACAGGCTCCGGGGACATACAACCTAGAAGAGCCCACTTTGAATTTAAGCCCACTTTAACAAATCGGACATGTCGTGGAAAAGTGAGATCAAACATGAGGTCAGCTAAAATTAACGGCCCTAATGTACGGATCTACCTTGATAAAAACCGGCGTAAAAGGGGCGGTATAAGCGCTGATTGTATGGCGCCAGGGCGCTAAGTGAAACACTACATGTATATTACATGTAGATTTGTTATGAATTTTGTTTAAGGAGCGTTTTGTTTATGCATGAACCAAATCAGCTGACATGTGAAACCATGAAATATTCGTGTATTAGTTTAACTTATTGCTCTTTCGAAACAAAGTGTAACTTCTATATAATAAGAAGCGTATAATATTGTTTCGGTTAGTAGTGATATCATAAATTATCACAAGTGCTTTGCTTTTAAATCTTCTTCTACAAATCTATTAGCAATAAAAAAAATCATATATGTGTTGAAGTATAGTTCGTCGATCTTTTGAGAATGCAATGGAAGATTTTCTTTTAACAAGGCCAAGTCTAATTATTTCTACTGTAGATAAGTAGATGACTTTTTTACATATAGTTTTACTTCCATTTCATTTTACTTTTTTAAGAACAAAAACATTATTTACCTCCCCGATGACCTAGAGGGTCATCTCGAAATTTATTAATTTTAACTATGGGTCGTAAACTCACACAGTTTTCCCTTACAGTTTATGTATACTCAAAATCCAAAATAAGTTTAACATTTCAAACAAGAAATAAACATTAGCAGGAGAAGATGCCTTGATCATGTTTCCAACATTGCTGGTCACTCACTGGCAATTCCTTTGTTCTCAGGAAGTGGCGCGGTTGATAACTGAGTGAATACGTTTACATGTTTAACACAAAAATGTCATGTAGTAAATTGTAAACTTTTAATTTACTGCAACCCGGTAAATGCAAAATTTACAACATACAGAGATACAACCCAAACCTGATATCAATTGCGAAAAGGAAAATAACATTTTGAATGAATATAACAAAAACACATTAAAAGGTATAATGTTTGCCATTACTGGCTGTTTGGTTTTCAATGAAATTTGCTCTGTTTATACTGTAATTAATTTTTTTAAAGAGAAAACAAAATCACATAAAATATTTGAGTTCCGATATCCTATTCTTTTTTTATGCAGTAAAACGTTACTTCGCTTCTAAAAGAAAGGTGCAACGAGGAAGGCCAGAAACAAAGATGTTGCCCATAAACAGCGACAGGAAACACACGAGCGAAAAAGGAGATAATTAGTCTTGCAGATTGCAAGCTCTAACACTTCTTTATGTTACATATTTCTGATTTAATACTCAGAAATGTATATGTCTTAAATTTGTTCTTAGGCATTTTCAAACTTGATTAGGAACATGATACATGTATAGTAGCCTAAATAAAGATCAGTTGTATGATTTCAGAATATACGACGGAGACAAATTGCTCTTGAAAAGAAGGCCAAAAAAGGCTAAGTGAAAAATCTTTTGGATTCTAAAGGACAAAAAAGCTTATGTCGAGTGAAGAGGAGGGTCATACCTATTCCTGGAAGAGTGACCCATGGAAACAAATTAACACAGCTTGGACGCGAAATACATCGATATTTTTCCTTCAACACGTACAAGACTCCTTTAAAAAAGAAAGAAAGAAACACACATTCTGTGGAATCATCATTATCCGTGGGTTTCACAGGTAGCCCTTGCCTTCGAATTTACTTTCCTACAAATGTTCATAAAAGCATTCACTTAATATTAATCATTTCCCCACGAACCAGGAACATTTTGGCTACCCACGAACATTGCCCTCACAAACAAAAATGATTCTACAGAACCATATAATGGCTCTATAAACATTTTAATCATCATAACACGGCTAAAATAAATTTAAAACATGAAATTCCTAACTGCAAAATATCATTAACTCTGATATTGATTCACTTCACTTGTCTAAATATACATTTTTTCTTGTTTTAAGGAGTACTAGTTTGTTTTTTGGGTTTTTTTGTGGAAAAAACTACAATAGCAAAACTCTTTATTTTTTAACCATATGTCATTTCAACTAACTCCTTTTTATTTGCGAAGTTTCAAGTAAATAGGCTATTTGGTACTTTTTAGGGACCATCTCAAAATAGAGGTACATTTACTATAGGAATATATTGGAAACTGTTATTTGCCGCACGTCAAAACAGATTAAAAAATATTACAATAGCTTTTTTCTTGATGATAGCATCATTTTCTATATAAAATTTTAACGGCGTACAATTGTACATTTTTTTTTACTTTTTCTTTTATGTTATTTCTTATTACGTACTTCTACAAAGCTTCATTTTATCATAACGTCATAAAAGCGCAATGGCAACGCTCCTCTATCGCACAATGTTACAGAGCGCATTTGAGGATGATATTCATGCAAAATTCATATTCCATCATTCACATCATCATCATCCTAATCCTACATCTCATCTATATTTTACATGTACATATTTAGAAACAGACTACTATCCCTATAATTCCCTGTCTTTTATGCGCTTATCAAGTAATCATTATTTAAGTATCTACTCTAATGGCTTCTGATATTTTATAGCCTTTAGCCATTTCACCTGTATGGTCACTCTCATGCATGTGAACATGATCAGGTAGTTTACTACAGCCAATAGTATGTTTTTATAATTGTTCCTGCTTTAACTGAGTAGCCTTTGAAACAGACTAAGGCTAGGATTCTTGGGAGAAAGTGTTGTTGTCTCAAGAGACAATTTAGCTTATCCATTTATTTGTATAACATTTTGGAAGCAGTCATTTATAGTAAGTGTTCTTGGTATTCTTTAACTTTGATAAATAGTTTGATAAATAATATTGATATTTTCTGTTAATAGTTACATATGGCTAATTATATTTTTTGAGGTTAGAATATCTTATTTATGAAAGAATGTATTAAAGTATCCAAGTAATTCATAGTCTTGATATCTACGCTATAATATAATATTTTATTTCTAATATATGTGAAAAGTAAGTTATTTTTACCATATTTAATACTGTAGTTAGAAAGTACCAATATCAGAATATTCAGCAGCAAAGCATGTGAAACCTTGTTCCATAAACAGGTGATCGTTGCAAAGTTATATTTTATGTTTATTTTTTAATATTTAAATAAATATATAAATTTTATGTTATCTACAAAGGAGCTATATTGGAATTTTGTTTTTTAAATTAAATATTATATTTTGATAATGATAAAGAGCTTATTTCGATATTTACTTGCTGACAGTATATGATTACTTATTTTAGAAATAAGAACTAATGAAACACAGGGTGACCAAGGGGTTTTCAGCATCCGTAAGGAAAACCAAAGATATGTTCAGCAACCTGCACAGAAAAGCCTGAGCTCTACACAGAGAAATATACTCGAGATTATAGGACATCCAACAAAATGCTTATTGAGAATATTGGCAATGATAATGTATTCGATACATTTATATGATTCACAATATTGTTTAACTTTCAGCAAAAATGTCCAAATATTGATGCATAGCAATTGGGTTTTGTCTTAAATGTTACCCTATAGTATAGGGTCTATATTCTTAACAGGTTAGAATAGTATTTGTAGTTGATAAATGTAGGTTTAGTGTGGTTTGACATGTGTGACCCAATAGTTCAGATACATGTTCTAGACTCTTTTTTTTTATCGCAAAACGTGACTCGTTTTAACTTACTATTACTAGTATATCTGTATCCAAGATATGCTTACCCATTGTAGAAATAAGACTGATGAAACACAGGGTGATCAAGGCGTTTTCAGCATCTGTGAGAAAAACAAAAGATATGTAACAGCAACTCGCACAGAAAACATTAAGCTCTACACAGAGAACGATAGTTATGATTCTTGGACGACCAATCAAATGCTCATTGAGGATCTTAGCAACGGTAATGTATTTGATACATTCATTTGATTCACAATATTGTTAAGTATTAGGCCATTATTGTAAGCAAAAATGTCTACATATTGATGCATAGCAATTGGTTTTGTCTTCAATGTAACCCCATATCATACTGTTCATGTTCTTGACAGAATAGTATTGGTAATTGATTCATGTAAATGTGGACCCTATAGTGTAGTTTGACATGTGTGACCTAATAGTTTAGATGCATGTTCTAGACTCTTTTTAATCGCAAAACTTGACTCATTTTGTTTTAACTTGCTGTTAATATTAAAGAAGAACAAGTATGCTCACAGATGAAATCGAACCAGGACATAAAAGACATCAAGTAGTACATAGCTTGATATTTAACCTACTGAGCTATCTAGAACTTGCACACTTCGGTGTAAATATAGACCTCTAATTTAGAAATCAGTTTCCGAAATTTTTGTCGGGTTGTTTTTTTGGGTTATTTTTTTTTTTTTTTTTTTTACAAAATTCGACCCCATGGCCAGGGTGCCCCTAAAAATTCTGTCCTAATTTATTTCTTTGAACGAAACCTATCAAAATATTTTAGATTACTTTAGGGGCAGGCCGGTCCTGAAGGATATCTAGACCAAAACCCATGCAGAAATACCATTTACTGAAAGAATACCGTTTTCCAATACTTTGAATAATAATTATAAAATTGCAGAGCAAAATGAAAGGTTCAAAATGCAAATTCGAAAAACATAGAAATATATACGATAGAAAATAACAAAATAAAAATTTTATATTTAAAAATGATTTTTTCCGGAAAATCCATCTCCACTATAGGTCAATTCAATTGGTTTACGCGATAGATCCTTTAAGGTAACTCCAGTGTATTTGAAATCTGTGCCAACCAATTATTTAAGTAAAACAGTTAAAACAACTTATCAACTTACTATAGAGACCACAATATCTATACCTTTGCACGTTTGTTTTCCTACAGTGAGCTTCAGCTCACAAGGTCCAAAAATTTAACATCATGAAGCATGATCTCATAATTTATTAAATTATGCACCAAAATACATAGGGTCTTCGTATATAATCTCCATATGTTGTTTTTTTTAAAGAAACAATCAAACATCCGTTAAGACGAATTTTTTCTGCAACACTAACACTGTAATATCGGTCTGCATCATTAATTAAATACATTAAGCTAATAACATTAATGACCATTTTGATTCCTTTTTTTATTTAACAACAACTTCTGTCAGCGTTCTAAATTTCACTGAGACTTTTATAAAACATTCCGCTTTCATCTCAGCTACTGCCTCTAAAACTTCTGTAGGATAGTCGATTTCTATATCGCCCTGGTCGTACTCCATTACTTGAATGCACTTAATCTCAGATATGTTTTTTAATTATTTTGAAGTCATCAAATAAAACACACGTCACAGGTAATAGTTAGTACAATCAAGTGCTTTGTCGTGTGGATGCATTTAGTCTCATACATGTCAATTATATACGGAAGCCGTCATCGTAAATGTTAATGATATTTCAACACCAGTCACAAACAGTAACACCTATTGTCTCTTTTATATTAGGATTAAATATTTATATTTAAAAACAGGAAAAGCATATTCCATCATAAGACAGCTCATCTTGAATTCACGTCTCATCTCTATGCACATTGTGGGACATATCGACACCAATCATCGTCTAGGGCTATATCTGACAACCCTCCCCTTTACCAATCATCGTCTGGGGCTATATCTGATAACCCTCCCCTTTACCAATCATCGTCTGGGGCTATATCTGACAACCCTCCCCTTTCTTTCATCTTGATGACGTAAAATTGCCCCTGCATTCCTAGGGGCTATACAGACACGCTTGCAGCAAGTGGATAAAATGTCACCGACTTCATGAACAGATAGAAGCGATTACTATTACAATTATTCAATTCGGTTGGATGAAGTTACTGAGTCTCAAAAATCTAAAGGAAAACGAGTGACTTTTGATACTGCACAGGACCAAATATTTCTTTTACCTCCGAAGACCGGTGGAGTCCGTGGATGTTCGTGGCCGTAGACCGTGTAAGAACTATGCTAAACTTAAGAAAATTGTTATGGACCTATGTCAAACAACAAAGAACTTGAATTTTTCTATGTGTTGTATTTCACTGTATTCATCAATTAAAATTATTAAAAATGATAAAATGTTATGTTGTTCATAGTGTGCGAATTCTAATTCAGATTGAAATTGTATTTGTTATTAACAAAATGTTCCGCTTTTCCAAATTAATTTTTTCTTAAAGTCAAGTATAATCATATCATGTATTTTAGTGTGCAGTTAAAAAACAGAGTTATTTAACAGCAGGGATTTAAAGTGACGTCATAAAAACTATGACTTCGTAGAATCAGTAAAATACTGTCGCCGATTTCTAGAACTTTCTAGAAAAGCCAGCTATATTTTCCCGCTTAAAAGATCACGGGACTAATTACTATGCATGCCAGAACGTTCTGTATTTATATTTGTCCATTCAGGGTAGGAAACTCATCAGGGTAGGATCTAATGGCAAAAACAAGGGTAGAGTCAAAATGTGACTTGCATATTGAAAGATGTTTTTAATTCACAATGGATTCGTTAAAACACGTAAGGAATGACTAGGACAAAGGATATTTTTAATATTTTTCCACTTTATTTCATGTTATTTATACCTTGAGCTTTCTAAGAGTGTTGTTTTAAAGAAAAACGGGAAAACCCATCTAGGAGATTTCATTGAATATCTGTGTGCACTTTGAGCTCATCGCTTGTAATCAAGACCACGCTAAAAATGTCCAGAATTCACTATCTTATTTCAGGGATGCGTTACCAGATCGTTTTGCTAAATACCTGAGGTTTCCAACGGAAGACCCTATTGTTTTTGTTAGGTTGCTTTGGGGGTGGTTTAAGGTTGCGATTTTCAGAAAAATAAGTGTTACAGGGCTATTATTACAAGAAATAGCCTTTAAATTTGAATCAGATTTGAACTCAACGTTCATCCAACGGCTGGCTCGAATCGTTTCGAAAAAGACATAACATTACTTTTTCAACACAGAGTTTCCGAAAACTACCGGTCCTACCGGCAAAACCAATAGAAAATCTAAATATCCGATAAAACTCGATGATTTACCGGTCCGCCTGACCGGTAAGTGCTACTGTCGCAATCCGGAAAACTTCCGTGTCTATGTTACATTATTCTCAACAGAAATACATGTACTTATTTTTTTTTTAACTCTGTGCAGAAAGTGTTGCTTGGAATTGATTTCCGAACTGTTGTAAATGTTTTAGAATTTCACCAGATTCTTTTCTTATACTCCATCTAGAGGTTTTTAAACATTGTTCCACTAATCGTGGTTTTCGTTATTTCCTCTTTTAGTTTGATTAAAAAGTCTAGAAATATTCTAGATATTTATAATATTCGAAAAATTAAGACCTCAAATCTTATTTCAAGTATGAATCTGTTGTTCAGGAAGACAAACGGAGGTTAGTGAAGAAGTTGGAAGCTTGGAAGCCTATGCTGGTGAAAATACATCATCAGAGTATACTTTTAATGAAAACCCACAGTAAAAAAAGTTATCCCCCATAGACTGTGTTTTTGATGACGATTACCCAAAGGTATATGTAAAAAGGTATCAGACTGGAAACGAAAATCCAAATATTGAAGGGTATATGACCGTGTGTATGCATGCCTGTATTGTCATCAATTAATGACAAATAATGAATAAGCATGCCAATGAAAAAGAGGTTATGGAAATCACAAGGCTTAAGAATCGGAAAAGGTCTGCTGTAGATAAGAAGGAAGAATCGCATTCAGACAAGGAGCTGAAAAGAAAACTATTTTAAGAAATAGAGGAAACAATCTGCATAACAAAAAAGTTCTTAAGTGGAAGGAAGGTGAACTGCTTGTACCAAGGAGAAGTGGGAAGGATAGGAAATTGCACATTGAAGAATATGGACCTTGTCCAAACTGTGAAGAATGGATAATTCTGAACACATCAATTACTAACCATTAAGTGGCGTGCCCTGCATCTACTTCCAAGAGTGACTTTCACAAAGGATCTTCAATGCTGACTGAATGCTCTAAAACATTGAAAAAAGACGTTATTCTTGCTATGAAGAGGGACAGCGTAGCTGAAATTGCTTTACATGATTATCTAATTATTGGCCTTGGTGACATATGGGTTATGAAGAATGTAGATAATAGAAGAAAAAGGAAATATAATAGCTGTTTGAAAAAAGTACATAAATCTTCCAAGCCTGTTTTACAATTCAACACGAAATAAAAGACACTCGGTGTGAAATGAAAACAAAGTGCGGTACTGATAAAATTTTTACCTTTACTTATATAGTTTAATTGTGACCCTCATAACATTAGGGGTCAAAAACGATAATGGAAAATCGGGTGTAGCAATTAGTCCTATAATTGAAGAACTCACAAAGTTTTAAAACTTGAAAAGAGCTAAACCTATACATGATTACACAAAATGCGTCTTTAGGCCAATAGTTCATTGTATTACGGGAAGTGTAGTAAATCCGTGTTCAAATAAATTGAATCAGCACATTTATTTGTCAACAGAAATCACTAATAAAAAATTTATGGAGAAAAGTAGAAATTAACTTGACCCTTAAGGTCAAAAAAGTTTCTAATCGGGTTGATTTTATTGTAAATGCAATTACTTTTAATAGGCCAAACCTTTCCAAAATAAGTAAAAAAACACAAAGCCAGCAATTTTGTGTCCTTTTACTTTTACAAAGAGGCAAAATATATCCATGGGGTGATTCATTCTTACAATTAATTGCAAAAAAGGGAGGGTGGGGTGATTTGCACTTCTCATTTAATAAGATCACCCTATTTGAAAAGTGTTTCACCTTATTCAGCACTTTCTTAAATATACGCAAAAAAATATTTAAACTAATTTTTAAAAAACCCATTACCAGTGTATCAAGTTATACATTAAAAATATGAAAACTATGCGTTTTTCTTTTAATTTTTGAAATCAATGTCATCTCAACAAAAAAAATTCTTTCTAGTCACGTTACACAACATTATTAGTACACC
Source organism: Magallana ariakensis (assembly GCA_020458035.1). Taxonomy (NCBI): domain Eukaryota; kingdom Metazoa; phylum Mollusca; class Bivalvia; order Ostreida; family Ostreidae; genus Magallana; species Magallana ariakensis. Next base: position 24,293,819 of record CM035811.1, on the reverse strand, counting down.
CTTATCAAACTTTGAAAGGGTTACCGTATCGATTTTATCTACACTCGTAGGCAAATATACATATCATTAACCTGTTTCAGCATACTGTACCAGCTGCAGAGAACTCGTTTTCTGCATCCAATCAGTAAGAGTAAAATAGTTTTTGGAGGGAAATTTAACATTTACAATGTATAGCAAGGCAACGTCAGTATCCAATCCGAAAATCTCCCGCTGTACCAACTGCAAAGAATTCGTTTTCTGCATCCAATGAGTAGGAGTAAAATAGTTTTGGGAGGGAAATTTAACATTCACAATATATAACAAGACAACACCAATTTCCGATCCAAAAAAAAACTTAAACAGTAAAGAAAATTGGAGGGAAAAATGCTTGTGTTTTCATAAAAATCAAATTAAATTTCAAGAAAATCACCAGGCAATCTTAAATCCGATAGGACAAGTTCATTTTTCACCAAAACTGAACAAGTTAATTTCACCCTCCAAAAAGATGGAAGTAACTATTGTGTAAGTATGTTTTTTTTTAAATTTGTGCAGATCTTATTTTATTTATTTTTGTCTTCATTTAGTCTTTTAATTTATTTTCAATATTCGTTTCTTCATTTTTTTAGAAGTGACTTGACAGATAATAACAGCATTTCCATACATCTGACAGAAAATAAACAGTCTTTCCATATATTTCACATTCAGGTATGCGTTTTTTTTAAAGCAAATTTTTAAAAAAGGATAATTAAATATAGAGAAAAAATTTCTATCACGCAGTAGCTCGTACGCCCCCCTCCCCCCCCCCCCGCATGCACCAAAACGTCGAGGATGGCGTACTCTTCCACATTTAATCTCAGCTCATGCTAATATTCTTGCTATATTTGGTATAACCTTCTCGAAAATTTCCGCGAACAACCAGATTCTCAGGTCCGCGCTCAGGCCAAAATTATTGCCTTATTTGGTATAGCCTTCTCGAAAATTTCCGCGAAAAAACTACCGCAGTGTTCAAGAGACTGCATTACCAAATAATGACAGATTATGCATCAAACCAAACTTTACTCCATCGCGGAAAAAAATAGCTCTGACTATTTCTCCTGTTTTTTGGCAATATGCATATCATCTCGCATACAAATATCAAACGAATTTGTTTGGTAACTTAGTTTTCTTACGATAAAACGAAATAAAAATTTCAAATACTTCAAATAACACATTAAAAAAAAGAAAATACTAAGTTTAATGCTAGCGTAGTATTTTGCTCTTTTCCCGCTATTATTTTCTCACTCTTTCGAGAAACGGCTTACAGCAAAGATGGCATCCGCACAAAAACGTCCAAAAAGAGACGAAAACGAAACCATAGATGGTCATATCCATATGATATCCCCCGTGAAGACGTCAAAGAACAAAAACATTAAGTATTTCAAATTTGAAATTTACGGACGTTGTTTGTTTCAAGCCGGAACTACACTGCAACTTCCAAGACTAGGAAAAGAAAAAGTAAGTTCTTGTGCTTCTATAAAGTAATATTCTGAAAACGTTTTCTGTATAATTTATATACTTTTCTCAACGAACTATCTAAGACTAAAGATAAAGTAGCCTGTAATAATGATTGCTTTTGCCTGACGTCAAGACGTTAGGCATAGATCTATAGAGGCCTCATCTATAGGCTATATCTAACGTTTGAAAGTTGCGTTCTCCAGAACAGTGCTAACAATGAAATCTATTTTTCATAAAAAAGATAACACGATTTATGTTTGATTCGTCAACATTTATATTCGTTACATAAGAGCTTGTCTACGAGAAAACCATGCAAAATGTGGTGGGAGCAACTTCATATTTTGTGTACGAGAATATTTATCTATATGAAATAGTTTTCCACAAAAATGTTTTTGGTGTGGTCAATCTAAACTAGGTTCTGCAGCTCTGTTACTAATAATAGCATTTTTGTCCCTTTTAAGAGTAAAATTGTGCATAATTAACCAAATTCTTGTTAAAAATTCTGAGCTAAATTTAAAAAATCATTTAGAGTTGGTAGTAACAAGATACACTAGTATAAATCATTTTGTGATGATTCCGAAATATTCTTTCTGTTAAGTGCAAATAGGTCACGAATCTGGCATGTTTCCAACTTTCTGTAAAATTGTGAAAATATGCATTTTTAAAAGGCTTAAAAGTCAGAAAGTGGCACTTTGAATTCACTAAATCTGCTTTTAGTGACAAGAGAGCATCCATATTTTCAATATATCAAAAAAACTGTCTTTGGACTCTGAATAATATTGCAAATATATTGTCTTAAAGTTGGCCATTTTTCTATTTTTAAAACTCTCCAGAATCGGTATTTTTGCATTGGATTTACATTGTCACATGTATATTACGGGGAAAAACTGTCGTATAAGCAAGCCAAACATTAATTTACTGAACCGTGGGGTTGCTTCAACACATTCTATGCTTTTTTTTAAATCAATGCCATTGAATCACAAGTAACATTGGAAAATGGGAATTTAGATATAAACTGAAGTAGAATTAACCATTATGGTGTTTGGTTAGGGAAAGTGACTTTTCCAGAAACAGATGCGGATTTAAGAACTGATGCATCATTTGAGAGATGAAGAACATCATTTAGGACCTACCCCTTTGTCTCTTCTCCATAATGGAATACAAAATTCCATTAGATAACATGCATCTTGTCTGCTTAGGTGTTGTGCAGCGCATATATCTTATGTGGATGAAAGGTCCATTAACCTGCAGATTAGGATTTAGGTCTTTACAACAAATTTCTGATAGGTTAGTAGACTTAAAATGCTACATACCATCAGAGTTTGCTAGAAAGCCAAGATCATTATTTGAAGTACTGCATTGGAAAGCCACTGAATTCCGACAGTTTTTGCTGTAGACTGGTGCCATTGTACTGTCTGGTGCTATCCATCAAAATGTATATAAGAGTTTCTTGTTTTTATCTGTTCCAATGCACATATTGCTGAATGAAACATATGCTCATGATTTGCTTGTCGCCTTTGTGAAGCATATATCAAATTTATGGTGAAAACATGGCTGTTTATAATGTTCATTGTTTGGTACATCTTGCAGCTGATTCTGAGAAATTTAGTAGTCTAGAAAATATATTTCTTCTTTTCCGTTTGAATTTTTTACACCAGCTGAAACGTATGGTGCGAAAACCAACTTTTCCTTTATCACAAGTAATTAGAAGGCTTTCAGAGGAAGAAAGTCGTCAATCTGAAAGGAAAGCTGACCCCATTTTAACAAAAGGTCATTCAAAAGTACCTCTCCCATTTAACTTGGAAGAGGGTACATATACTCAAAAATTGGAAACGTGTGTGTTAAAAAAGAATGCGAAAAATTGGAAACGTGTGTGTTAAAAAAGAATGCGAAATACAACTGTGAACTCATCAATGAGAAAATATGCATGCTTAATAAAAAATATTTTGTTAGAGGCTAGTGGTATTTAAGTTGTATATCAGTCCTTTAAAAAATCTTAGTTTGTTTTACATTTCCCATTTCTTCATTTAGCCTACATGACATTCAGGAATCGGACAGAAAACATCCTGTAGTGCCTGAAGATTTGGAGAGACTGTATCAAATGAACATAAAAATCTACAAGTAACTTTTTTATGAATTTATTGTTCATATACAACAACAATTTCTATTGACCAGATGTGCTATGCCCTTTAAACAATTACTTGTTTAATGCCAGGAGAGGGCGTGAGCCAATCAGAAAAACAATCGAGAGATTATTAGCATGCCTTTCTGGGTGTGAAGATTGATGAAACAAAGGTACAGCATATTGAAGATGACATAGAGATAAAGCTATTGTATAAATAATAATTGCCTACATACATGCTTCAAATGTAATGAAGCTAGTGCAACTTCTAATACTTAAAGACTGTTGGCAAGCAATGAAGTTTTTAACTGAATATCAATACGCAGAGAAGCAGAAATCAATGAGGATAATGTATATTTTCAAAAAATTATTGTATAGAATTAAATATACACAATATCACTATTTAAAAGTACAATACTCTACGTAAATTAAAAAAATCAAATGCCTCAATGGCCACGATGGCGTCAAGTTGAAATTAATTTAAAGAGTAGACTTGGTAAACACCTGAACAATTTTCTTTAAAATGTCAAAATAATCTCCACTAAACAAAAATGTATATTTTTTTAATTGTGTTACTTATGGTTCTCCTTCATCGATCGCACGTACATTTAGCTAATGTACAGTGACTATATATTTAAAAAAAAGATGAGGTTAAAGCTGCATTAAATTTGCCAGGACCGGAAGAGACACAAGGTTTAAAAACATGGAAAAAAAAGGGATGTATCAGTACAATGTTAGGCACTGAGTAACCAGTCTAAAGAACTGATGAAAGAAAGGACAACTGCTGCCTATAAATCTTACACACAAAATGCAATGTGTTCCCTTAGCCAGGCATTTTAAAATAAAATAAAATACATCGCCATAAAGGAATATATAAAAGTGCAGATGAATAAACAATAACATCTTCTAAAATTCAATTAAATGCCCTTTAAGAAGTGGACTATACCTAAAGTAATATTAGGTATGTTGATAAAAAGAGTACTATAGGAATATATAGAGTGAATCTTAAAAAATCTTCTTAGAAATTGTTAGGCCAGGAAAGCTGAAACTTGTATGGTGTGTGGAAGCATCCTCAGGTAGTGTAGATTCAAAGTTGTAAAAGTCATGACCCCCGGGAGAAGGGTGGGGACACAATGGGGGGTCGAATTTTAACATAGGAATGTATCGAGTAAATCTTTAAAAATCTTCTTCTCAGAAACTGTAAGGCCAGGAAAACTGAACCTTAAGTGGAAGCATCATCAGGTACTGTGTAGATTCAAAGTTGTGAAAATAATGACCCCCGGGGGTAGGGTGGGGCTACAATGGGGGTCGAATTTTAACATGGGAATATATAGAGTTAATCTTTAAAATCTTCTTCTCAAGAACCATTTGGCCAGGGAAGCTGAAACTTAAGTGGAAGCATCCTCAGGTAGTGACGATTCAAAGTTGTAAAAATCATGACCCCAGGAGGTAGGGTGGGACTGATTTTTTTTATACAGGATCTTCATGTATACCACATTATCCAGGAATTTTGTATTAGGACTCCATGAAGCTGATTTTATCCTACAAATATATTTAGTCTGTTGACAGATTGCAAACAGATGATGTTGATATGAAAATTTGGGAATATACCTTCATTTAGGACTGTTTGTGAATTTCTTCAGTTCCACAAAATCAGGGGTCTACCTTAATCTTATTACTAATAACTCAAACATCTTTTAATTTCATTTTTGAGTATGTTATTTGATCATGTTTGTTTATTGAAATTTAATTAAAAGAACTACCAATTTTTATAATCAGTTAAGACTGAAACAGTAGTTTTTTAACATAGTATTCAGGTTTTAAAAACGTATTAATCTCAGACACCTTGAATTTTATCCAAATGGAATTTGATCTTTCTTTTAATAGTTTATGAAGATCATTTCTCGTTAGTACTTCTAAGTTGTGTATTATTTATGCTCTGTTGATCAAACCTTTAAAACAAACCCCAAATCGAGCTGTTATGTACACTGATGACTTCTTATATACTGACATTAGATTCAGATGGACAATGAATGATTTATTTTTACACCAACACGTATTGTTATAAATAATAAACAAAAATGATTTATATTTGATATAATAAAAATCTAACTCATCGTGCTCAAAGTTGAGGTTTTTTTTTTAAAGAAAAAATATTTAGATTAATATTAACCTTATTCAAATAAATGTTAGATAGGTAAAGTTAGCTACTAGTAACTGGCTACTAGTAACTGGCTACGAGAAGTAAGAAAAGCTAGCTACTAGTAACTGGCTACGAGATGAAATAAAAGTTGGCTACTAGTAACTGGCTACTAGTAACTGGCTACGCGAAGTAAGAAAAGCTAGCTACTAGTAACTGGCTACGAGATGAACGAAAACTTGGCTGCTAGTTACTAGTTACTGTACAAGTGACAAAACATACCTGGGATTTTTATTTGTGTTCTTAATATGTACATTGCACTACATCATCCACATGATTTATCATCTTTTGTGATATATTTACAAGTGATGTTAAATCAACATTTGACTAGGTTATCTATATGATTATACCTTAAAAGTACTCATATTCCTCTCATACTCTCATCAGTAATTGGTGCATTTCGTTTAAAATATCTCTATATTAGACAATATTCTCTATTTGACTCAAGTAGCAGTACATATAGATTGAAAATACATGTAACAACAAGTGTTATTAACTATAACAATCTATCATGTCATCCGCATTATATTACAACAAAATTATTCAGATACCATTTCTTTCCAAACATCTCTATGTTAATTAAAAACAATTTTTCCATGTAGTTCAAGTAGCCGTACGTAAAGATTGAAGACATCTTCAAGTGTTGTTAATTTGAACATTCTGTAAGGTCACCCACATGATATTATGACACAATTACTCAGATATCTCTTTAAATCTCTTCAGCTACTTGTACATTTTGTTACAAATATCTTTATTTTTGAGGGATTTGTCAACATTTCTCAAGTAGCTGTATATATAGATTGATGATATGTACCGGTCTTGCTTATTTCAACATTCTATCAGGTCATCCACATGATATAACGACACAACTACTCCGATATCTCTCTTAATCTCGTCAGCTACTAGTGCATTTCGTTACAAATATCTCCATTTTTAACGGTTTATATCATATAACTCAAGTAGCTGTATATATAGATTGGAGATATCTACAAATGTTGTTAATTTGAACATTTTATAAGGTCACCCACATGATATTATGACACAATTACTCAGATATCTCGTTAAATCTCTTCAGCTACTAGTACATTTTGTTACAAGTATCTTTATTTTTGAGGGATTTGTCAACATATCTCAAGTAGCTGTATATATAGATTGATGATATGTACCGGTCTTGCTTATTTCAACATTCTATCAGGTCATCCACATGATATAACGACACAACTACTCCGATATCTCTCTTAATCTCGTCAGCTACTAGTGCATTTCGTTACAAATATCTCCATTTTTAACGGTTTGGATCATATAACTCAAGTAGCTGTATATATAGGTTGGGGATATCTACAAATGTTGTTAATTTGAACATTCTATAAGGTCACCCACATGATATTATGACACAATTACTCAGATATCTCGTTAAATCTCTTCAGCTACTAGTACATTTTGTTACAAATATCTTTATTTTTGAGGGATTTGTCAACATATCTCAAGTAGCTGTATATATAGATTGATGATATGTACCGGTCTTGCTTATTTCAACATTCTATCAGGTCATCCACATGATATAACGACACAACTACTCAGATATCTCTCTTAATATCGTCAGCTACTAGTGCATTTCGTTACAAATATCTCCATTTTTAACGGTTTAGATCATATAACTCAAGTAGCTGTATATATAGATTGGAGATATCTACAAGTGTTGTTAATCTGAACATTCTTTAAGGTCACCCACATGATATTATGGCACAATTACTCAGATATCTCTTTAAATCTCTTCAGCTACTAGTACATTTTGTTACAAATATCTTTATTTTTGAGGGATTTGTCAACATATCTCAAGTAGCTGTATATATAGATTGATGATTTGTACCGATCTTGCTTATTTCAACATTCTATCAGGTCATCCATATGATATAACGACACAACTACTCCGATATCTCTCTTAATCTCGTCAGCTACTAGTGCATTTCGTTACAAATATCTCCATTTTTAATAGTTTAGATCATATAACTCAAGTAGCTGTATATATAGGCTGGAGATATCTACAAATGTTGTTAATTTGAACATTCTATAAGGTCACCCATATGATATTATGACACAATTACTCAGATATCTCGTTAAATCTCTTCAGCTACTAGTACATTTTGTTACAAGTATCTTTATTTTTGAGGGATTTGTCAACATATCTCAAGTAGCTGTATATATAGATTGATGATATGTACCGGTCTTGCTTATTTCAACATTCTATCAGGTCATCCAAATGATATAACGACACAACTACTCCGATATCTCTCTTAATCTCGTCAGCTACTAGTGCATTTCATTACAAATATCTCCATTTTTAACGGTTTGGATCATATAACTCAAGTAGCTGTATATATAGGTTGGGGATATCTACAAATGTTGTTAATTTGAACATTCTATAAGGTCACCCACATGATATTATGACACAATTACTCAGATATCTCGTTAAATCTCTTCAGCTACTAGTACATTTTGTTACAAATATCTTTATTTTTGAGGGATTTGTCAACATTTCTCAAGTAGCTGTATATATAGATTGATGATATGGACCGGTCTTGCTTATTTCAACATTCTACCAGGTCATCCACATGATATAACGACACAACTACTCAGATATCTCTCTTAATCTCGTCAGCTACTAGTGCATTTCGTTACGAATATCTCCATTTTTAACAGCTTAGATCATATAACTCAAGTAGCTGTATATATAGATTGGAGATATCTACAAGTGCTGTTAATTTGAACATTCTATAAGATCACCCACATGATATTATGACACAATTATTCAGTTGTCTCTTTAAATCTCTTCAGCTACTAGTACATTTTGTTACAAATATCTTTATTTTTGAGGGATTTGTCAACATATCTCAAGTAGCTGTATATATAGATTGATGATATGTACCGGTCTTGCTTATTTCAACATTCTATTAGGTCATCCACATGATATAACGACACAACTACTCCGATATCTCTCTTAATCTCGTCAGCTACTAGTGCATTTCGTTACAAATATCTCCATTTTTAACGGTTTAGATCATATAACTCAAGTAGCTGTATATATAGATTGGAGATATCTACAAGTGTTGTTAATTTGAACATTTTATAAGGTCACCCACATGATATTATGACACAATTACTCAGATATCTCGTTAAATCTCTTCAGCTACTAGTACATTTTGTTACAAGTATCTTTATTTTTGAGGGATTTGTCAACATATCTCAAGTAGCTGTATATATAGATTGATGATATGTACCGGTCTTGCTTATTTCAACATTCAATCAGGTCATCCACATGATATAACGACACAACTACTCCGATATCTCTCTTAATCTCGTCAGCTACTAGTGCATTTCGTTACAAATATCTCCATTTTTAATAGTTTAGATCATATAACTCAAGTAGCTGTATATATAGGCTGGAGATATCTACAAATGTTGTTAATTTGAACATTCTATAAGGTCACCCATATGATATTATGACACAATTACTCAGATATCTCGTTAAATCTCTTCAGCTACTAGTACATTTTGTTACAAGTATCTTTATTTTTGAGGGATTTGTCAACATATCTCAAGTAGCTGTATATATAGATTGATGATATGTACCGGTCTTGCTTATTTCAACATTCTATCAGGTCATCCAAATGATATAACGACACAACTACTCCGATATCTCTCTTAATCTCGTCAGCTACTAGTGCATTTCGTTACAAATATCTCCATTTTTAACGGTTTGGATCATATAACTCAAGTAGCTGTATATATAGGTTGGGGATATCTACAAATGTTGTTAATTTGAACATTCTATAAGGTCACCCACATGATATTATGACACAATTACTCAGATATCTCGTTAAATCTCTTCAGCTACTAGTACATTTTGTTACAAATATCTTTATTTTTGAGGGATTTGTCAACATTTCTCAAGTAGCTGTATATATAGATTGATGATATGGACCGGTCTTGCTTATTTCAACATTCTACCAGGTCATCCACATGATATAACGACACAACTACTCAGATATCTCTCTTAATCTCGTCAGCTACTAGTGCATTTCGTTACGAATATCTCCATTTTTAACAGCTTAGATCATATAACTCAAGTAGCTGTATATATAGATTGGAGATTTCGACAAGTGCTGTTAATTTGAACATTCTATAAGGTCACCCACATGATATTATGACACAATTATTCAGTTATCTCTTTAAATCTCTTCAGCTACTAGTACATTTTGTTACAAATATCTTTATTTTTGAGGGATTTGTCAACATATCTCAAGTAGCTGTATATATAGATTGATGATATGTACCGGTCTTGCTTATTTCAACATTCTATCAGGTCATCCACATGATATAACGACACAACTACTCAGATATCTCTCTTAATCTCGTCAGCTACTAGTGCATTTCGTTACAAATATCTCCATTTTTAACGGTTTAGATCATATAACTCAAGTAGCTGTATATATAGATTGGAGATATCTACAAGTGTTGTTAATTTGAACATTTTATAAGGTCACCCACATGATATTATGACACAATTACTCAGATATCTCGTTAAATCTCTTCAGCTACTAGTACATTTTGTTACAAGTATCTTTATTTTTGAGGGATTTGTCAACATATCTCAAGTAGCTGTATATATAGATTGATGATATGTACCGGTCTTGCTTATTTCAACATTCAATCAGGTCATCCACATGATATAACGACACAACTACTCCGATATCTCTCTTAATCTCGTCAGCTACTAGTGCATTTCGTTACAAATATCTCCATTTTTAACGGTTTGGATCATATAACTCAAGTAGCTGTATATATAGGTTGGGGATATCTACAAATGTTGTTAATTTGAACATTCTATAAGGTCACCCATATGATATTATGACACAATTACTCAGATATCTCGTTAAATCTCTTCAGCTACTAGTACATTTTGTTACAAATATCTTTATTTTTGAGGGATTTGTCAACATTTCTCAAGTAGCTGTATATATAGATTGATGATATGTACCGGTCTTGCTTATTTCAACATTCTATCAGGTCATCCACATGATATAACGACACAACTACTCTGATATCTCTCTTTATCTCGTCAGCTACTAGTGAATTTCGTTACAAATATCTACATTTTTAACAGTTGAGTTCATATATCTCAAGTAGCTGGATATATAGATTGAAGATATTTACAAGTGTGGTTAATTTTAACATTCTATAAGGTCACTCATAGGATATTATGACACATTTACTCAGATATCTCTTGAAGTCTCGTTAGCTTTTAGTACATTTTGTTACAAATATCTACATATTTCGCGGTTTTGTCAATATATCACAAGTAGCTGTTTATATAGATTTAAGATATCTACAAAAATAGTTTATTTTAACATTCTATCATGTCAGCCACATGATATTATGACACAATTACTCAGATATCTCTATGTCATAATATCCTATGAGTGACCTTATAGAATGTTAAAATTAACCACACTTGTAAATATCTTCAATCTATATATCCAGCTACTTGAGATATATGAACTCAACTGTTAAAAATGTAGATATTTGTAACGAAATGCACTAGTAGCTGACGAGATAAAGAGAGATATCGGAGTAGTTGTGTCGTTATATCATGTGGATGACCTGATAGAATGTTGAAATAAGGAAGACCGGTACATATCATCAATCTATATATACAGCTACTTGAGATATGTTGACAAATCCCTCAAAAATAAAGATATTTGTAACAAAATGTACTAGTAGCTGAAGAGATTTAACGAGATATCTGAGTAATTGTGTCATAATATCATGTGCCTGACCTTATAGAATGTTCAAATTAACAACACTTGTAGATATCTCCAATCTATATATACAGCTACTTGAGTTATATGATCTAAACTGTTAAAAATGTAGATATTTGTAACGAAATGTACTAGTAGCTGACGAGATTAAGACAGATATCTGAGTAGTTGTGTCGTTATATCATGTGGATGACCTGATAGAATGTTGAAATAAGCAAGACCGGTACATATCATCAATCTATATATACAGCTACTTGAGATATGTTGACAAATCCCTCAAAAATAAAGATATTTGTAACAAAATGTACTAGTAGCTGAGGAGATTTAAAGAGATATCTGAGTAATTCTGTCATAATATCATGTGCGTGACCTTATAGAATGTTCAAATTAACAACACTTATAGATATCTCCAATCTATATATACAGCTACTTGAGTTATATGATCTAAACTGTTAAAAATGTAGATATTTGTAACGAAATGTACTAATAGCTGACGAGATTAAGAGAGATATCTGAGTAATTGTGTCATAATATCATGTGGATGACCTGATAGAATGTTGAAATAAGCAAGACCGGTACATATCATCAATCTATATATACAGATACTTGTGATATTTTGACAAATCCCTCAAAAATAAAGATATTTGTAACAAAATGTACTAGTAGCTAAAGAGATTTAAGGAGATGTCTGAGTAATTGTGTCATAATATCATGTGGGTGACCTTATAGAATGTTCAAATTAACAACACTTATAGATATCTCCAATCTATATATACAGCTACTTGAGTTATATGATCTAAACTGTTAAAAATGTAGATATTTGTAACGAAATGTACTAATAGCTGACGAGATTAAGAGAGATATCTGAGTAGTTGTGTCGTTATATCATGTGGATGACCTGATAGAATGTTGAAATAAGCAAGACCGGTACATATGATAATCTATATATACAGCTACTTGAGATATGTTGACAAATCCCTCAAAAATAAAGATATTTGTAACAAAATGTACTAGAAGCTGAAGAGATTTAAAGAGATATCTGAGTAATTGTGTCATAATATCATGTGCGTGACCTTATAGAATGTTCAAATTAACAACACATGTAGATATCTTCAACCTATGTATACAGCTACTTGAGTTATATGATCTAAGCTGTTAAAAATGGAGATATTTGTAACGAAATGTACTAGTAGCTGACGAGATTAAGAGAGATATCTGAGTAGTTGTTTCGTTATATCATGTGGATGACCTGATAGAATGTTGAAATAAGCAAGACCGGTACATATCATCAATCTATATATACAGCTACTTGAGATATGTTGACAAATCCCTCAAAAATAAAGATATTTGTAACAAAATGTACTAGTAGCTGAAGAGATTTAAAGAGATATCTGAGTAATTGTGTCATAATATTATGTGCGTTACCTTATAGAATGTTCAAATTAACAACACTTGTAGATATCTCCAATCTATATATACAGCTACTTGAGTTATATGATCTAAACTGTTAAAAATGTAGATATTTGTAACGAAATGTACTAGTAGCTGACGAGATTAAGAGAGATATCTGAGTAGTTGTGTCGTTATATCATGTGGATGACCTGATAGAATGTTGAAATAAGCAAGACCGGTACATATTATCAATCTATATATAACGCTACTTGAGATATGTTGACAAATCCCTCAAAAATAAAGATATTTGTAACAAAATGTACTAGTAACTAAAGAGATTTAAGGAGATGTCTGAGTAATTGTGTCATAATATCATGTGGGTGACCTTAAATAATGTTCAAATTAACAACACTTGTAGATATCTTCAATCCATTTATCCAGCTACTTGTGATATATGAACTCAACTGTTAAAAATGGATATATTTGTAACGAAATGTACTAGTAGCTGACGAGATTAAGAGAGATATTTGAGCAGTTGAGTCGTAATATCATGTGGATAACCTGATAGAATGTTGAAATAAGCAAGACGTGTACATGTCATCAATCTATATATACAGCTACTTGAGATATGTTGACAAATCCCTCAAAAATAAAGATATTTGTAACAAAATGTACTAGTAGCTGACGGAACTTAAAGAGATATCTGAGTAATTGTGTCATAATATCATGTGGGTGACATGATAGAATGTTAAAATAAACTATTTTTGTATATATCTTAAATCTATATAAACAGCTACTTGTGATATATTGACAAAACCGCGAAATATGTAGATATTTGTAACAAAATGTACTAAAAGCTAACGAGACTTCAAGAGATATCTGAGTAAATGTGTCATAATATCCTATGAGTGACCTTATAGAATGTTAAAATTAACCACACTTGTAAATATCTTCAATCTATATATCCAGCTACTTGAGATATATGAACTCAACTGTTAAAAATGTAGATATTTGTAACGAAATTCACTAGTAGCTGACGAGATAAAGAGAGATATCAGAGTAGTTGTGTCGTTATATCATGTGGATGACCTGATAGAATGTTGAAATAAGCAAGACCGGTACATATCATCAATCTATATATACAGCTACTTGAGATATGTTGACAAATCCCTCAAAAATAAAGATATTTGTAACAAAATGTACTAGTAGCTGAAGAGATTTAAAGAGATATCTGAGTAATTCTGTCATAATATCATGTGCGTGACCTTATAGAATGTTCAAATTAACAACACTTGTAGATATCTCCAATCTATATATACAGCTACTTGAGTTATATGATCTAAACTGTTAAAAATGTAGATATTTGTAACGAAATGTACTAGTAGCTGACGAGATTAAGAGAGATATCTGAGTAGTTGTGTCGTTATATCATGTGGATGACCTGATAGAATGTTGAAATAAGCAAGACCGGTACATATCATCAATCTATATATACAGCTACTTGAGATATGTTGACAAATCCGTCAAAAATAAAGATATTTGTAACAAAATGTACTAGTAGCTGAAGAGATTTAAAGAGATATCTGAGTAATTGTTTCATAATATTATGTGCGTTACCTTATAGAATGTTCAAATTAACAACACTTGTAGATATCTCCAATCTATATATACAGCTACTTGAGTTATATGATCTAAACTGTTAAAAATGTAGATATTTGTAACGAAATGTACTAGTAGCTGACAAGATTAAGAGAGATATCTGAGTAGTTGTGTCGTTATATCATGTGGATGACCTGATAGAATGTTGAAATAAGCAAGACCGGTACATATCATCAATCTATATATACAGCTACTTGAGATATGTTGACAAATCCCTCAAAAATAAAGATATTTGTAACAAAATGTACTAGTAGCTGAAGAGATTTAAAGAGATATCTGAGTAATTGTGTCATAATATCATGTGCGTGACCTTATAGAATGTTCAAATTAACAACACATGTAGATATCTTCAACCTATATATACAGCTACTTGAGTTATATGATCTAAGCTGTTAAAAATGGAGATATTTGTAACGAAATGTACTAGTAGCTGACGAGATTAAGAGAGATATCTGAGTAGTTGTGTCGTTATATCATGTGGATGACCTGATAGAATGTTGAAATAAGCAAGACCGGTACATATCATCAATCTATATATACAGCTACTTGAGATATGTTGACAAATCCCTCAAAAATAAAGATATTTGTAACAAAATGTACTAGTAGCTGAAGAGATTTAAAGAGATATCTGAGTAATTGTGTCATAATATCATGTGCGTGACCTTATAGAATGTTCAAATTAACAACACATGTAGATATCTCCAATCTATATATACAGCTACTTGAGTTATATGATCTAAGCTGTTAAAGATTGAGATATTTGTAACGAAATGTACTAGTAGTTGACGAGATTAAGAGAGATATCTGAGTAGTTGTGTCGTTATATCATGTGGATGACCTGATAGAATGTTAAAATAAACAAGACCGGTACATATCATCAATCTATATATACAGCTACTTGAGATATGTTGACAAATCCCTCAAAAATAAAGATATTTGTAACAAAATGTACTAGTAGCCGAAGAGATTTAAAGAGATATCTGAGTAATTGTGTCATAATATCATGTGCGGACCTTATAGAATGTTAAAATTAACAACACTTGTAGATATCTCCAATCTATATATACAGCTACTTGAGTTACATGATCTAAACTGTTAAAAATGTAGATATTTGTAACGAAATGTACTAGTAGCTGACGAGATTAAGAGAGATATCTGAGTAGTTGTGTCGTTATATCATGTGGACGACCTGATAGAATGTTGAAATAAGCAAGACCGGTACATATCATCAATCTATATATACAGCTACTTGAGATATGTTGACAAATCCCTCAAAAATAAAGATATTTGTAACAAAATGTACTAGTAGCTGAAGAGATTTAAAGAGATATCTGAGTAATTGTGTCATAATATCATGTGCGTGACCTTATAGAATGTTCAAATTAACAACACATGTAGATATCTCCAATCTATATATACAGCCACTTGAGTTATATGATCTAAGCTGTTAAAAATGGAGATATTTGTAACGAAATGTACTAGTAGCTGACGAGATTAAGAGAGATATCTGAGTTGTTGTGTCGTTATATCATGTGGATGACCTGATAGAATGTTGAAATAAGCAAGACCGGTACATATCATCAATCTATATATACAGCTACTTGAGATATGTTGACAAATCCCTCAAAAATAAAGATATTTGTAACAAAATGTACCAGTAGCTGAAGAGATTTAAAGAGATATCTGAGTAATTGTGTCATAATATCATGTGCGTGACCTTATAGAATGTTCAAATTAACAACACTTGTAGATATCTCCAATCTATATATACAGCTACTTGAGTTATATGATCTAAACTGTTAAAAATGTAGATATTTGTAACGAAATGTACTAGTAGCTGACGAGATTAAGAGAGATATCTGAGTAGTTGTGTCGTTATATCATGTGGATGACCTGATAGAATGTTGAAATAAGCAAGACCGGTACATATCATCAATCTATATATACAGCTACTTGAGATATGTTGACAAATCCCTCAAAAATAAAGATATTTGTAACCAAATGTACTAGTAGCTGAAGAGATTTAAAGAGATATCTGAGTAATTGTGTCATAATATCATGTGCGTGACCTTATAGAATGTTCAAATTAACAACACATGTAGATATCTCCAATCTATATAGACAGCTACTTGAGTTATATGATCTAAGCTGTTAAAGATTGAGATATTTGTAACGAAATGTACTAGTAGCTGACGAGATTAAGACAGATATCTGAGTAGTTGTGTCGTTATATCATGTGGATGACCTGATAGAATGTTGAAATAAACAAGACCGGTACATATCATCAATCTATATATACAGCTACTTGAGATATGTTGACAAATACCTCAAAAATAAAGATATTTGTAACAAAATGTACTAGTAGCCGAAGAGATTTAAAGAGATATCTGAGTAATTGTGTCATAATATCATGTGCGTGACCTTATAGAATGTTCAAATTAACAACACTTGTAGATATCTCCAATCTATATATACAGCTACTTGAGTTATATGATCTAAACTGTTAAGAATGTAGATATTTGTAACGAAATGTACTAGTAGCTGACGAGATTAAGAGAGATATCTGAGTAGTTGTGTCGTTATATCATGTGGATGACCTGATAGAATGTTGAAATAAGCAAGACCGGTACATATCATCAATCTATATATACAGCTACTTGAGATATGTTGACAAATCCCTCAAAAATAATGATATTTGTAACAAAATGTACTAGTAGCTGAAGAGTTTTAAAGAGATATCTGAGTAATTGTGTCATAATATCATGTGCGTTACCTTATAGAATGTTCAAATTAACAACACTTGTAGATATCTCCAATCTATATATACAGCTACTTGAGTTATATGATCTAAACTGTTAAAAATGTAGATATTTGTAACGAAATGTACTAGTAGCTGACGAGATTAAGAGAGATATCTGAGTAGTTGTGTCGTTATATCATGTGGATGACCTGATAGAATGTTGAAATAAGCAAGACCGGTACATATCATCAATCTATATATACAGCTACTTGAGATATGTTGACAAATCCCTCAAAAATAAAGATATTTGTAACAAAATGTACTAGTATCTGATGAGATTTGAAGAGATATCTGAGTAATTGTGTCATAATTCCACGTGGGTGACCTTACAGAATGTTCAAATTAACCACTTGTAGATATGTTTAAAATATATATATAGCTAATGGAGGTATATGAACTAAACTGTTGAAAATGGAGATATTTGTACCGAAAATGCACTAGTAGCTGATGAGATTTAAAAGGATATATGAGTGATTGTGTTATGATATCATGTGGGTGACATTATAGAATGTTGAAATTAGCAAGACTGGTATATATCTTTAATCTACATATACAGCTACTTGAGATATATTGACAAAACCCTAAAAAACTAAAGATAATTGTAACAAAATGCACTAGAAGCTGTCGACATAAAAAGATATTTCTGTGTAATTGTATCGTAATATCATGTGGATGACCTGATACAATGTTGATATTAACAACCCTTGAAGATGTCTTCAATCTTTACGTACGGCTACTTGAACTACATGGAAAAATTGTCTTTAATTAACATAGAGATGTTCGGAAAGAAATGGTATCTGAATAATTTTGTTGTAATATCATGCGGATGACATGATAGATTGTTATAGTTAATAACACTTGTTGATATTTTCAATCTATATGTACTGCTACTTGAGTCAAATAGACAATATTGTCTAATATAGAGATATTTTAAACGAAATGCACCAATTACTGATGAGAGTATGAGAGGAATATGAGTACTTTTAAGGTATAATCATATAGACAACCTAGTCAAATGTTGATTTAACATCACTTGTAAATATATCACAAAAGATGATAAATCATGTGGATGATATAGTGCAATGTACATATTAAGAACACAAATAAAAATCCCAGGTATGTTTTGTCACTTGGACAGTAACTAGTAACTAGCAGCCAGTTTTCGTTCATCTCGTAGCCAGTTACTAGTAGCTAGCTTTCCTTACTTCGCGTAGCCAGTTACTAGTAGCCAGTTACTAGTAGCCAACTTTTATTTCATCTCGTAGCCAGTTACTAGTAGCTAGCTTTTCTTACTTCTCGTAGCCAGTTACTAGTAGCCAGCTACTAGTAGCTAACTTTACCTATCTATAAATGTTTTGGATCTGCCAGATTGGATCAATATGCAATTTCAAACAATATATTTCAAACTTTACTGAATATTGAGAATATAAACAAGGTGTTGCCTGTCTGGCTGACAGGATGATAATCTGCTATAAATGATTATCAATCACAGAATTTTTCAGATTCATTTTAATTTACCAACTTCGTTATCTCAAACTAACAAAACAACATGTTATCTAATCTCACTACTTTGTTTTCAGGAGAGGGTTCATACACTTGGCTATTCAATAACATGCTTTTAACAAATTTACTTTAATCTGATAGTGCTTTATTTCAAAATCATCATTTGCAACACAAATACACTATCATGTGTAAATAAATCCTCGTTCATTGCTCCGTTTACTATATAGCTGATTGCTGACTAGGTCATCTTTGACAAATAACACACAGGGGTTTCTTATCTCATTAAAGATCGGCAAAACTCGGTGATTAATTGAGCTGTGTGTTCTTATCTGATGCCAGTCAAATAGGAAAACTGTTATAAACTGACTTATATTTATCAAAGAAAATGTTTTTAGAAAAAAATGATTTTGTGTCAGCTGTCCTTTAAAGGTAAAGTTTGAGAAACCGTACAACTGTGTAATGTAAATCATTCCAGATTTCGCCAAACTTGCACGCAGAAGAAGCCAGAGAGCGATGCCATGGAGAATTCAACATCGCACTGTTGGCCATCAGTTTCGCATCAGAATCTCAGGCAATCAGAAACTTTAAATGCAGTTTTAAAATAACTGTATGTAAGTTTCCATTTAAATTTTCACTTTCCTCCAACTGCAGCTGTGGTTTAAGACGACCAATTTCGACCCAACCAACCTCCTCGATGGTAACCATACTCATCATATTGTGTACATTTAAATTATTTTTAGACATGGGATAACATTGGTTTTAGGTATACACAGTCCCTTGTGAGTGATGTACTCAGATCAACTCACAACTCATAAAGTTACAGTTTGTAACAAATCATTGTTCATGAAATTGTTAGTCAGCCCGCGGGCGGGCTAATTAAGTTAGGATGAACTTCAATTGCTCTTGAATCAATTGGAATTCTGGGAAGGAATTATAGACAGTTCGTGTTAGAGAAATTCGAAGAAGTTATGAAACTGGTCTGTTTCTAGGTCAAACTGCGCATCGGAAGACTGTCAATGGGAATCGTCTGCAGCCACAGTCCGGACTCCGCGCATATCTTCCCGATCTCTTAGTGAGATTGGTAAGTAAATATATTGGTTTTGGTTTGCGACGACACTATGAAATTCATAAATTCATAGAGCGACAATTTTAAGTATTAAGTAGGTGCGCAGTCAAATATTGCATTTTCACCGCTACACGCTTATCTACATGTACAGCCATAAAAATAAAGGTGCAAACTAAATGTGAACCCGCATATTTATTATTGTTCTGGAAACTATTTATCTTGTATTTTAATAGATTGTGTATTCTCATTCGACCTAAAAATTAAAATTCAGCTGGCTGACATTCTTAGCTTTTTAAAAAGCTAACCTTGTCATAATTCAGTAAGCGCGCCAACATACGAATTGTTGTTTTGGAAAATCGAGTAAGCGGCATTTCGTAGTGTCTGTTCTTATCGTCATGTGTCAGCGTGAGTAATATCGTTTTTATCGGGGCACCAATGGGGAAATAATTTGATGTTGATTTGATTTGAACATATTTTATTGTGTAAATTACACAAGAGGATTTGATGTTATTAACGTAAACATCCTACATATAACGTTTAACTAGCATGCTATTTGTGTTTCATGTACTGTAAGGTGATAGTTCCATAGTACCCGCTAATGACACACAATTTAAACAAAATGGTTAATTCAATTAAAGTATTCTATTTCCCTTGTTTGCGAATGAGTTATAGAATGACCTACCTTCAATTAAGTTAGGTTAACTATTATTTGATAGCTCGTGCTAAAGTTTTTCGTCAAACGTTTAAAACATTGATGTTGTGGTAAAATGCTATAAAGTCTCTACCGTTTATATACATAAAGGGTTTGTAATATACATATAATATACATTTAAACGTATTTTTAAAAAATCACATTTAAACATGCATGTCAATTCATGAAGTATCTTTTTAAATGAACAAAATATGATTCGTTTAAGCAAGATTTTCACACCATTATTATGTAGTTCACATAGCCTAAAGGATATATTGAAAAAATGATATTTGGACATTTTCATTTTTACCAACTCCTCGTTTTGCATGGTTCTGTTAGAGTGGGAAATTTTTGAAACATGATTTTACGTAGGGTTAAATGAAAAGGTAATACATTATATAAATAGTGCCTGTTTGGGAGGGTACCAGTTGAAATTGACACCCCGAGAAAACCATTGTCAACCGACGCGAAGCGGAGGTTGACAATGGTTTTCGAGGGGTGTCAATTTCAACTGGTACCCTCCCAAACAGGCACTATTTATTTTATTATACTGAATGTCTTAATTTTTATAGCAAATTTTACTGCTTTTATATAGAAAAGACGTGAATTCTACGGCGAACCGTACGCGCATAATTAATGCGCATGTAACAATTCGTTCTATCGGCCCGTTGCTAAGCGTGCGAGGGAGAGAGAACGAATTGTCAACTGCGTCTAAACCAATCAGATTGCAGTATTTAACATGAAAGTATAATAAATAAAATTGGTGTATGTTTTATTGATTAAGAAAAAAATATGCTGTATTTATACGCGAGTAGGTTAAGGCACTTTCGAAATTACTGATCGTAGAAATTAATGGTCGTTTTTTAAAAGTTATAAAAGAAATCATAACTTGGTAGATCATTCTATATAAATAAAAACAAAAATTAACGAATATTCACATGTTGACAGATAGAAGCCTAAATAGCGTCTGCATCAGAATGTGACATAATTCCTTAGTCTAAATGCAATGATATCTTAATATTTACTTGAAACATGACTCCCGTAAGTTATTATCCGAAATAAATATAATTTATTGCTATCTGTTTTCGTCCGTCGTCGTGCGTCGTGCGTTAACTATTTACATTTTTAACGTCTTCTTAAAAACTACAAGGCCAATTGTTCCCATTTTTGTAAATTGTGAAATTGGTGGTTCTACCACCACCAGGGTGCCACAGGTGGGGCCAAATATGCAAAAAACAGCCAAATTTTCAAAAACCTTCTTCTCTACTCCCACACATGTGAGGAAAAAACTGATTGCATGGTTATGATGTCCATGAAGCCCTCTACCAAAATTGTGTAATTCATGGCCCCTGGGTCAGGGGTTCAGGCTCTAGGGTGGGGCCAATATGGCCATATACTAAAAATGTATTAAATCTTAGAAAATCTTCTTCTCTACTCCCATATATATTTGTTAAAAACTAAATGCATGGATATGATGTCCATGAAGCCCTCTACCAAAATTGTGAAATTCATGGTCCTGGGTCAGGGGTTCAGGCTCTAGGGTGGGGCCAATATGGTCATATAGTAAAAATGTATTAAATCTTAGAAAATCTTCTTCTCTACTCCCATATATATTTGCTAAAAACTAAATGCATGGTTATGATATCCATGAAGCCCTCTACCAAAATTGTGAAATTTATGGTCTCTGGGTCAGGGGTTCAGGCTCTAGGGTGGGGCCAATATGGCCATATAGTAAAAATGTATTAAATCTTAGAAAATCTTCTCTACTCCCATAGATATTTGTTAAAAACTAAATGCATGGATATGATGTCCATGAAGCCCTCTACCAAAATTGTGAAATTTATGGTCCCTGGGTCAGGGGTTCAGGCTCAAGGGTGGGGCTAAAATGGCCATATAGTAAAAATGTATTAAATTTTAGAAAATTTTCTTCTCTACTCCCATATATATTTGTGAAAAACTAAAGGCCTGGATATGATGTACATGAAGTCTTCTACCTAAATTGTGAAATTTATCACCCCTGGGACAGGTGTTTAGGCACTAGGGTGGGGCCAATATGGCACAGGAAGGGCCCAAATATCTTGAAAACGGTTAAAATCCCCACCCCTAAACCATATATATTCTTGTTTCTTGTGTTAAGGGCCATCAAATGGTATGTAGGTCATGGGCCTCAGGGGTGGTTCCTGACCCCCCTCAAACAGGAAGAGCCCAAATATCTTGAAAACGGTTAAGAACCCCACCCCTAAACCATCATTTAACATACTCAAATAGATCCATGAAACTATTTGAATATATAGTAGCGCCATGTCAAGCTCCTCTACTCCAGATATATCACTGTCATCTCTGTAAGTAATAAATTCGATTTTTCTTATATATGAAAAAAATAACAGAGATCAGTGCAATGATGAATATAACTAGATACATCATGTATAGATAAAAAAAAATACTTGTATCTAAATTAACCTAAAATATTACGTTTTCTTTAAATCATTCCCTGACATGATGGATATTTCTGATCCAGGTTCTTCTACAATGGGGGTGTATTCCACAGCATTCATTCCTGGCTTGAGGGCCCTGGTGTTGAAGTCCCAGGTGGAGAAAAGTGCATGTCCATTGGCACTTTGTTGTGATGGTCATTGA
The DNA here is from genome assembly GCA_020458035.1 of Magallana ariakensis. NCBI lineage: Eukaryota > Metazoa > Mollusca > Bivalvia > Ostreida > Ostreidae > Magallana > Magallana ariakensis. Next base: position 24,270,457 of record CM035811.1, on the reverse strand, counting down.
AGCTACAAAAATAATTTGTAATAAATTTTGGTAAAAATTCCTACGCCTCAGCTGTTTAGTTCCTCTAATTATGCCCCCCCCCCACTTCTTAATCTCGCTGAACACTAACCCCCCCCCCCAACTCTCAGCACACCTGAGTTACACGCCGTTAAACTTTACAATTATAAAACTAACTAGACACGATCTCGTTACGAGTAACGAGTAGGTCTTCCGTTCAATTTTTTAAAATGATACGATGATTTATCGATAAAACTTATAAAAATGACTGAATATTTTAGGGGCCACCCCTATAGATTTAAATGGGGACATATATTGGGTGTTTTAATTAGTTAAATGCAGACAATTTCTTTTCTACAATGATTAAAAAATATGTCTCCTTTAGACATATTGCATCAAAAGTTAAGGACGTTGTCCCCTAATAACGTCATAAATGGGCGTGGCAATGAGTTTTTCAAACAGATATTGTTACAATCAACAACTTTGCTTCTATAATGCATCACAAAATCTTTATCGTTTTTAAGTTATTTGTAATAGACTTTACGTGGGTCTTGGCCCCTAATTAAAGGGGCCAGCCCCTTTTTGTTCATTTCATACGAAAGATCTTACAAATACTAACATTTTTTGTTCTTACACCTTTCTTGAACTGTTGTTCATTTTTGAGATACAAATGATTGAATATTTTAGGGGCCAGCGCTGTAGATCCTTAATGGGAACAGACATTGGCGTTGAAAATAATGGAATCGATTGTAGTTATCAATACAAGCATTTTCTCTTCTACAATGCTTAACAAAATATGTCTCGTTCTCTAGATATATTGTGTCTAAATTTGAAATATTTGGCCCCTAAAAATCCCTAATTACGTCATAAATGGGCGTGGCAATGAGCTTTTCAAATATATATTTTTACGATCAACAACTTTGCTTCTATAATGCATTACCAAATCTTTATTGTTTTTAAGTTATCTGTAATAGAATTTACGAGTCTATTGGCCCCTAATTAAAGGGGTCAGCCCCTTTTTCTTGATTTCATACAAAAGATCTCTCAAAAACTAACAGTTTTTGTTCTTACACCCATCTCACATTGTTGTTCATTTTTGAAATACAAATGATTGAATATATTAGGGGCCAGCCCTGTAGATCCTTAATGGGGACAGACATTGGTGTTTCAAATATTGGAATCGATTAAAATTATCAATACAAGCATTTTCTCTTCTACAATGCTTAACAAAATATGGGGACAGACATTGGTGTTTCAAATATTGGAATCGATTAAAATTATCAATACAAGCATTTTCTCTTCTACAATGCTTAACAAAATATGTCTCGTTCTCTAGATATATTGTGTCAATGTTTGAGAACTTTGGCCCCTAAAAATCCCTAACTACGTCATAAATGGGCGTGGCAATGAGTTTTTCAAATAGATATTGTTACGATCAACAACTTTGCTTCTATAATGCATTACAAAATCTTTATCGTTTTTAAGTTATTTGTAATAGACATTACGGGTCTATTGGCCCCTAATTAAAGGGGCCAGCCCCTTTTTCTTGATTTTGTTGGAAAGAACTTTTGATACTCTACCACTTTTGTTATATATGTCTTAACAAAATATCAACTGATAAAAAGATATAGATCAAAATGTGTGAAAATTTTTATATGAAATTCGTACCCAATTTTCGAGCCCTAGCGAGCTCCAAGAAATGGCGCCACTTGCGTAAAACGAAAACAATAGGCACAACTTCAAACTATGGACTACCTATCCTGAAAGTTTCATATTCATATCTCTGATAGTTTCTGAGATCAACTGCTCACAAAATGGGTCGTAAAAGTTTTCAAAATTAGCAATAAATCGGTACCGGAAGTGACGACGGCAAAAATTTTATAAACAAAATAAATTCAGACCACTTGTAATCATCTGTGAAAAAATGGTTGAGATCGGTCAAATAGTTCTCGAGAAAATGCTTGCACAAAATTTGTGGAAAAAAAAAATAATAATAATAATAATAAGAAACTGTACGAAAACTATAAGGTCTTCCGTTGGAAACGGAAGACCTTAATTAAATATAAGCAAATATTTAAACCGAGCTGCTATTCCACATTTTTGTTTTTAATTTGCTTAAGATTTTCTGTTTTATGAAGTAAAATATATAATGAACATCATTCGCCGACTTTTCCCCTTACGGGGACCCTCGGAAAATGTGCTGCACCATATATTCCAAATAACTCGCCGATTTGAACTGTAAATGCTTACGAGTCGTTTCTAAATGTTAACTGTCTGTGAGAAATGCACTAATCTTTAAATTTTCATTCATTTCAAACCTATTTTATACGAGGTAAACTTTATTCTTTCCATAAACTGATAAAACAGCAGACTTACCTGTCAAGGAGGATCTTCGCCAAATCTGCATTGCTTTCAATCGATAGGCGCGTTCTTAAATACAACCAACGATCAATCTGGTCGCCAATATAAATTCTGCTTTTGTTCAACTTCGCATTTGCATCTCTTTCTTGCAGAATCGGTGAGTTTCACTTTAGGTCCGCGTTTCGCAGACATGTTTATAAAACTGGCACATGCGCAGTGGCTATTTTCCGAAGATTTGACCTTAGGGTCAATGCATATCGATAAATACGAACGAGAATTATTGTCAGGAAGACAGTAATTCTAAAAACAACGTTTTACACGTATCTTATGGATTTATCGCTGCAAATGTATACAAATTCATTATGTTATAGCCAAAATAGTCTTATATATGTCATTTTATCGCGTTTTTAAATCTTTATTTATTTTACCGTCAGTTACAGCTTGTATTGCTTTAAAGAGATTTTGACACCATTTTTGATTTGATTGTATGTTTTTCAATGATTCACCAAAAATTTGAATGTTAGAAGTCATGTCACAATCGAGATACAGAGGAAATAAGTAGTTGTGATGTAAACAAAGCTCGAGTCTTATATTTGTTTACAAATAACGTAAAGTAAAGAAATTGACATTTATTTGACAAAAACAACCTGCAACAAACATGATTTTAAGATTCAGTGCGTTCCTAGATAAATTCATCAACAACCAAGAGCAACATTTGATAATAATTTATACAAATACAACACATATATGAAAGTATGCAAGTTCATTCACTGATTTAAAAAAAAAAAATCGAGAGACCTTCTCTTTTTTGTTTTTCAAATGTATCACTTTTGGTTTTAATACTCGATAATTTTGTGTTCATTTGAATAAGAAGTGAATGTATTGTTGACAGCGAAATTTGGCTCTCTTCGTGTTATTCGAAGAGAACAGAATGGCTCTGCTGTAGGAGTTCGGTGGTTTCGGTTATAGACCAGGGAGAAAGGGAGAACAAAATGTAAAACATTAATTCTATGTCTGTCCAAAGGTCAAAATGTGAGAGGAGCGGTATCGCTATCGCCATAAAGGAATGTGAGCTGTTCTCATTGGCGTTTGATTTTTTTTTTATTAAAAAGCACAAACATTCACAAAAAAAATTCAAAAGTGTGTCATAAGATAAACATATATCTATCCTTCATCCAAATATATGAGTTTGCTCTTACAGTCACTTAGAATAAGAGTTTTCTTTTGTTTTTCATCGGATTACACCGAAGCAATACCCCTGAAAATGACCTTCACCTCACTGTTAATAAGATAATTGATAAAGCAAAGCTGTAAAAGTTATAATCACACGGTATTTACTTGTAAAGAGGTATATGAGATATAAATAGACAAGAGTCTTGTACTGTCCATTTCCAAGAGATTTGAGGGAAATAATCAAGAGATTCTACAGAACTGATTAATGGTCCCAATAGAATTCTAACAGATTATTTAGATTCTTTCGTTACGGTAGCTTTTTTCAAAAATTACTAAAAATATTATTAAATAATTATTTGAATATATTATCCTCTGTAAGTAAATTATACTAAAATTGTCATTTAATAACATGAACAACAATATTTATGTTGCAATTTACAGCATAATCATACAGGCCTAGTTTTATCTTTGAAATTATGCCCTATCAGACCTATACTATTGTTAGCTTGGTAGCGGGTAGCTATTGCTATTTCTAAATATATATGGCTGCAAAAACGCATGGCCCTCTCATTTTTAACAGGGTTTTCCAAAGGAAAATTCCGGTTATTGAAATGGTGAAAATAGCAAGCGGGCGACTTCCAAAAGGGTACCCCTATTGTACGGATAACTCTTCCTACAGTTTTCAAGATAGAGAGTTGTTTTTTGCAGTTCAGTTGTAAAAATATCAGAGCTGTGGATGATTTTGATTTTTGATAATTTATGAAAGAAATACTAGCTGTTGAACTTGGTCATTTTCTTGCAGAATATTGCATAAAGGGTACCCGTTTTGTACGAATATCTCCTCCTACAGTTTTCAAGATAGGAAAATGTTGTTTTGCCGATAGATTGTACATATATCAGAAATGTGCATATTACCTGGATTTTGATTTTTGATAATTTATTTTTAAAATGTCATTAATTCAACACAGAATATTGGATATTTGGTATCCCATTTCTCTGGATGAGTCGTGTTTATTAATTCAGGGTTGACATACTGTTAACTCCAAAGAAAACCCGGTTTGCTGTCACATTGACAACTTTTCACTTGTAATGAAAGTGGAATCATATTTCTTGAGGTTTGTGGAAATGAAAAAAACACCGTTTTTGAAACGTTTGTCAAATAATGTTTAATATCAGTCATCAGATATGCATTTTCATTTCAGGGATAAAAAAATGTCCATACATCCCAAAACACTCAATTTATGACAAAATGTGGAGATGGCAGTACTTTATGCCCTATCTCAAAAAAATGAGAAAATATGTTTCACATTTTTAGGAATCAGAAAACAATTACAGCACAACTTGTCAATTTAATCTATATTTTCTTTTGAAACTTGAAAAGATGCAGTCAAACCGAACAGAAGTCCAGTTAAAGGAAGATTATCAAAATACATATAGCACATGTTAAATACACTAAATACGTCCAAATTATTTTTTTCTTTTATCTTTTGTCATGTTTTATGCACATTCACACGGTTGGCTGACCATAACAACTTCATCCTCATCATTAGACTCTGCGCAGCTATGTTAAGGCTGTCCGAAGCTAAATTTATATCGGAAAACGATACTGTTTTAATTATCGAATAAACACTTTAACTGGGCGATTTTCTTTAAATCTTTGTTACATTAATAAATAGCGATATCCAACAATATGTTTGGTGCTTTTTTATGACGTCATATGTTGTTCTTAAGCACGTGACGTGCGTATTCTAACACAGTATGATCTATATAAATCGCAGCGGCGCAAATGATAAATGACATTAAATCCAATATATTTTTATTAAAATTCCTTCGATAAGTAATGTGTTTTGCAGTTCTTGCTGGGGGTTCATATAAATATTTCGTTTATTTGAAATATTGTCAAAACATTGCGCCCCATCATCGAAATTAGGCACATTTTTACTTTTTGAGCTCGAATTACACAACATTGGGTAAATTGGTAGGTTTCCCCCAGCATGATTCACATTGGTACTTATTTTCTCTAACAGTTTCACGCAAAAAATACAAAGATTGTATTCACCTTTCACTTGCGCCAGGCTGTTTTTTACATGCAAAAAAATATCTCCATTCATTAGTTTACACGGAGCAGGGCGAGTCTCCAAACTATTAGTTTATAAATAGTCATTTACCTAATACGAGGCTTAAAAACTGCCGATTTTTTATACTAAGTAATGATAATATTGAATTAAGTATAACTAGTATTTAAAACAGCGTCTATGTAAAGGAATCACGCGGTTTTTGTAATATTCAGTAAAATTCACTTATTTCGTTTCGATACATTCCCTGAGAACTATCGAAAGGAATGCAGATCGTGACGTCAAAGTTAATTATGACGTCATATCGTATGAAGTTCAGACAAGTGACTTTCTACACATCAATTCGGGCAGCCTTAACATAGCCGCGTGGCTGGCTTGTATCAAATTTTGATACTATTGACTAGAAATATTGCAAATCCTGCAGTTCCTTACTCACAGTGGAAAGCTCTTCCTGAGTTTATCTTTTTTCTTTGGCTGGCTTTCATTACATGAAATATCAATATTTTGTAGGATACATGTATTCAATTTTTGACCTTTTTACCATTCTATCATCAGTTGATATCTTAGAATCTATGGATGATTCAACTTTATTTGAACAAATAAAAAAAGATTTGCAGATAGTTATGCACTTTCAATTTGTTTTATTTCATTCAAAACAACTGAATATTCATATATCACAGACATAAAAATAGATACATTTAAAAAAAGTGTATATCATCGGGAAAAGACTATCTGCTAGAGAAACTTCATTAATCTGAATATTCAGAATTGAAGTATTTACAACTCTTCTAATATATAATGAATTTCCAAATCCTTACTACGTACAGGTACATACTGCCTGCAAATTGACCAAATTTTATGAAATAAATTTTAACAATCACTAAAAAAGTCAAAGCAATTTATCTTGTACATTGCTGATTTTTTTATATTAAAAAATGCCAGAAAAGAATGTAGGATTCCAGTAAGCTATAGATAGATCAATATAATTTTTTTTTAAAATGGACACCTAACTAAATGCTCTGCAATATTTTATTAGTAATTTAATATTACAATTTTTATCATTTTTGATCATCCAGGAGCATTCTTCTGGATAATTTGGGAATGCTTTAACAGTAGGTGATCCTATAGTTCTTTTTTTTGTAATAGCCTTTTACTTTTTAGAGCAAATTTTAAGATACACTGTATCGAGCAGGCGAAGGTATCACAAGAAGGAGGATGTGTGATAAAACCATCATCACACTCCTCATCGCTCGACATAAAATCTACTTTTCCGATTATTTTAATATGAGCTCTAGTTTCTTCGTTTTTCCATCCTTTTGAACTGAGCTCTTCCAAGGCTGCAGTTTTCTTTGCTTTCTGAAATAAAAAAAATATCAAGAGTAAATTAATTGCATAAATCTTAATAGGAATTACAATGTGAAGAATTTGAATTTGCAGTTGATCAGCATATTTAGTAAATTATCAAACTGTGCGGCTTTGCTGAAATTACAAAGAAAAAAATTAACCCAGCTTTCAGGGGTATAAACAAATTCATTAGTAGATCACAAATACAATGTTGTCCTAAATTTATAGAAATATTTTTAGATAGACACATAAGCTCAAATATCTTTATAAATGTCAGTGAATACAATGCACGTACCTCCATCATTCTTTCATAGAGTACTCTCGTTCTTTCTGGTCTTGCAACTTGCCTTTTTAGTGCCAGACAGCTTCTTGTCGTTTGGTTATTGCATAATTCTACATGTATAATATAATGATTATAGAAATATATATTTTAACTGAAAGACTTTTCCTGGACATTTGTGTTCCAACCTTTTACAAATGTAATGATGTGGTTAGACATCGCCCCATTTTCCCTTTCCCAATGGCTGTAAAAAACAATGTCAAAAACTTGATGAACAAAAAGTTTAAATACATTGATATACATGCATACCCGAAAACTAGGGGGCACATTCATCTGCTCATCCTTTTTACTCTTTCCTCCTCTTTTCTTTCAATTCTTTTGAGCTTCTTGTACTAGCACAGTATTATACTATTTTGCATCCAGGTGATGAAACGTAATACATGTATATGTACAATTCACACAGAAACAGAGTCCAGTGGTGGCGGGTTATTTATGTAGAGTTCACGTACACAGAAACAGGGTCCATTGATGACGCGTTATTTATGCAGAGTTCACGTACACAGAAACAGGGTCCATTGATGGCGCGTTATTTATGCAGAGTTCACGTACACAGAAACAGGGTCCATTGATGGCGCGTTATTTATGTGAAGTTTATTTACACAGAAACAGAGTCCATTGACGACGCCTAATTTTTATGCAATTAGTTTTGATTTCTGCGACTATCTAATTGAAACAGTACAACAAGATTATAGCAGACTCCCAGGCAGGAATGATAATGATTCATTTTAACTGTAATAATTTATATCTAATAGATTTATAATATTAAAGATAACAAGAATGAAAATAAAACTGGCGTGACTATATGAACAATTTTTTTAAAAGGAGTATCTGCTATAACCTCGTTCTACTATAGGAAACATATATACGAAAATACCTCACTCATGCTCCTCTTTGAGAGTGGACTTTGATCTATCAGAGGGGTTACTGCCCTTAAATTTTTTTAGGTCCCCGAAAACGACTTGACTGGGTCCTCTTGAACTTGGGAGTCCAGCTCTCCCATGATTCCACTGAACCCCTCAGATCTCCATGGCAGAGGTTAAACGTGAAGAAAGAGTGGTCGTCGCTATTCCCCTCTTCCTCTTCGGACATGTACACGTATGTAAAGTCCATGGCATAACTAACACGCCTCTTCTTTTCACCCATCCAGTTTTTCTATCAATCATGGATGTTCTCCACTGCAATTTCTACAAAGAAAAATATGATGCACTATGAGAATAAAATCTACACCACACACAAATAATGTTAGAAAATTAGTTATCTTTACAGGATATACCTGTCAATATACATAATTATAATACTTTGCATCTTTTCAAATATGTCTTAAGTGTATGTTTAATGTACACCATAAAAATACAATTAGTACATGTACAAGCGCTCTGAAAACGGATATGTGTCTATGGAGGTGTCAGTAACTCTTATTTTGTTTACAATTTAAGTATGCAATCTTTAATTTAGGCTTCAGAATTCTTTCTTTTTTTATCTTTGAAATCTTATAAGCCTTATGGCTCAAAAATAAACTGAAATCATCTTATCTTCTCAATATAACATAAGCTTCAGGAATTTACCCTTTTAGAAGTTGATTTTAATCAACTCTCCTATGCTGTTACTCTGGAAACCGGAAGTGAAACAGTGTTTGGACCTAAGCACAAATCATCACCGCTGACAAGACTTAGTACTTGAAAATAATCGAAAAATTCGATTTAATGTATTCAGAGGCATTTTTTTCCAGAAAATATATTAATGGTACGAACAATATTGATATTTTTGTTGTCGTATGTATTCCTACGCCAGAGTACTTGGATACAATTTTCCAGAAATGTTTCGATTATTCATACATAATGCATCGTATAGTTTGGTGGCGTTGATTCTCTCCTGAAATATTACACAACATGATTCATATGGGGTTTTCCGTCTACAACTAGAAATTCTTGTCGGAAATTCCCGATAATTCATATTAGAAAAAAGGCGAAAATGTTCAAATACAGCTAAGAAATTACATGTACTTGCAATGCGAAATTACACATCGTTGATTTTATAATAAAAAATAATCAATAAAATTAACTCCCGTCAGTTCAACATAGTTTCATCTTCTATAATAAATCATTTTCTTTTTGTGCTTGTTTCCTTTTCCTGTAGACTCCTTGTGGTTTTCTGAAATATAGAGTCAAAACAGCAGCTAAAATACAAAGTAAAGGGTACATATATGCAAACAAATAATGTACATTTATACAGACAATATATGTATATGTACAGGTATATCACTGTATACAATTAAGATCATTATCGACACCCACATGATTTTTTCCATCACACTGTTTTCAACCCATTGGAAGTGTAACGAAGAGAAAACCCATAGGTTTCGACGATGAATAAGTTTACTTTGTGAAATACCTCTTGTAATAGAATTTTGGATATAGAATTTTGTAAAATAAATCTGTTTAGAGTAATTTTCGTTTTAGAATTATGTAAAATAAATCTGTTTAGTGTAATTTTAGATTTGGAAACCATTTAAAAACAAATTATTTAAAAGTGTTGCAAATATTAAATAGCGTCTTCCGTCTTCAGCGGAAGACTTTTCTATTATTGTGTTGTTTCTTTTTTACTTTTCCTCTTATTTTCTTACTTTTTATACTTCTAAAAAATTTGAAGTCTATTTCTCGGAGATGGCTCGCCCGATTTCAATTTTGTGTACACCTATTCTCAAACACAATTTAACATAGAGCTTTGAAATTTTCAGCGAGGATACTAGTAGATATTGCATTTTTCTTGTGCCCCATGGTCAAGAGAACGTCTGCCGTCACGTAGGTCGTCACCGGAGGAAGAGAAAAAATCGAATTTTTCAACTTTTTTAGCTCACCTGAGCTGAAAGCTCAAGTGAGCTTTCCTGGTCACATTTTGTCCTTCGTCCGTCTGTAAACTTTTTGCATTTTTAACTTCTCTCTAAAACCGCTTGGCCAATTTCAACCAAATTTAGCTCAAAGCATCCTTATGGGAAGGCGAATATAAATTGCAGAAATAAAAGACCTGTTTGCATTCAAAGCGGAGAAAACCTCGAAACTAAAAAAGGGAGGGGGGCGTTTTAAAAAAACTTTCTCAAGAACTATCGAGTCAAATTCAACGTAATTTAGCATAAATCATCCTTATGGATAGGACAATATTAATTGCAACAATTAAGGGCTAATTTTGTTTCAAATTTTAGTTATTACGAAAATAATAATAAAGGAATAGAGTTTGTTCAATCAGTTTATAACTTCGGGTTTGGTATTCCATATTTCGAAAACGAGATTCGTTATTTAAAGCAGCCACGTTGGGCGTATGATAAACGGCTCGGTCTGACAAAGATGAATTTGTTTGTTGTGCAACAGTTCGCGTGCGAATGGAATCTTTGAGACATGCAAGATACATTGGTGCAGATTTGGCAGCGTTGTGGTTGGATACACTTCAACATAGAGTCACTAAAAGCTGATATGAACTCACAAAGGCATTTGGTCGCCGTATTAGCAGGTGTGCTTGATGTAATGCAGCTGGTGGGATTTCTTTGAAATGGTAGCCAATAGGTGGTTGAGACGATGAGCTCTCTGGTTGTAGTCTATGAGGAATGACTTTGTCAGTGTCGCTCCTGGGAACCGATTCCTGCCTCTTGGGAAAACTCCAGAGAAGGCGATGAGTGCCGTTTATTTGAAATTCCAGATGCGTTTGGTGAGATCCTGAAAGTCCCGAAGAATGGTATCGATTGATGTTCCCCTCGATATGTCATTGGCTCCCACGTGCAGAACAATAACTGGGTAGGCGCTGTGAAAAGAAAGGATCATCAGGTGCTGTGTCAACTGTCTGTGCTGTATTTAAGGGTGGACTGCTCTCATGGGTCTCAAATCCATCAGCTGAAATGTAAGGTTTGAGCTGTGAACCATGGCGTTTTATTTGCTTGCCTGTGGATGAGATCATTGTAAATACCCCCGATACATTGATTTTGGTGATAGTGTATAGACCTAACCATTTCTCCTCCTCCTCCTTGTCCCTTTTTTTTTTGTTTTCTGTCGCAGGTTCTGTAGAAGAACTTTGTCATGAATCTTGAAGGTGTGTCGATTTATATTATGACGTTTGTCGTAATTAGTCTTCTGCTTCTCTTGGGCTTGTTTGATGTTATCCTCTGCTTCCTTGAACATTTTGTTTCGACATTCAGTAGAATAGTGAATGCGAGTTTCTGTAATTTCTGGAATGCTGATTTTGAAGCCCTAATTCTTGGTGTCCTTAATTCTTTTAAGAAGATTGTTGCATAGCCTGTTGAACTTTTGGTGGTCATGTTGATTGCAGAAACTACATTGTCAATATATTTGGGCCATTCATCTTGGTTGTCATGTACCATTTTCCTCAAGCTCTGTTTCAATGTCTGATTTGTTCTGTCACTCAGGTGACATCGAGGCCATTGGCTTGGGGATGGTATGGGGTGGTAAAAATGTAATGAATTCCATAGGTAGAAATAAGCCTTTGAATTGTTTGGTTTTTGAATATAGGGCCATTGTCTGACACCAGCACATGTGGGACACCATTTCGCAAGGAACTCGGCAATGGTATCAGCGGTTTTTTCTTTAACAGCTACTGCTTCCACACATTTTGAAAAGCAATCTGTAACAGTTATAACCTGCTTGTAACCATTTGCAGACTCTTTGTAATTAAAAACATCTATACCAATTTTGTTCCACACACCTGTTGTCACTGGTATGACTTGCTGTAGAAGGCGCAGCATTCGCGAATCGTTGACATCTATCACATTCTTTCACCTACGTCAAGATATTAAGCATAGTTATAACTATTCATTTTTCTGCAAATTTTCTGCATAAATGATCTGATTTCATCAACATTTAATAGTGTGTTCATTAAAAATTATTGTGGCACACCAAAGCTGTACGTGTAGTATGTTGCGTTTTTTGCGACCAAAGTCAATGTCATTGACCAAACAAAAATGTCTAGAACGTTAGTGTATAAAACTACTTTAAAGTTAGGTCAAAGACAGGCATCTCTTTCTCTCTCTCTGGACGAATATTAGAATGTATGATTTTTGAAAATTGGGCTATTTCTGCATATTTTGCCCTGCCTGTGGTTCCCTGGTCGTGGTCACTGGATGAAATATCTGGTTTCAGCACTGCGGAAACCCTTTGGAAACTTTGCGGAAACTTAAGGTTACTTTAAGTTTCCGACAGGTTTCAGCACGGAAACTTCAAGTTTCATTAAGTTTCCGCAGTGCTGAAACTTAGGCTGTCCACGAATCCAAATGGTCTCCGCAACGGAAACTTACTGAAACTTCTGCATAGTTTCACCCTCCATATACGATTGGGATACATATAGTTTACAAAGGGTTTCCGCAACGGAAACTTGCTGAAACATGAAGTTTCTGCATAGTTTCAATCTCCATATACGATTGGGATACATATTGTTTACAAAGGGTTTCCGCAACTGAAACTTACTGAAACTTTATTATTATTTTTTTCTTTGCTTTCACAAAAACTCAGCAAGGTTTCTACTATATGTAAAAACAACACAATTTCAAACAGTTCCAAATTTATTTTGTTCACATAACTGAAATTGTTTCCAATTATAATAAATAAAATACAGCCAAGATACAATAATGGAGAAACATCCATATGGCAATTCCCTTATCAGGGACTTTCATTTAAAAAATGATAAAATTGCACAACACAAAAACTTCCAATAAAAATTTGTACTTGTTTTCTTCTGGATCAAATGCATATCAAACTTCCCTTTAAAAATGCAAAAAGATCTTACTTTTTTAAAAATATGAATGCAATTTACGAAATAACTGCATGTACATAAATAAACAAAAAAAAAAACGTCACTGTTACAGGAACATGATACACTTGTCTTAATTTGTTTTGAACTACAATGAATATGTACACAATAAACTATTTTTGAAAAGGCTAAAGTGTCCATCTTTTGTAAAAAAAAAACTACAAGATAGTAATTGAATATAGAGGTATGACCCAGATTTGATTTTAATATGTATGTCCATAAATTCCAAAATGAGGTCAAAGTGACCTACTTTCGAGTTGGGATAAACCTTTTCTTTGTTAGTTATATAATCTAATGTCTTACATTAGAACAGGATTTGACAGCATTTATTAGATAATCCATAAAGTCCAAAGTGAACTTCTCAGTTCCCCCCATGATGAATCAACTGATCAGATTTGAATGTCCTAATCCTATCAGTATTTAAGAGATGACCCAGAGGGAGATATGAAAAGCTTGTGGGCCGATGAAAAGCTAAACAATGGAGCAGTCTGTCAAATCATGTGCAAAAATATGATGTACACATTTAAAATAATTATGCAACACACTTCATTCCTGATGAATATTGTTCTTTACACACGGTTTACCTTCCTACATTTTACTATTTTACCTACATTGATATTTTTAAATCCAAGTAATATATACATTGTTTAGATATGTCAAATGTTACTACATGTACATGTACTTGCTTTTTGTAGCATGAATGTATAAAATACAAACTGTCACACAGATCATTCACTTTACAATTCTCATCAATACCAGTATTTTACTTATGTTATAAAAGCTAATTCCAATATTAGTTACATAACACAGATAAAAAAAAAATCCACATGGAAACAACTTTCCATGCAAGTACTTTTGTTATATAAAAATTGTAATACATGGGGTATATGTTGTCTTTATATATTTTCATATCCGACATAATTGAATAGTGTTTGGTGTATTTGATCATTCTTTGACACATGCATTTCATCTCCTAATGCAGTGTTTTTACATGTATTTAAGATTGGTTTCATAATTTTTTCATATATTGCTGCATATAAGAAATAAGTTATCAATAAATGTTTAATCAAAGAAAATGAAAGAAAACAAAATGTACTTAACACTTAGATATATATATATATATCTGATTTAGGAATGGATTTATATTATGATTTTTCAGACAACCTGTTGAACGGTTGGTTAGTATAAATATGTCTTTTCAGTTCTCTATTTAAAAAGTTACACATCATACTGGCAAAATAAAAATAACATTCGGGGTTGTGTTTTGATAGTGAAAAAATATATGAATCAACTACTTGGTATAAACAACATCATTAACAATGCATGTATATTATCAACCTGGAAGTGGAAGGATATATGTTACCTGGAGTCTAATATTTTATGCAATATTTGCAAATATAACAAATTATTTAAGAAAATGAAAGTTAATATCAAGGTCTAATCAATCATTTGATAAGTCAAAACCATGTGATTTTCTAAGATTTTAGCTTACAGACAGACATTGTAATTTACTGGTATTTGATCATATAAAAAAGTTTTTTTTATAGTTTATAAGTTTTTTGAAATGGGAATACTTTTTCAGGTTGTAGAGATGTGTCATTAAAATCAATGAGGAGTGTCCTTGGCTGTTGTTGATGTAACCTGAGTCGTAGTTTATGGAAATAGGCCTTTTGGGGGGATTTTCGAGCATTCTCCAGGCTTGTGAAGCACTAGCATAAGATCACATCGACATGGTTACAGCAGACTTGGTAGTTCTGGACAGTGATAGCATTAAAATTCTTCTTCTTGCAATGAACTTGTTCCTTTCACTGGACTGTACTTTATGTCTGTTCTTTTTATCTTAAACAAGAATGATAAAGTTTCATTTACATTTTTAAACAATAAACATTCAGTCTAACATGTGATATAAAAGGCAGCATAAAATTTATTCTGAATATAGAAGAAGCTAGTATTTGGTCGAAAATGTTTCATTTTATGTTTGAAACTAGGTTATTTTCATTTTGATTCAATAATTGTTTGTTGAACAATGGAAAAACTAATCAACAATAAGTGTGTTTCACCACCACCACCACCACCCCCCCCCCCCCCCCCCCCCCCCCCCCATCTACCTCCTTTTCCAGAACTTATACCTGGATTTCCCCCAAATTACTACAGTAAAGTTATAAACATTCAACACATGTATAAGTTAATGGTGAAAATAATCAATTTCGAAGCAATACCTTGCGTTCACATCGTCCAGCTGGTCAAAACATTCACCGAAGAGAAGATGCAACTAATCACCGGAAACATTGACTTTGTATGCTGTCAATGCTGAAAAAAAGAAAAACGTGAAAGATTTCATTTTCCGGATTTAATAAATAATTTTTTTTACTTACGTACGTTACATTTAGAGTTTGTAAATTGTGTAATGTGTGAATAAAATTCATTGTTCGTCTTGTTTACCAACCAAGCATCCATATATTCCAGGGACGTTTATATATACGTATACCCTGGATATTCTAAGAAACTTTATCTTGAGTATCATGCATATAAACTTGGTTAATGGTTAACTTGGTCAAAACGTATATTTTAAAGAGATACGGTAATAAAAATTAAAATGCCGAACCAAGTTTGAAAAAAATGACGCCATTTTGATTTGATTGCGCGAGATCTCGTTTACAAATGAGAGACAATTAAGAGCCTTGAAAATGTTATTGGGAGTATCTATATTGTGATTTAAGTACCTTGATATAAGTTCTTCGTTCCTGTATTATCTTCTTGCTGTAGAGGCTATTCATGTTTCTCAATTCTTCATTTTACAACAGCACCTTCTTGTCCATTTCAACCTTCGCCCAGGATTATAAAGTGCGCCAATACTGACCAATCAGAACCCGCTAAATCTTGGAGAAGTGCATCATGGGATAGTTTAAAATAAATAATGTTTAATCAAAATTATCACTTTTTACTGAGTAGAATACTTGTTACATATATTTATTTTAAATAGGAACTGTTGGGGTCAATATTTCCTGGTTAAATACGACAAATTTTTGGGGTGGTTTTGTTACAGTTGTAACACGTGATTAACAAAAAAAAATGGCCGACCGTTTGTTTACAAATGTTTTATGTAATTAAACATGCTAAAATAATTCTAATGAGCCATATGTTTCAGATTTTGGCTTTAACTATTATTTATTTACTGACAAGGTAATCTTGACTTGTCCAATTTTCACCGCAATCCTAAGCAGGGTCATTGTCTTATTCAAAATATAGAGGTGTGAAAATATTATGTTCAACACAGAGCAGGTTCCGCATGAACACACAGAAATCACAAGTATAATTAGATGCCGATCAATTAACAGGGGTCTTGAATGTGGGCTGGTTAACAGGGTTCACCCGTACGGTCAATTTACAACACGATGAATTGAAGGCAATTATTTTACAGTTACACATGTGCACTGTTTGGTCATACGATGAACAGTACGTTAAAAATACTTATAAAATACAAAAGCATTAAACATTAAACAAGTCGGGAAGTAAGACGTACATGTGTGACTGATATATAAACAAATATAAAATTGTCAATAACAGATTATGTTGCAAACCATTACGTCAATGGATTTTGACAAATTTTATTGGAACTTGACTCCTACATATGAATAAAATAAGTATTTTAAATTCATAACTTTACATGTTATAGGTTTAGGACGTATTAATTGACATAGACAGGAGCTGTTCTGTGCTAAAAGTGTTTGGTATTCTTTCTATATCAAATGTATACGAATGTATCATCAAATTAAAAAAATGGGATTCAAATCACCTGCACTACATGACTAGTGCTGGATTTTAAACCGATTTTGTAATATAACGTATAACTTCAGTAAAATTATAATTAATGCTTATTATATCTTATTACAGAAACATGTGCTTGTTTCATAAACATATATCAATGATTGTGTTAACCGTAGTACAGAAAGTAAATACATTAAGTATAGAAATACACGAATCATGATACAGTCACACATACATGTATATACATGTAGTAAAGTCTAAAATGCATGTAAATAAACAATTATTATATTAGGAACAAACTCTAAGTGGTTTTTACTTAATATCATTATCAACTGTACACTTATAAAATGGGTTTTTTCTGTGTACATGTATTGGCGTGATATTAAAAAAAATGAATTAACTTTAAACTTCAGGTTGTACGATTATTTGGTATGGTTTGTAATAATGTAGCATTTACAACGACTTTACCTTAAGTTGATAATTAAAGGATTTAAGAAGGAGTCTTACAAAATAGGTATATTAAGTAAATGAGTGTAAGTAAAATACTTCATCATACAATGAATGCGATATACAACTAGCTAGAGATTTATTTTACTAATTAATTATAATTTACTAATTAGTTTTACTAACTCAGATACACACATACTGAAAAACAAATCCCTGCCGGGCTACAGTTATAAACTCATGCTTAGTACCGTGTATATGTTATGTAACAGTCTTTTGTTCACTCCTGACAGAAAAACCCTGCAATCCACACAGAATATACAGGAAAATCACAAAGAGGAGTTCACCTGGACAAAGAATGTATACACATGTATACACGTGCCCGAGTACCTAAGATTAATGATTTCATCATTAAACAAGATCAGACATCAGTTTTTCTTTTCACATTCAATTAATTACTTAGTAAATTTGTTAATCGCCATATTTTCCACATTTAAAGATAGTAACATGTATACATATAGTTTCAGTCACGCTGAAACCTTCAATAACTGTACATATAAGCAGTGTGCGGCTTCATGATCATTAGGCTAGAATTAAACCTGTTGAAAATAATTGATATCACTTTTAAACTCAAATCAGTTTTAGTAATAGTTTTAGC
Organism: Magallana ariakensis; assembly: GCA_020458035.1. Classification (NCBI taxonomy): domain Eukaryota; kingdom Metazoa; phylum Mollusca; class Bivalvia; order Ostreida; family Ostreidae; genus Magallana; species Magallana ariakensis. The sequence continues at coordinate 24,252,489 of CM035811.1, read as the reverse complement.
AATGCGTAAACCATTTGGAATCTTAACTTAAAGTTTCCGCTTGCTGAAACCTAGCGGAAATGTGCTGAAACTGATTGATATTTCCATAATAATTTACACAACTTTTCATACATTTCAATATTGGTTTCCGCATTGCGGAAACCATCAGTAATCTTAGACTTAAGTTTCTGCTGACTGAAACCTAACGGATACTTGCTGAATCGATATAATGGTTTCCGCATTGCGGAAACTATACATGAAACTTCAACTTCAAGTTTCAGCAAGGTTTCCATATAGTTTCAGTTTTGCTGAAACTGGATTTTTCATCCAGTGGGTAGAGCCATGAATTTTACAATTTAGATTCATCTTACTATTGATATTCTTCACAATAAAAATGATAACCATTGCCCTTGTAGTTTTCAAGAAGTTAAAAATGTAAAATTGTTAACGCACGACGCACACCCGCACGACGGACTACGCACGACAGACGTAGACCCATTGCAATAGGTCACCTAAAAAAAAAATATATCTCTAAAGTGATTAAGATGGGACAATTTGTTTCAAAAGAGTTTGTTTAGGAGACAACTTTAAATGTGTCAACACAAAAAAAAATGAAAATGTTTGTTATTGAAATGCAAATTAATGATCTATGAAAGTGTTTAATTATCAGTATTAGTCAATTTAATCTGTATTTAGTTATTACGTGTATAATCTTTGCCTAATAAATCAAATAAAGTAATAAACGTGACTCAGCCTATTCAGGATTGCTTTCCCATTTATTTATATTTTTATAGAATGTACATGAAGACCTTAAAGTCATTTTTAAGACAGTGTTTCTCTAGTGACCTTGTTATCCTGTGAATGCGCTCTCTCCCTTTCTCTCTCATTCTCCTGTTTAGGGAATTTAAAAACTCATTTTTTATATGATTTTCATATGAGAGGGAGAGATGGTGTTTAAACAATGTCATATTCAGTATTTTAAAAGATTATCGTTTTGAATATATTTGTGACAGTGGTGAGGAGTGCTTTCTAGCTTCATGTATGTGTATCAGCATGCATATGCACTATTTTTTTCAGCCATATTTAACAAAAATTGTTATTAATATACATGCAAATATGTAATCAGTATGTGATATAGCTATTGACCTTAGAAACAATTATCAGATGTCAATATAACTCACGTTGGATCATTATAAAATTCATAATATAAATGCATATTCAATTGACTGTACTATGAGACTTTTAAGGTAAGCATTGCATCTACACTTGTTTCATGATAAGCTAAAGAACAGAACATGAAGTCACTATATGTTCTGTTCTTCAATACTAGTGTATTCAGATTTTGATATACTGATTACAAGTAATATATTGATAAAGCAATCAATATAGGAAAAGTTGAAAACATTTGTAAAATAGAGCCCCTTGCTCAGTGTCAAAGTTTATGAAATAAAGTAAAAAAAAATCTCTAGTTTTCTCTAACTGCAGGCAGTGTAATACTTCCTTATAAACATACAAAGACTGGCAGTGAAGAATGGCTGACACATTCATTCAGTCCTCTTTCTTAGTAATCATATGGATGGTGGTGTCTTTGTGCTTAAACACGCATTTCATTGGAATTCTGTTCTGCAGCTCCTGCTCAATTTCTTGGTGTTGGCAAATAAGAGCGTATGCTACCATCTGCAGCGGTGCCTCTAGTTCTCGAACATCATCCCCAATGCACAATGATATATTGACGAAGTTCTTTCATCTCAAATCCAACGGCAAATCCCTGTACTTCTGTCATTGGACCTCACATTCCTGCAACCAGATAGCCGAGTTATTGAAATATTTAATAAAAAAATATCAAAATATATTCATAACATTGTCATCATTTAGCAGACACAAATTATAGCAAAATAAAGCGAGAGTCTACTATGCAAGATTCGGATTCAATTAAAGATTCATTGTTGACAGACACAGACCCCTTACAACTAAGACCCCCCACATGGCAATGTGGACAATCCTGACGTTTGCAATATCTGGCTGGTCTACGAGATAAACTATCTGCATTATTTTGCAACCTCCCTGGTCTATGTACTATTTAGAAGTCGTATGTTTCAAAAATGGAAAGCCACCTAGCGAACACTCCTTCTGGCACTACTAAGTTAAAAAAGTACTGACATGTCCATTTTTTACTGATAAACTTAGACATTTACTGACAATGTACTGACATTACTGATAAACTTAGAAAAGTACCGACGTTTTTACTGACAGTACTGAGAAACTTAGGAAAGTACTGACAAACTTAGACAGTACTGATAAACTTAGAGAAGTAGTGACACTTTTTACTGACGGTACTGAAAAACTTAGAGAAGTACTGATAAGTACTGAATCCATTGTTCTTACTCTTACTGAATGAAATTTTACCTGAATTTTTTCTTTTATGTCATTTTTTACCATTAATTAATTAAGCTACTTAGATACAGTGTAAAGTTTATATAGACTGATATTAATTTTGAAGTATTAACTGGGTCTGTTATATTTAATTTGTTTAATGGTAACAAAAAATTATGATTAGAAAAATTGTCATAATTTTAAAAAAAGTGTAATATTGGGCTTTATTTGTTACACATAAAATTGTGTTGTACAAATAGGAAGGGGTGGAATTGGAGTTGGATGTTTGCGAATGATTCGGAATGCCACGTTTGTTATGTTCAATTTTTAGACGTAAAACAGCTTAATGTTTTAATTCAATATGTTTTGCCATATGCAGCTAATCACATGTAAACAAATCATTTGTATGCAACATATATAAAATTTGATGCGGGATACAACGTAAGGCTAACCGGTAGTTAGTTGCAGTGCACGATTTGGAACAACGAGGTGACAGACACACGTGTACATGTATATATACACACACTTCTTAAGATCTGAATGGCCAGTAAGTGATTATATAATAGCTAAGTGATTATATAATAGCTAATGTACACAGCCCTTCTTGACAATTTGCAGTGCACGGTAGCGAGATTGGGAACAATGAGGTGACAGACACACGTGTACTTGTATATACACACACGTCCTAAGATCTGAATGCTCGGTACTGCTAAACAATAATGCAATATGTTGTTTTAACACCCCTTTATACCCCAGTTTGTCAAGTAAAGAATACGGAATTTGAAAATTTTAATTTATCAGTTCTCAGAATTTTAAACATGAAAAGGAAGAGTTTTAAAAAAAACAATGGCTGTCATCGATTGCGATTTACATGATTTAGATATTAACTAATCTACTAGTACTTCCTGCTAAATAGAATCAACAGACATTTCATTGAGACTATGTTATTCTATGCATCATTACACCAGGCAAAACAGTCAAATTATAGGTGATCATTTCGATCGGTGTGTGTTTATCTGCACGTGCTAATTATGTTGTGTAATTATGCGGTATTATGAATAACTCAGGCAGGTTACATGTGTCCTCCACTTATTTTTTATTTTACAAATAACGAAACACGGTCATTTGTTTAAATACATGTAATAATATATACTTGCGGTTTATTAGTATACAAGTCTAACTTGATTTGTGTCAGTGTTTCAGAGTTAGATTTTTAGATAAAATCTAGTCTCCTCAAACTTCAAAGTAGATGAATAGGGCTCATTTCTAGATTTATTGAATTGTTTTGGTAGATCAAGTTTATTGATGTTAGCTCAAGAGTGTCATTTTTTTACTGACTTTTCGTTTCTAAATAATTATCAAAACTCAAGCTAACAACATAAATATTATAAAATCCGCCAGTTTCTTTTTTTTTTAAAACAAGGCTCAATTTTGCCATCACTTACAAAATTACATATAAAATTGACATTTTTATTCAAGGAAAATGTTATTGATAAGTTTATTAATCGTTTAATTCTTTATTACAATTAAAAAACAGTATTTAATACAGTTTTACACCTTTTAAGCTCTAGCGGGAGTAAGAACAATGGTGTCAGTACTTATCAGTACTTCTCTAAGTTTTTCAGTACCGTCAGTAAAAAGTGTCAGTATTTATCTAAGTTTATCAATACTAATACTGTCTAAGTTTGTCAGTACTTTTCTAAGTTTCTCAGTACCGTCAGTAAAAACGTCAGTACTTTTCTAAGTTTATCAGTAATGTCAGTACATTGTCAGTAAATGTCTAAGTTTATCAGTAAAAAATGGGAATGTCAGTACTTTTATGACTTAGTAGTAAGGGTTCTTGAAATTCTTAAGCAATATTAATGATACATGATCAGTTCTAACAGTGAAATGTCTTCCCGATAGATAATGTCTGTACTGTCTAGCGAATGTTATGCCAGCTAACAATTAGTTGTAGGTGGTACAATATTTGATCATCGATCCATAAACATGATCTTACCTTTATCCCCGCAGATATATATATCCCCACTTAATGTCTAAATTATGTTTTCATTACAATATTAGATGTGTTTTAGCGTAAGTTGGTTAGTTTGAGTACATACATAAAATACTGACCTTGAGTATTCATGCGCTACTTGATCTCTTGACCCAGGCTGATGTTATGCAGGAATGACAGCTGACAAACAATGCAATAACGTGTGTAAGGTGTTCATTTCAAAAAGGGAGAGAGGCGAAAAGCGCAGCAATTATCCATCATCTACCACATCCTCCAAAATGTCCAGGCTTAACATTTAAAAAAATATTTATATATATATATATACAAAATAGGGCGAATAAGGTTGAGGGGGTTTGATGGATCTGCCCTGTCGGGTTTTTCTTGGCACACTAGCTGGAGTGGCGCTTGTAAATTTAAAGGAGTCTTCAGGTTCTTCTCCATGTACCTCTTTGTCATTCTGGAAGTGCAATGACTGGTCACCAGCAAACACCCCCCCCCCGCCAACTGGATTCTGTCTGGACTTTGCTTTTTCTATGTCTAAGAGATACTTCATCATCACAGAGAGTCTTTTCTTTAGCTTTACTGATTTATTAAATATATTATATATAGTTTGAATAAAATCTTCATACTTTATGTGGTAGAGATTTAAGACAAGTCAGGGCATAATATCTCTTGCATGCAGGTCCTGTAAAAGGACCTATTCCCAATTGAAAATTGACCGTTTTTTCCAAAAAATCTAATCGAAAATTCCCAAAATAACTGTGTCGTATTGTGTTATAAAAGGTAGGATGCTGAATGTTTAGCTATACTGAGTGAGACATCCTTATACATGTCAATGAAAGAAAATAACTCAGGCAGGTTACATGTGTCCTCCACTTTTTTTTTATTTTACAAATAACGAAACACGGTCATTTGTTTAAATACATGTAATAATATATACTTGCGGTTTATTAGTATACAAGTCTAACTTGATTTGTGTCAGTGTTTCAGAGTTAGATTTTTAGATAAAATCTAGTCTCCTCAAACTTCAATGTAGATGAATAGGGCTCATTTCTAGATTTATTGAATTGTTTTGGTAGATCAAGTTTATTGATGTTAGCTCAAGAGTGTCATTTTTTTCTGACTTTTCGTTTCTAAATAATTATCAAAACTCAAGCTAACAACATAAATATTATAAAATCCGCCAGTTTTTTTTTTTTTTAAACAAGGCTCAATTTTTCCATCACTTACAAAATTACATATAAAATTGACATTTTTATTCAAGGAAAATGTTATTGATAAGTTTATTAATCGTTTAATTCTTTATTACAATTAAAAAACAGTATTTAATACAGTTTTACACCTTTTAAGCTCTAGCGGGAGTAAGAACAATGGTGTCAGTACTTAGCAGTACTTCTCTAAGTTTTTCAGTACCGTCAGTAAAAAGTGTCAGTATTTATCTAAGTTTATCAATACTAATACTGTCTAAGTTTGTCAGTACTTTTCTAAGTTTCTCAGTACCGTCAGTAAAAACGTCAGTACTTTTCTAAGTTTATCAGTAATGTCAGTACATTGTCAGTAAATGTCTAAGTTTATCAGTAAAAAATGGGAATGTCAGTACTTTTATGACTTAGTAGTAAGGGTTCTTGAAATTCTTAAGCAATATTAATGATACATGATCAGTTCTAACAGTGAAATGTCTTCCCGATAGATAATGTCTGTACTGTCTAGCGAATGTTATGCCAGCTAACAATTAGTTGTACGTGGTACAATATTTGATCATCGATCCATAAACATGATCTTACCTTTATCCCCGCAGATATATATATCCCCACTTAATGTCTAAATTATGTTTTCATTACAATATTAGATGTGTTTTAGCGTAAGTTGGTTAGTTTGAGTACATACATAAAGTACTGACCTTGAGTATTCATGCGCTACTTGATCTCTTGACCCAGGCTGATGTTATGCAGGAATGACAGCTGACAAACAATGCAATAACGTGTGTAAGGTGTTCATTTCAAAAAGGGAGAGAGGCGAAAAGCGCAGCAATTATCCATCATCTACCACATCCTCCAAAATGTCCAGGCTTAACATTTAAAAAAATATTTATATATATATATACAAAATAGGGCGAATAAGGTTGAGGGGGTTTGATGGATCTGCCCTGTCGGGTTTTTCTTGGCACACTAGCTGGAGTGGCGCTTGTAAATTTAAAGGAGTCTTCAGGTTCTTCTCCATGTACCTCTTTGTCATTCTGGAAGTGCAATGACTGGTCACCAGCAAACACCCCCCCCCCCCCCCCGCCAACTGGATTCTGTCTGGACTTTGCTTTTTCTATGTCTAAGAGATACTTCATCATCACAGAGAGTCTTTTCTTTAGCTTTACTGATTTATTAAATATATTATATATAGTTTGAATAAAATCTTCATACTTTATGTGGTAGAGATTTAAGACAAGTCAGGGCATAATATCTCTTGCATGCAGGTCCAGTAAAAGGATCTATTCCCAATTGAAAATTGACCGTTTTTTCCAAAAAATCTAATCGAAAATTCCCAAAATAACTGTGTCGTATTGTGTTATAAAAGGTAGGATGCTGAATGTTTAGCTATACTGAGTGAGACATCCTTATACATGTCAATGAAAGTAGCTGAGTGTTCTTTTAAAGGGGCATGGTCACGATATTAGTCAAAAAATATTTTTTCCGATTTTAATGTTTACAATGCTTAGTAAGGCATTTTTAATAGGCAACCAAATTCTGTGTGTCATTTGCTAAGTTATAAGCGAGTTACAGACCTTACAATTCTTTGATATGTAAACAAAGCTTATGTCTACATTTTGAATGTTGAAGTGAAAATTCCAGTTTTAGACTTAAAATAAATGTGTTAAACGTTAGGAACTGTTTATTTGTGCTTAAGGTATCTCACTCCTCACGTTTTGATTTCATTGCTCAGATGATGATTATATTTCAAATGAATATGATTTTATTTATTTAATCATCACAGAAAGATTTATATTTCATAATTACACAACATTCATCAAGAAATCCATTTGAATTCAAGAAACAAACAAGTTTTGGGGGAAACTATTTTTTCGTGCGGAAAGATTTTTAGACGAAAATGACAGAAGCAAGCAATCTTATGAGTTTTCAATATACTTTACTTTTCATTACACTTTCTTCATTATTCACATTTTTAACATTTGATAGGTTTGTACATATTCAAAAGGTTCTGTGAGACATGTACAAAATCAAGTCTTGAGAGAGTGATAGACGTTTAGTGACAAATGTAGGATATAGAAAACGTAGCATTGAGCGTGGAAAAATGATGCATGCTATTAGTACATGCACATGTATCGAGTATGACGTGTCTAAGTTAAGGTATTGTCGACTTGCATCTCAGGTTCTTCAATTAAAGAGCATTTTTTGTTTTATTTATTTATTTTCTATTTTATATCTCCAAAAGATTTCGATACAACCCAAGCACTGCCATAATGCTGGACTATAATTTAAACAGGTGAACAAATACAAAACCAGACAAGGCAAAAACAGGCAGACGAATTTTTGCAGCTACTGAGAATGGAATGGGGTGTGAAAGTTGCGAAGCTGTGTTACCTTAAATGCAAGATATTTCAACAAGAGGAAAGAGTTCCCCGACCAAGCTTATCTTATTAGAACAATACAGAAGTAAGACCTGGCAATAAGCAACAGCAGTTAAATTGTGTTTCGAGAGGCAGTTATACTTGCTGAGGCAAGCTTACTTCGGTACAATAGAAAGAGACCAGGAGAGTAAGAATACCTCAGTTTAGATCCTGTAAGCAATATGACCAATAAGAAAAATTCATGTCGGACTCATTTAATTTTTAATCAGTAAACCTTAACAATTGTTTATTACCAAAGAGACAAACAAACGTAAACACTTCTCAATATCACAATAAACAATGATATGTTTTTCTTTATTGCCCATAAATGTCTGGAAAGTTTTCCAAATGAAATGGTTTAAAGCAGTCATTGCATAGGTTAACATCACATTGGGAACTTCCACTCAACGGTTCGCCGCTAACACTAGATCTTTTGCATTGTTAACACCTCCTCTTCTTCGGCATGGTGATTGTTGTTCCATGATGTTCCATCACATGCTCTACAATGAACTCGGATTTCCTCTCCCTTTTCATAGAAAAAAGTCCAATCAGCTGATGGGCTAGTTTCATTCTAAACTCCAGTTGAGTCCCGGTCCTCACCCTGTTGTTTTTGGTCGTGAGGCCGCCATGATTTGGGGAATTCTGACGAGAGCTTTCCATCTTCACCAAAGTCATTCTGGCAAAATCGCACATAAAACGGACGGACCGACCAGAGAAACAATATACTAGAACTTTCTTTAGAAAGTGAAGATATAAACAGAGAGCTGGTACTTTATATCTTTATATCATCACATGTATTTGTATTGGTAAACTTCGAAAACTAATCGGTTTGCTGCACCACTGATTTCTTTATTAATATATTATTAAAAGACGCATATCTTCTTCAAGTGCCTTTGTTCAACCACAGTGTAGGTTTATTGATTAAAATTAATGGAAACTACATTTTCATTGTCACTTTCGCTTGTTTTGTGATTATTTATGATATATCCATTTGATCATTTCATGCCTACCATTAGTCTACATATCAAAAACGCCAAAAAAAACCTCAATGATTAAATACAAAATCTTTACAAAGTGCGCAATTCAAGTTGTTCAATGTACGAATAACTACTTTAAAATTGATGAAGGTGCAAAACAAATTATTTTCGAGAACTTTTATCCTACATTAAATGCAACTGTATAAAATATTCAGGTGTCCGTGGTATTTATTCATTGTCCTGTGCCCTGTTATGGCAGACTAAAGCCCGGATTCTCTCAACTTCAGCGTGGACACAGACTAAACAGGAAACTAATCCAATCCTTCACAGAACTCAGTTTCCTGGACTGTGTTATAGAATGTATGGTGACACCACTGTGTAAATCTTTCAACTATTTCAAAGGCGCTAATTTTTCTGAAGTCAATTACAGAAATAAGACAACAGCAGAGACCGTGGACAGTGCTGGGTGGGTGTATAGTAAAAAGGGGCATTGGCCAAAGGTAAATATGTTATAATCCTTAATAATAACTATTTATACTATGTCCAAAGATATCTGTGCAGCACTCTTAGACTGTTTGGTATCTATAAATACACCAAAGTTTAAACGGTCTGAATTTATTAGTAGGAACATATCCCAAGATTTCCTCTGGCTTGTAAGTTTTCAATACACGGCTTAAAAAGTCTACGAGGATTCCTCATTGCAACAGACATGAAAGTACCATGCCCCATTATAAATGTCTGTAAAAAAAACTATATTTTGGATAATTTCTATTCCATTGATTGTTTCACAGGTATGTGTATTTTTATTAAAATTCGTTCAAATGTGCTGCAAAAATATGTTAAGAGCAAACTAGAGTCTACTTATACATGTACTGTATGGTCTTAGTCACTATTTTAAAATTATTCAAATCTTCGAAACTTATATTTTCATTTCTCTGACAAGACCCAGTATATCTATTAAACATTAAAGTTGTACAACTGAATTCCCATTGTGGTTTGAATTATTTCTTGAAATCTACAAAAATATATTAATGTGTTTGACAATCTGTCCGACAACACGCTCTATATATTTTCCATTCCAATTCAACCATAAGATAACCAAATGAGAAGAACCGATTTCTGCTAACTTGAAGGGTTTTTTTTTTCAAATGTTGATAACGATTACATTAGGTGGTTATATCTGCCATGATAAAAACGTTCGTTACCAAACTAAGAATGCTTTTGAAAATGCATTAAATTAATAGTTCTTATGTGACAGGGTGATTAAAAAAAAGATGTTTTACTTTTAGAGTATGTCAACGCATTTAAGGATATAAATACAAAATGTGATCATACTGGAGGCTTTAAAATACAATCCCTGAAACCTTCTATTTTTCAATGTTGGTCTTCGCTGACCGTGCGCTCAGCCTGTGGTCACTGTTCGCTCACCGTGCGTTCACCGTTCAGTTTTGCGAGTTGCTTTGGACATTGAGTTGAGCGTCACGTGACTGCGATTGTTGTCTAGAAAAATTGTTACAGTGGGATCGGCGCACTGAAAAAAAAACTGGAGTTAATCGATATCTGTAGTGAGATATATGCATCCATCTTAAAAATACAAATAAATTATTTCTTGAAAACATCAGGTTTCACTAAGAGGCTGCTTGCTCATGACACAATGCATTTATTAATAAATACCATGTAATTGACGCATAAAATGATGTCTTCATATTATATAGAAGATTAAATGCTTAGTTTTGCTTTTACATTTCGACATTTCTGACAAGATCGACCAATTTCCGGCATTGTAAATAAAAACAGCAGAAGTTGCAAACGTCAAAACATGAATTGCTCGCGAGACGGTATACATGGGCGTTTTATTAAGCAGTCATCATCAGACCACCGCCAAAAACGCATTAGTAACAGGAACAGTTTATTTCTTTACAAATCAATTCTTCTACCCCAGCTGCTGGCAGCGCTTTATACCTTGATCATTTATACCAATCATTGCAATGTTCATCAACACAGCCTTCTTATGACGGAGATTCTCTTGATCACGTAAATGAAACTTTTTTAATGGATAATTGAAAACATTGAATTCTTCGCGTTTTGTCGTCGATTTACATATTTTGTGCATGAACATGAAATGTCTCAACTGCTCGAGAAATGTGTTGTTGGAGGAATGTGTTGTTGGAGGATGCAGTTGGGAGTTTTACCAACAGGGGTGTCTGGCTATCTAATAGCAAGATGTCAGACGTGTTCAGGTTTAATTAGTGTGGCGATGGATAAAGAACACACTGGACAACATCAAAGAGGACCTTAAGTGCTTGATGTAAACACAAACTCCAAGAATATTCATTCTCCAAGAAATCTTACATCTTTCAAATTGTTCAACTCCAAGAATATATTCATTCTTCAAGAAATCGTACATCTTTCAAATTGTTCAACTCCCAAGAACATTCAATTTCAAGTTGTAATTTCAATTCAAACTCCAATATTTATAACAATATAAGTTTGTTCAACTCCAACTCAATTCAATTCTCTTGTTCATTTATGAAATGTTCAAACCAACCCCACTTCTCAGAACTCATTCACATGAAGACATGTTCATTTCTTATAGCTGTACAATTTTATAGCATTCTATGATCTATGATCAGTGTCATTTCAAAATAAACTATACACAGTGCTGATTTTTTTTTCACTCTGATTTTTTTTCAAATAGGAAATAAATTAAGATAATTCATTTCAATCATTGTCATGGCCAATTTTTTGATTCACAAGCATTTCAGCATGGCGGTAGGCGCTCACTCATAGCGTCAATGGTTCTAAATAGTTTCGCTTAGAGAAAAGAAATTTTATACATCTTTTATTGTATGAAACTGATGGTAGTCAAATATCAATACTACAGTTCACGACTGACAGATAAACGGGAACTTTTATGAACAAATTCATCATGGTGGTACTTGCCCACTAACGGTCGAAGTGCACAGTCGTTTCTAAGATGTTCCTCTATTTTTTCTTTGATCGCAAGCATTCAATACGAGTGAATGCGAAAACGCAAATTGAAGATCTTAGTCATCAGTTCAACCTTGCTTATGTTGTTTCCAGAGCATAGAACTGAGTTCTTCCCCATGTCTCAGAGAAGCGATGTCTCTTACATACATTGTAAGGCCATGAACTAGGCCCAGCTTCTCTTCCGGAGGCCCCTCCCATTGGGACCAAATGGCTTGTACTAAATATTTACCAAACAAATAATAAACAATATATTAACCACTTAACAATAATTTTGTTACGTTATTAACGGTCCCCCTAAAAACAAAATTAGAGTTATGAAAACCATTGTGAACCTATGTGAAGAAATTATATGATAAACATATATTACATTTATAAATCCTCATTCAAACATTAAATAAAGGAAATCATTTATCAAATTACAAAATGTTATGAATCTCAGTAGATCCATGCATCTGTGAGAATTTGAGATACAAGACTTTGGTCTTAATTATACTGAATATACTAAAAATCACGTACTTACTCTGTTTATATCTGACTGATTTGACTGAAAATTAAACTATTGGACCCATTCATTTAAGAGGATATTTTTTTCTGTTTATTAGATTTGTATCGTGCCGTCGTGTTTCCGATATTCACATGTTTCCGATAGTTTATTTTTGTTGCTTGAGTTTACCCCCACATTTTTAATTGCTTACGGCATTGGACATAGGGAATTTCCTTTTGCAAGAAAAAATTCTATGGGTGTAAAATCTGATTTTTATTACTCTAAAGTTTCATTTCATACATAGATCATAAGATTAGGAAAACTCACTTAAGCGCTCATCTCATAAGAAGTACATGCAATATAATTTATGATGTTAATGCAAACTACAATTACTTGAAGTTTAATTGAGACAAAACACTGTGGCATGATGTTACTTACATTACGCAGAACTCCTTTCACTTTGACTGTTGTTCTTTGTGGTGTGGCCATGACGTGTTCACCAAAAATTCTGGAGGGTTGAGGTACTTATTTATTTTGATCAAAATCGAATAATTGCATTTATTCATGGCTTAAAAATGAAATTCTTTTATAATGATCTGTTTCATTTCCCTTTCATACGGAGGGAGAGAGAGGGAGAGAGAGAGAGAGAGAGCGTGCTTCAAAAGATTGTCACAATAGGTTATTGGTTTTTTCATATAATATGGTACCAGGATATGCTACATGGTAAATCCGAGAAGAAGATTTCACTTGTTTTAAATTAGAAATAATTGGAATCTATGAATACTCATTAATCAAATAGGTTTTGTCAGGGCAACTAATATGATATGAAGATGATTAATTGTTTTAAAACCTTTTCATTTTATGACCAACTTCTATTATTTCATATCAGAAGAATACGTTAAATGTTAACGGCTCATGATAAATTTTGAATAATAAATTTAGTAAAGGAAATGTGGATCTCGCTCGTCGCATGTAAAACCAGTATACATGTACAATGTACATGTAAGTAAGGGATACATGTACTCTCTGGGTTTACTTGGGGTTTATTCTGGGTCTGCTCTAGTAAACCCCGAAAGTAAACCCACGGTTTAGTCTGGGTTTACTTTCTGTTAGGTTGGGTCTGTTAGGTTGGGAATGTAATGTTTACTGTACTGTGATTGTTAAGTTTGCTAAATTACACAAAGTCTTAACACGTCTTCACTCTCTGATTTTCTCTTGAACAATGAAATTAAGCTACATGTAAGCAAGAATTACCAAGAATGCTAGTCTATGACATAAAATGATTAACTTGCCTATATACTTTTTGATATTATTCCCAAAACTTGATGCTCTGAATTTTGTATTGGTATAATTGTTGTAAAATTTTTATTAGGGTAAGCAATAAACATGAATACTTATTACAATTTACTTACGTGTTTGCTTCCGTTTGATAACGTAAAAGTTAGCTTTAAGTGATCGGAATGCCTTTTGTTAACCCGTACTTTGAATTAGTTTTTCTTAAAGCTGACATGAATTCATAAATACGCATTACTCACCGTTAGTTGTCGATTTCTATTGTTCAGTTCATCGCGAAAAACCCCCTATCGCCACACACCCCTATATAAGGCCGATAACACTATTCATGCTTCACGGCATACAGGTATTTCATTCACTTGGACCGTTACACTGGACGGAATATTTAAATAAACGCGTCTCGTACAAAAATATTATGACGGTAAGAATTATCCAATAAAGACGAAACAAAACAGACTGGAATCCAGGAACACACATTTAAAAAATCCTCAAACATTGTAGAACTTCCTCCTTTGTCGTACTGTTAAAAGTTCGTGCAGTGACAGCATGGACTTTAGAAAACGGAATGTTTTTTTTAAGAAACTGATAAACGCGATGTTACCTTGTTTTCACTTTCACTTTATCCTTTGTGTTGGATGTATGAACGACACACGTGTTCGATGTGCATGCGAAGTAAGACAACCCGATCTGTGCAAAATAATACGGATACCTTTGAAATACTTTCAAAAAATAAATACATTTTGTGTTTTATTTATTGTAGATGTCTTCGTTCATTTTTGTCTGTGAAAGGTGTTGCGAACACATTGGAATTTCTATCTAAGAATAAACCACGATTTAATTTTTAATTGATTGTAGTTTCCTTCATTCATACCATTCAGAAGCCCGTGTAACCTGAATGCCTCGATCGGAAAAATCGCCTGGCATCGGAATAATATGCCGAAAGCATGTTTTCGATTAATTTGGAATTAGATTTCTTTCGTGGGAGAACATCCTTGGGATCCACTAACAAATTAATAACTGATTTTTTATGTGTGAATGATGGTTTTCCTTTGTGTTTTTCGTTGATATGGTGAATGATATGCCTCCTCTTTATTTTTCGATGAGTACACTTATCACAATAAAACATATATTCCCCTCACATTGCACGTTCTCCAGTGTTTCCGATATATATGGACAGTGAAGAGTAATGCTTGTCTCCACAGCCAGGCACTTTGCGTGTCATTCACTCCTGAGGAAACTTGTCGATGGTCCACGTCACTGTCATCAACGACCTCACCAACAACGTTCATATTGTTGATGAAATAAAACAAAAAGTAAATAACAGTCCTAAATTAATTTTGTTCACTAATTCAATGTTTATATGGGAAATATTGCTATACGTTAAATGTTTAGCTGCAATAATGTAGCCCTCTCCCGATTTTTTTTTTGTGGGGGAGAGGGCTACAACTCCATAGGATCTCCGCAATGGTGCAAGTGCGGGAGTGATTCACTCCCGCATCGTTTTTGGCTCAAATCGTATATAAATGACAATAACATTTGCATTTCTTACCTGAACTCAAATATTGTAGTTGTGTATGGCATAAATTAATCCAAAATTATCAAGTATAGTCCATATATCGGTTATTTTTCGTGTATGTCAACAACGCAAGTTAAATTTGTCCGCCATATTTACTGACCTTGATCGGTTTTATTTTGGGACAGACAATGAAAATTTAGGAGCGGATCTTGAACTGAATATAGGAACTCCCCCATTTTAAACATAAATAACGCGGCAAATATGAATTTTCCATCATATATCCTTTCCTTAAATGATGTTTTAGTGATAGAACGAGGTAGGACCGCTTATTTACACTGACTTTCACGTTATCAAGCCCATCAAAACCCCAGGCGTAAATCCCATAAATTCACGCGAGAACTGTCATGGCTGCTGAAGAAGACGACTGGTAAACATGCTGGTGTGTTTTATCTGGTTTTGATTTATATACAGTTATTTTGTTCAACCTGAATTAATAAATCATTTCATCTAAAAGAAGACTAACATAAAAACGATCTTTTCAGACCGAAGTCAGCCGCATTAAAAAAATAATTTTGCACCATTACGGAGATCCTATGGAATTGTAGCCCTCCCCAGTAAACGTTAGATATAAAAAATCGGAGAGGGCTACATTATTGCAGCTAGTTAAATGTTAAGTGAAAGGTAACATCATTCCATAAACTAACGCAAACAGTATGATAAGGGATGTAAACGCAGTAGTGTGTGCTGTAATCACAAAGTGATGTACGGATTGAGATGTGTTTTCCTACGACTACATGTTGTAAATAATTATGAAGTCTTATTACTTAACCAACGCACTAACATATTATTTTGTTACACAAAAGATAATATATCAGTACTTTATTTTCATATGATTTATTATTTTAAAGAATATTTTAAGAGTATTTAAATCCCTCTTGTTGAAAACGTCTTGGACCAAAAAAAAATGGCGATGGCGATTTATCAGCTTTTCCCCATCAGACATTAGATTTTACATGAATACACAACCTTCCACATTGATTATTTAATCAGCGACATCATACATGTATCAATGTATATGATAAGTAGTGCAACTGTGTTAGACTGTGTTGGTATGGACTGGTATATTATATATGTATACTCAAAATTCAGGTGCCTGTGGTATAAACAATTACATGACATCAAGACATGATCAATATTTTGTTTTTGGCATGTGTACCAATTAATTAAAAGAAATCATTTTTACTCTGACAAATTGCTCTAAAGTATCCATGTGGCTTCAAATAAAAATGTCACTGGACTGGTATATATTATATATGTAAACAATTACATGACATCAACACATGATCAATATTTTGTTTTTTGCATGTGTACCAATTAATTAAAAGAAATCATTTTTACTCTGACAAATTGCTCTAAAGTATCACTTCTGATTGCTGATCCATGTGCTTCAAATAAAAATGTCACTGCTCAGCTTGTTTACATTGAAATTAAGTAACCTTATATTTATTTAGAATTAATTTCAATATAACAGTGTGTCACAATTAGTTATATTACCAGTATATGTAAAATTATGGTCTATAATAAAAAAGATGATAAAATTTGTATAGGTTAATTGCTGTGAGAATTATTATCTCTAATTTTATACTGTTTTGCTGACCTGTCTTAAAGCGACAGTACAGCTGAAAACACATGTGTGAATAACTTCAGATTTACCCATTGTATCGTTAGGAAATACGAAATAACGTTGATTGTGACAGTTGAAGTACATAAAAATCCCTTTTACATACCTAATTAATGTAATTATGAGCTTCCGGAAATTTAAGGGTCGTACAAACCGAAATAATCTTATATCGTTTATTTGTACCACGTGGATTTTGATTGACAGTAATTGACACGTGCTGAAAACTACAATATCTTTGCCCGACTACGGTCATCATGGTATACGAGGTAAAAGGGACTCTCTAAACGAAAAACATCATCACTTTCTCGATAATTTATTAATGGTTTACCAATTTCAATTCATTTTAAAATTAACAGACATAAATATGTCAAATTATCCCTCAAGGGGCCTCACTTACAAAAATGAATTTAGGTTGTAGCAACTCCTATGATAAACACGCAAAATACATGCTTACAAAATAATAACTGTGGTTATTTTAAAAACTTTGAACAAGTATTACCTTATTTTCTTTGCCAATTCAGTCATAAGCAGGCCTACCCGGTCTCTTACTTGCCATGCTGGTTTGTTTATAGTAAATACGCATGCGTAATGGTATAGAAAGTGGAACCCCGTAACACGTGGCGATGTATATATGTATAGGTTATACCTAATTATTAATTTTAATGAAATAATTAGATTTATTTCACGGAGAAATTTGTAATTTTCGGAAAGTTGATACATTTATGAGTAGAACAAAAATACCGAACCCGATCGGAAAATTTTTTCAAGTCGGTTTTTTAATAAGATGCGCCGTACTGTCTCTTTAACTATCAACATGATCAGAGTTTTTATAACATGTTTAATTTATCACAACAATTTTTAAATGAAATTATTTGTCAGGCACGTTGACTGTCCTTGCAGATAATTTAAAAATTTTTGAAAGCAATACAATTATCCTTGTTAGGTAGCATTACCTTGTTAATAGCTACAACTAAATTGTCATCACCTTCATTCAACTTGCATCATGCAATTACACCTTGCTTTCAATGACAAGGGTCAGTCAAAACATTTTGTTGAAACTTATCTGGAGTTAACGCGGCTATGCCGATTCAAAGCTTTTATGTAGTGCACTGTACAATTTTGACTTTATTTGTTTGAATTGGATTACATAAACCAGATATAAAAAGAGTGATAGCTTTGAGGTTTCAAAATATGAGGTGCTATTTTTTGTCTTTCACACCTTTATTAACTGATCGCCAGCCTTAAAGACTGCATACTGATCAACTATTACTTGTGTCGCTGCAGAAAATTTGAGTTCAAGTCTAAATAACTGGTAATTTGATGATTTCAATTACGCCGTAGCTTATACATGTACTTTATTTGTAGACTTCTATACTACTTGTGTTGTGTAGAAGAGGTGAAAGGGGCGATGTACCCGTGTCATGGTGTTTGATTCCATGTGTTGTATGCTCGAGTGACTCCTTACAATCAACTGCTTCAGCACCTAAGTTGAATTTATCCAAATGCGTTTAACATGTTTTTGGTAAGATTTTAAAATACAGTGCCTTACATATATATTCTTTGGGTAGAGACTACCCTGCATGTATTTGTGTGTTTTCTTTCTGCCTGAAATGTAATTAAACTTGCTGTGAGAGTATACACTATATCACAAACATTGATTGCTTAGCATTATCCCTTGATGATCAAGATTTTTTTTTTTGGGGGGGGGGGGGGGATTGCTATTGTAAACATTTATACCTAAGTCATCTTGGAGTATTAAGTTGACTGTTGATTTTCTGCAGCATATTGGGAACATTTGTTAATTGCCGCAAGAAAATCTGTAATGTTAATAATAATATATATTTATATAAAGAGATCAAAATGTAGGAAGAAAGAACATAAAATACATGTACATGTAAATGCCCGATTGGCATTTCCAATTATTCTTCTATGCAATTGTGTGTCCATTATGGCATCCTTTGTGTTCACTATTGTTTACAAGAACTTTGAATAAACATCAGAGGCTAATACTTTGCTCATAAGATTGTCTTTTATCAAAAAAGATTTCCCAGGGTGAAAATTCATTTTTCATCATTTGACATTGTTTAGTTTATACTGTTGTAAAGTGAAAGTGCTAAAATATATAATGAGTGTGCTTAAAGTTTTGTTAAACTTTATAGGCTTATTCGTGAGACCATCTGCATTCATTTGGTGAATTGGCTGGTTCTACCTCCCTCTGTTCCTCATCTGCCTGTTACCCAGCTTTTCCTATGTGGAGACCATCGGCATGATTGTGTACGAGAAAAGCAATTATGTGCATTTATAACCTCCAAACAGAAATATTAACGTGATTATATGTATTTATTATAAATGTACAAACCTAATCTTAATATTTATATGTTGAATCTGAGCTAAGGATTTTGCAACTCTTGTTTTTTTTAAAAATTATTATCAATGATATTTAAAACTTAAACAGTCAAATTAATCTTAATATGTAAATATTATTTATTTAAAACATGATTTATTTGTTAACAGTTTCCTAACTATGAGTTATTTCTTCAATATTTCCCTTGAAAAATGAATAATAAATGTTTGAAAATCTATATATTTGTTGTTGTGATCAACACTCAAAATCTAGGAATTTACATTGTTCATGTATTAATTGTTGTTTGAGTATTTGTTCATTAGGAAGGGGGTGGGGGTCAGAGTTTTCTGCTTGTACTTTCTTAAAAATAAACAGCAATGTTGAGGAATACTTTCTGAAAAATAAACAGCAATGTTGAGGAAGAATGTGTTTAGAATATATTTCATTCACCATTCATTGGCAAAGCAGGTAAACAATAAATCAAATGAAAAAATGCATGGCTTGTCGATTGTCGCTGAATACATGCACGGATCTAGGGGGGGGGGGGGGGTTGCAAAATTCAAATTTCTTTAAATTACATTACAAAATTACCAAAATTATGCCTTGGACCCCCCCCCCCCCCCACCCGGGCAAACTCAAATAACCATCTGACACCCCCCCCCGGGAAATATTTTCTGGATCCGCGCATAAAAAACTAAATACGTGTGTAAGTTTATGCATTGTTTTATTATATAAAGAGGTAATGCATGTCGTAGTTATCTCTCATGTTTTTTTTCTGTTGATGAATTACTGACCCACGCTGTCACTTGAAATTATATAAATGTATGATATTTATTTATACTTAAGTTACAATTTTGCCTCCAGCAATACAACCAAGGGAAAATTTCGCAAAATGCTCGTAATGTAATTCAATTTCCCGCAACACTATATCTACACAGTTATTTCCCTTAGCCGAAATCTAGATCGGCATTGCGTTTGAAAAGGGGGTTGAGTTAAGGAAAATGCATGTATATCATCTTCAACACTCTTTCGCAAGGGAATAACCTGCATGGATACTTTTGATATTTTACACAGTGATCAAGAAGGTTTTGAGGTAACTGAAAAATGCTGCTGCTTTGTTTTATTCTCCGGATTTGTTTTATTCGTTGATGAAAAATGACGTGATACCCCAGTAAATGATGGATTGTCGAGTGTATTTTTGGATATGGCGTTGTAATTAACTCGATTCCAATAAAGCAGCAGTGATTTTTAGGTGAAGGAGATCACATTTAAATTATACATGCAAAACAAATAAATGTGCAACGAGGGTATGCCCTTGCGATATTGAAAAATATTTGTGACCTAGTAAAATGTTTATAAATATCGATGTCACGTGATAGACACGTGATGACCCTAAATGCACATGTGTGTCGTAACGCATTGGTCACTAGAGTTAAAATAATAGTATATTGGAAAAAGTTGTATGCGAGTTTTGATTAATACGACCATCACATTTGTAATTCGTTTTTAATGACATATTTCTTAGTAATTTAAGCATATGCAACCTTAACAGTGCTGCGTTCATTGTCGTTTAAACTCTTAGAGTTTCCTGTAGTTGTTTGTGTTTTCTCTGTAAATCTTGTAAATTTAAATGCTAACAGTATTACTACAAATGAAGAATATTTAGGAAAAAAACAGTGAAGCGCGAAATGTTTCTCAGTAGATTTGATCACGTACAAACCAAGTTCATATCCCGGTTAACTTTTTAACATGGCTGTTTATTACTTAAATTTACATTTGATAGAGTCAGAACTACTTATTTTTCAAGAAGTATTTTTATTTGAATAATAACATAACTCTTGATCAAAAAGCTTTGGTTTTTTTGACGTCATAAATTTAACCCCTTGACCCAATAAAAAATGTATACATGATTGACTGTTTATGAAAATCAGTAGGTTTATATAAGAAAAATTTGTAAATATATATATATTGAAAGTTTACCAGTTTTTAAAAAGTGCTGTTTTAATTATTTATATGAAAATATTGTAGGCTATCTCCATGTTCCATGACACGGGAATTAGCGCTACTCATTCTACCATTCACAAGAAGAGAAGAGAAATATTTTGGTGAAACAGCACGAAGATAGAATAAAAGCTACAACTCAAGCATACACTGAACAAGGAAAACTTATTCTCCTAGGACAAGGTGTTATTGATAGTGACTCCCAAAGAAATGAAGAAATTTTATCGTGTGTTCTTCAAAGTGTTGGTGACTTAGACATATTATCAGCTAAATCAAAGTTTGACATACTTTCAAATGGATGTGGAGCCACCTATTCAGGGTGTGATACTATAGAATTGTATAATTCTTGCTTGGAGCCATACAGTACTGCTAATATTTCTGTAACATTATTAACTGAGTGTAAGGAGTACTCTTCCAGCTCACCATGTGTGACATTTCTGTGAAAGATAGCAATATATATGTGTCCAATTCTTGTATTGTACCCTGTGGAACTTTTTCTTCCAAGAATATACACTAACTCTTGTCAAAAATTCTTTCGTCAGCCCTTGTGTTTTTTAAATTGTCCTCTTGTCATAATTTCGCTGTTGGCACCATTGTCAGTAAGAATAGTCACTATTTGGACGATATCCTCGAAAGTCTGTCCTGGACTGGAATTAACACTGATGTCGTTTCCACCAACACACACACAAACACTGTTTCTGGATGAAAGACCATCAATTCACTTAAAACCCTCTGATTCACACCATCCGCTCTCATTCCTCCAACACCATAAAAACGACATTTACCCAAAAAACCATCACAAATTATTCAAAGTCCTTTAACGGAGCTATCTCCGAGTAACGCTGTCTTTGACATACTTGTGATTTTGATGAGGATTGCAAGAAAACGTATTTTAAAGAGATCTTGAACAATTACACCGTATTTATACGTCATATTTTATATTTGACAAATACTCATTAAGTAGACATAAGTCAAATTATCGAAAAAAGAGTCATAATTTTCAATGATCTGTAGGTAATTGAAGATAGCTTAAGATAATTACATCGCGAACAATTATACATAATTGCATGGAATTATAACATCAAAGTAAGGTGGACTTATTTTTATTAGTGTATATTGTATAATTTTGATCATTAAATTGTTCTTTAGATTAAGTTATTCTTTTAATAACTGAAAATATTCATACGTTTTATCTTTTAAAACACATTTTAACAATTAGGTGTGGATGTATTTTCATAACACTTATATTCCGCTTTGTCCCCTGTGACTCTTCGCACTTTTATAACAAAAATTGAGATAAAGACAACATATATCTAAACCACTGTCCGTCAGCCTTTAAGCATAATTTTAAACTTGAAGTGTCCTAATGGACTAAATACCCCCGCAAGGCTAATTTCAAATCGGTCAAATAATTAATTGAATATAAAGGTTTGTGGCACGAAAATAAAAAAAATATTCTAGAGTTTTAAAACAAATTTTGTTCACAAAGAAAGAAATCAAAATTGTCAGAACTTCACTGTAAATACATGCGTGATATATATACAAATTTCTGTATCCGATGCTATTTGTTTAAACATTTAATTGTTTTAAAGAAAAAAAACAACAAAGCATTGTTTTTATCAAAACAGCATTAATCAACTTATGCTATATCAATTTGTTGGTTTTGACATCCTATAAGAAGTACCCCTTCAATATTTTTGTCCCCCGTCGCAACGCGGAGCGGGGACATAGAAATGCCGGGCGTCCGTCCGTGTGTCCGTGGGTCTGTGAGTCCGTGTGTCCGTGCGTCCGTCCGTCACACTTTTTTGTAAGCGCTCTCATGCCTACAAATTTTGACAGATTTTCATTACATTTATACCAAATGTTTATACACCTATTACCTTGGTCAAGTTCGAAAATCAGCATTGGTCGATACTTTTTGTTGGAGTTATGGGACTCTGACCACAATAATGACTCCGTTTTATCCAAAAATTGACCTTGTAAGCGCTCTCATGCCTACAAATTTTGACGGATTTTCATTAAATTTATACCAAATGTTTATACACCTATTACCTTGGTCAAGGTCGAAAATTAGCATTGGTCGATACTTTTTGCTGGAGGTATGGGACTTTGACCACAATAATGACTCCGTTTTATCCAAAAATTGACCTTGTAAGCGCTCTCATGCCTACAAATTTTGATGGATTTACATGAAATTTATATCAAATGTTTATACCACTAATACCTTGGTTAAGTTCTTAAATCAGCCTTGGTCGCGTCCCCACGAACCTGTAAAATTTAAGCAATCCGCGAAAATTGGCCCCCACGAAATTTAATGATTCCACAGTACAGTATACTAGTATACTGCTTGAACGGCGGGGGACCCAGGAATTCTATTCTTGTTCCATGCTGAATCATGCTCTCCTGTGTAGTAAGGTTCCACAACATTCCCGATCTTTTTGAATCTATAATGCAGGGGCTGTGTATGCTTCCGAACGTCACGAATATTGCCCTCAAGCCAAGAACGTTTGATAAATTCGTGACGTTCGGTAATGGATTGACCACGTCATCCCAGGTCTATGCGTCGTTCCCTCTTAGTATATCTGACACTTTACTAAAGCAGGCATCAATATTTTCGGGTGTATGACCCACCATAAGGAAAGAAAAAAATGGACCTTAAAAAGAGTGAAATATTAAATTATGTAATTTTTTTACAATAAAACATATAAATTAGGGAAAACCCTAAAAAAAATTAAAACTTAAAATTTGTCCAGAAATCTTTGTAAGTATCATATTAGATGTCTTGATGACCTAAAACAAAAGTGAATAATTCATAACGGTTGATTCCGTTAAGAGTTTAATTTTATTTCTCATTTTTTTCCATTTTCTTTCTTGTGTACAAGGTACTCAAAAAATGCTATTACGCTATTTAAATTTAAAATTAGGGGTCGAACTTCGTTCACTACGGAACTTCCGTGTTTATATACTTCAACGAAAATGGCTACCCTGGAGAATTCTAATGACAAAACTGGCAAAAGAGGGAACGAAAGGTCGCACTGGCTGATTTATCTATGAAGTACCAAGCTACAATGCTTGATGGTATGATTCCAGATATACCTGGCCATGAAAACAGGTCGCCCGGGGCGAAGAAAGGGTCTCAGCACGATATCTCCTCCTCCTGACTCGTGCCCACTGTCTACAAATCCTCTTGATTGTAGGGAGGAAGAGGGCCCAGACCAAAGATGTAATGCTTATTTCCAAAGCTGTAATTAACAAACGAAACATGAATTAGATCTCCTTTATCCTTGTTAAAACTAATACAAGAATGTATTTAAATATTATAAGTATATGAATACACTTTTTTAAACATTGATTGACAAACAGTTTAACAAGTTTGTTGCCTACTTTTATTCCACTGAGTGGCTGTCTTGTGGAGAACACATTGGTAGGAACAAATATTTGGAGGATTGCAGGAGTATCAAAATTGATTCCTCAACCCCCTGAACTACAACATCAGCAAGTCCACTGAAAAAAGAGAAAAGATGTGAACACTTTTGATTAACAAAGAATGATTAGCTCATCATTTCGAAGGTTTATATTATATAAAACAATATTTTAAGGATATCAAGTTACATGTACATGTATATGTTATACAAAAATGATTTTAAAAGATATTTTTGATCACATTAATTATACCCCCACTCCAAAGGAGTAAGAGGTAGACTGTTTTACTTGTGTTCTGTCTATTAGTCTGTAACAACAATTTCTGTCACAACATTCTCAGCAATTGTTTGTCGCAAATGCTTTAATTTTTTTGACACTGTTTGCCACAAGGTAAGATTCATTTTCGTACCAGTCAGATGTCAATTTACCTTTTAAATGATGACTATTGTTATTTTAAGTCTAAAATTAAAAAAAAAAATTCTCGTCAAAGATTTTTCAAATATATATACCTCTGCTTTAATCTTCAGGGCGATGTGATATCCCGGGTCCCTTACATTGATGTGCTGCTTCTGCCCTGGTCTGTAGTCATCTCCATCCTGGATGATTGTGGCGGGGCAGTTGATAGTCTTGGACCGTTTAGTACACCTCCATAAAACATGGTCGTTTTTCTGTTTCTGTTAAAAAAAACCCAAAATTTAAAAGAAATAAGTATTATAACATTATTAGAAACATTTCAACATCAGCTTTGACATTTATTGGTCCGCACATGAGCATAATTGATAATTAAAACTAATCAATGCAATTATTTTTAAAAAGAAAATTGTAACAACACAAAACTTCCTATTATAATCTTATTGTCAAATATGCAGCAGAACTGCTTTTTTGTCCACCTTTTTATAATACCTAACTTATCTGTAATTTCACTCTAAAAGCTAGCTATATTCTGCTCCTTTTAGCCTATCACTCTTATATAAATATTTAAAGATTAAAAGCAACATGTTGGGTGAACCAATATTTGATTTGAACTTTTAAACTAATATAAAGGATTACAGAAATGACTATTTCTGTTCTTTTTATACAAATCATCTTACCTTTACGGTGTAGCTGAATCCAGTGCTATCCACCAGCTTCCTTTTGTCGCGTTCTGTGCTGGAGTCTACCATGTAATATTCCACCATGTTGTCCTCTACATTGTCGATAGGAATGGTGGCATCATGGAGGGACTCGTCTTGCTGGTTCGGGCACATCAAACGCGATCAATGACAATATCCTGGAAAATTAAAAAAAAATCAAATTATTGATACAGCAATATTATTTCATGTTTGTTGTACTTCTTATTATGATAAGGTAAGGAGACATCAATTTTTCTAGAGATATTGTTGGGTAGGAGAATTGAAAATTAACATGAACTGTTGTTGGTGGACTTACTGTTGATCTGTTCTGCACCTAACTGTCCATGGAGGCCAACGACACATGGAATGTTGTCTCAGCAGGAGGTGAGGCTGGTGATGAAGAAGGTGATGCAGGCGGTGAGGCTGGTGATAAAGGAGATGAGGCT
The DNA here is from genome assembly GCA_020458035.1 of Magallana ariakensis. NCBI lineage: Eukaryota > Metazoa > Mollusca > Bivalvia > Ostreida > Ostreidae > Magallana > Magallana ariakensis. The sequence goes on along the minus strand of CM035811.1, from coordinate 24,226,254 downwards.
GGTGAGGCTGGAGAAGGAGCTTCCGTACACTTTGTACAGGTCCAGTCAAAGTCCGTCTGTTCCCTACGATATTTCTGGTAAAGTTGTCTTGTAATTCCTTAAACATAATAAAAATTTTTAGAGAATACTTTCCTTGTGTACTTTACTTGTATAAGAATGTCAAAAGTTGTGTAAAATATAAAAATAATTTCAGTGCATTTTTCTAAATAGAACAATGATTTATTCAGGGTGAGGCATTGTCTTCGTTACGTTTTTCTTTATATTTGAATGATTTTGAGAATTCATACATTATGTCAAATTATGAAGATATCATATTCCAAGAAATATCATTGTTTTTTAATGATTTATACTGATATCATGGTTTTATTATACCCCCTGCAAACGAAGTTGGGGGGGGGGGTATATAGGAATCACCTGTCTGTTCGTCCGTCTGTCCGTCCGTCCGTGCAAATTTCGTGTCCGGTCCATATCTTTCTTATGGAGACACATTGGAAGTTCTTACTTCACATAAAGATTGCTTATGACCTGAGGGTGTGTCATGACCTTGATCCAAGGTCAAGGGCAGAAAAAGTGCAAAATTTTGTGTTCGGTCTATATCTTTCTTATGGAGAGACATTGGAAGTTTATACTTCACACAAAGATTGCTTATGACCTGAAGGTGTGTCATGACCTTGACTCAAGGTCTTTTGGGCAACTTCAAAGCTATTGTTTTTAAAAAATGCTTAATTCTTATATGTGTCATGTCTTGCATGAATGGAAATGATTAAAAGGTAAAATATGACACAAAGCTTGCTTGTGTAAGGCGAAATTAAATTAACTGTAACATTCTTATCCCCGCCCGCCCAATTGAAAATAGCGCCCTGATATATTATATCTTTTTTCGAAAAAAAAATTGGTGGAAAAAAAAATTTCCGATATATTATATCTTTTTTTCGAAAAAAAACATTGGTGGAAAAAAAAATTTCGATAAAAAAATCGGGCACGGTATATAAAAAATTCAAAACATATAATGACTGCTTGACATGTGGATTATCGTTTGATTCCAGTCATGTTTGTGATCATAAAAATACAAATGTCTTCATGCATTAACAGTTAAGTTGAAATAAAATGGAATTTAAAAAATAGAAATTGGTTTGTGTACTCATATTAGCATAACAAATTAAAAAAAAAAATAAGCAGTTATTGATAGAAAATGGACGGTTTAATAGATAGCATCCATCATTTTATATAATAGCATACTTCTTGAGTTATGATTTTTTTCCTAGCGGGGGTATCAATTGTGAGCTTGCTCACAGTACCTCTAGTTTTTATCTGTAATGACTGGAAACTATCACAGGTGCTTGTGGACAAGACCGTGCAATACCCCCCCCCCCCTTTCCAATTTTTTTCGATATTTGTTTTAAATTTTGTTTTATTTATTATCGTTAACAACCCCTTATATATGTTTGAAGTCGGAAAAAAACCCCAAAAATATCACGACTCTGTGGCATTTTATATTCACACTCGTTTCCCCTATTTATATAAAGAGAGAAGGTAAGCAACTCCCGTTTGTTTACACTGAGGTACCACCTGGGAAATTCAAACAATTACTATATCAAAAATCGCTATACCTTTGGTGTCATCTATTTTTCTCACTTCCACACATACCCTTCTATCTAAAAACTGATATATATATAAGCACGCTGTATTGTAATCTATCCAATAACTAAACATTTGTCCCTCGCGACCACGATATTTTGAAACGTTCCAAGTAAACGCTACGGAAGTAAGTTGCACAGCGACATTTATGCTTAGAACGATAACTTTCCCCGGGTCCCGAATGTTATTGACTTAACGGTAACACACGAGAGGCCCGAAAAAAGTTCGGGAAAAAGTGTTGGCCCAAAATACAATTAGGCCTACTTTTTTTTCTTTATCACTACAACACTGAAATGTCCTAATGTTAGAGCTGTTAATGTCTTCTGTTTCCTCTTCATCACTCTCACTGTCTACTGCTTCTGTTTAAACAAACTAATGTATCATAATAATATACATGTAATTTTATTTGTGTTATCGTAATAAAGAAAATAAATAAATATCGTAATAATAATGCATTTTTCATAACCTTGATTTAAAACCTATTTTATTGATTAATGTATTATATCTAGTTTACCGGTGTTTATTTTTGTCATCAAGTTGTATTTCATCAAAATCTTTCCCCTTAAATGTGGATATGGATCCATTGTTTAGGCTATGTAGTATCTTTGACACTTTGGCAATCTGCATTGTATCCTCTGGTAATCTTATAAAACTGTCGATGAACCCTAATGTCGTGCCCCTGAAGAGTGGCCAAGATATCCTGCGATGTTTTATTCAGGTTGAGTATTTGCGCAAGAGTTGCAAGTTGTTTGCTAAGTCTGGTAGAAGTAATTGCAGTAGGATTTTGCACACCTGCCTCTTCTGCAAACCTCCTTAGGCAGTCACTTCCTCTGTATGGAAATTTGGAATCACCTGGTTTTGAAAACAGACAGTCTCCAGAAACCTTCGCATTTTCTCTCTGCTGAAATAGGATCTTGGTATTCTTTTTCATCTCATCCGTAAGCAAGACAGCAACTTTTCTCCCCCTTTTCCCCTCAATTTCAACTCGATTATGACTATTACACAACTTCTCAAGTTTATTTAAATTTAAATTTAAATATTTAATAGGTTGGTTTGGAATATTTTTTTAATTGGGTCATGAAGAATTATTTTCTTGATTCTCAGTTGAACATTTTGAAAATTGGATATGGTTGGAAGGTGATAAAATTTTCTAAATTTAATAAAAATTGTTTGTTGTGGGTTTTTTTTATTATTATAACAATAACCAGTTTTGAATACAAATCTAGAAAAAGTGATTTTTTAAAGGAAATAAAATTTTCAACTTCAGTAAATGTATCGAATTTATTATCTCAAAGTAAATGATATGAATTTTATCATGGTTATCAATTGGAAATTTTTTTTTATATCAGTTTTATCCATGGAATTGAAATTTTATTTCGTTCTCTTTTGTGTTGTTTATATATTAGAATATTTAAGTTTATAATATATTTTACTAGTATACATCAGTTACTTTTTTAAAACTGTTTTCAAGGTGTATATTGGAAGCTTGTGGGTTCTTTATTTGGATATTTTGTATAAATTAATTATCATGGTTAATCAAATTAATTTTTCATTATATTTCAGCTGAAATATGTCATGATGGGGAATGGTGGGCAATTTATATTAAGATATAAGCAGCAGTTTAAGGAAGTTATTGGTGTTGGAAGTTGGTTGGTTTAGATTTCAAATCCTTTGAAGCTTGATGGGTTTGTCAGAAGATTTGATCATGTTCAACCAATTTCATTTACTGGTGATCTTTATCATTGTTTGTTATTAGTTATTTTAAGTTTAGGAAGGGCAAATCGTTTAGGATTGTTAAAATTACCAAGGTTTGTTGTTTACAATAATGGCAAACGATATGTTTCTTTTTATTTTGTTGGATGAATTGTTAGATTGATTATAGTTACCTTTGTGGCATCATTTATTGATAGGGTACCATCTTGTCGTTGGGTATACCCTTTTATGAGAATAGCCTTCTTTTCACATTGGGTGAGTTTTGAGAGATGCTTCTCCGTACAGTACATTTCGTGAAGCTGGTTGTACTGTGTGCTGGTGCACAGGACGGTGCATGATCCATATTTTGTCTCACTGGAGCTTGTTCTCTCGTCTGGAGTTTCCATGGGGATAATTTTTTGCTGTGGTGCAATCATCTGGGTTTTTAGATGAAAGTTAAAATATTCTTTTAATATATATAATAATATAATATTTTATAGATATCATAGTTGTCACATTTAAAATCATTCCACAAATTATGTCATTTATCTTCCACTGTATACAATACCCTTTGATACAACAACCTGTTCAAACTTCCGTTCTTATAAAAATATTAGGATGCTACTTTATCCATGAGAAGGTTGGTCTATGTTTGTAGGAAGGGGGATAACGTCAGAGTTATAAATTAATTGTGTTTGCAGGGAAAAAAGATTGGGGTCCATTTGTATTTTTGGTAATTTTACTATTATGGTAATATAAATGAATTTTCAAGATGGGAGGAGAGACTGGAACCCCCCGGTACAAAATGATATTGGCAAACAAAACCAAATCTAAAGCAAAAACAGCCAAAGAATATTATTTCAGATTATCCCTTATATTTCATTCCTTAACCATTCCCATAACGCAAATCTAAAATTAAAATCTATACATAATTTATTTTATATCAGACACCGTTTCCAAAATATATAAAAACAATAATATCTTATGATTTTCTTGCAATAAATGAACATGAAATTATACCTTAGCAAGTCTTCATCCAAACAAAAGTTAATCAAAATAAATAAAAAAAAATGATTTTTAGAATTAGGGAAATATTGCCATTATTGTTTGTATCCTCAAATTCAAATGATGAACCTTTGAAACCCACCCCCTCCTAGAAAAGAATATTACCATTCACATCAACCCTTCCCACCCCTAAAAATCAGTTTTTGCGTTTAATTTAATATAAAATATGAATCTCTACAACTGAATCAAAGTTGGATTAAAGAACACTAAAAGATTATCTAAAAACGATACAAAACAAACATAAATATCACTTACAGATTTTTAAAACTGACTTAAAACTATCTTAAAAGGTGGCTTACACAACTTTGGACAGTCAGCACGTATAACCTCAAGCTTATAAAAACTTCTGCCATGCTTGTGATAAAAACTTCTGCCATGCTTGTGATAAAAACTTCTGCCGTGCTTGTGATGTCTTGAAATCGTCTCTGTTATTCTGCAATGAATTTATGTATGGCATTAAGATGTCGATAGGGTACGTCATAAGTTTTAGATTACAGATGTACGGGTCGTGAATATTTTTTATCCAGAGATTTTGCATCATTTAGTTAGTTTTCGGCATTTTTGTACCGGTTTCCTTTTCTATTCGTTAAGTGCACCTTGAGCCCGATTATAAAGAATTTCTTGATTTATCTTTCAGCGTCAGTGTTATTTCGTCAAAAGAGTATAGATCATTTAGCTTATATTATAAATGTTCATAATTTTATTTAGAAATGGATGTTCAAAGAAGGTTTTTTTCAATCTTTTAAATCAAAACCAAAGTTAATAAAATGGTTGTGTTATCAATGCAATATTGAATTTTATGTTGATGCTTTTAGACATTTAAAATCCAACATATGACATATGACGACTTGTTTCTCCCTTCTGATATTTTTTCTCCGTTTGGTACCATGTTGGTTTGCAGGCAATAATTGTTTATCAAAGGGGAATAACTCTAAAAATAAAATTGGCGAAGGCAGAGAAGAAGTCGGAGAATCATCTACACGATTTTTTAATTCTGGTTGTCGTAAAAAATAACCTGTATTTTTTTTTAATCTACTTTACAGAATAAATCTGTGTTATGGCAGCCGTTTTGCGAACTCATTTATGTAACTGGACTGTATGTCCCTGATATAGGTAGTTGCCATCTTGTTATAAAATTATGTTACATTAAATTTCAGGATTTTTCTTTGTTTTTGGCACAATGAGGGAATGCATAAAAAGTAGAACAATGAGATAAATTTATTTACAATTTTATTTGGGCAACGTTATAAAAAATATATCTGCTAGCTCATGATGAGCTGCTTATATTTATATTTATATATATTAGCGGATATTTAATTGACAACTGTTACAGAATTAAAACTTTCTTAAATCTAAGACTAATTTGGAATGTATACAAAGTTTTTATTTCCATGTAAGAAGAATAATACAAATATGACAGCCACTATAGATGAATAGAGTATAATACTATTCACCACAAATATACTATTTAGTTGTTATTAGTTCTATTTTTCTGGTCAACTGATGTAACACTAGACATTAATATCATAACTGTAGGTGGTGAATTCGGAAACAGAGAAAAAAGAGAAAATTATGGTTGAACAGACGATAGCGTTAAATTAAAATCTCCTCAATAAAATTTTAAAAAAAAATGAATTCTTAATAGTTTAAAACTAATTTTTAAAATTTCATTTGCAATTGAACTGCAGCATTTTAATTATATTTTTAATGTGAAAGTTTGTTAGGCCTATTCAAAGACTTACGATGTTTGCAGTCTCTACTCCCTGAAAAAAAAAAACTTTGCCTGTGCTTTTTTCGTGTACAGCTTTATATTAATTTATAACACATCACTGCCCTGAGAAACATTTTATTGCATTGATAATTTAGCTAAAATACCCCAGGACAACTTTCATCCATGCTGTCAAACTGCACTTAGAAATCTTTAAAACGCTTTGATATGTTGTGTTTTCTATTGAATTATTACAAGCGTTTTTTAAACTCTGATTTGTAAAGACTATTTTTAAAATCAAATGCGGTTGGTAATCTTGATTTGGAATAAAAAGTGTTAGGGTTGGTGCATAAAAAAGGGTAGGTAAGGAAACCAGAAACACATAATTTTTGTTTGGCCTTAGCATAATGTCAAATTAGTTATCGAACAGTGAACATTTCACAAAAATCTCAGTTAAAGCATGTGGAGACGTTTATTTCTGTGCTGATTGCGTATGAATTAGCAAAATGTATTCATTGTCAATTGAAAGTCGCAGATTCCTTATGCAAACATATAGGGAAATAATTAATAAACTAAATTAAAATATCGAACTGAACAATAATTGTTTTCCGTATTAATTGCTACATCATTGTCAATCAATTCTTGGTAATATATAATTTTAACACAGTATGAAATTGGGTGGGGTAATATTTATTATTTAATAATGGTTGGTAAAGCAACATTCGTTAATGAATAACAACCAAATTTAAAAGTATGCATATTAAAATGATTTAGCTGAAATAAATTTTATTTGAAAATGATAACATCATCATTATAAAGAGCTTGATATTTTGAAAATCAATTATTATATAAATTTATTTAGAAAGTTGGTTGGTAGGGTTATTAGTTAACGAGTTGCATTGAAAATAGTTTTACAATGTTGATTAATAACAACTTGAATATGTCAAATTGTAAAATTTAAATTTGATTAATTTTCATGAATTGGAAATTCAGCTTATTTTTCATAATATATTAATATACCAGGATATTTATGAAGAATGGAAAGGTATCATAATTATTAAGTCATTTTTTGCCATGTTACATGCAAACAAATGTCAAGTCTGAAATATGTAAGAAATAATGATCATAAATCTTTAATAACTATATTTTTAGGACAAATACACATATGGTACCCTCAGTTGTAGGGAAGTGATTGTCTACGAAAATTTTCAAAGGCCTGTGGAGCTAAATGCCCAGAAACTCTTACTTCCACAAAGTTAAGAAAGCACTTAGCAACAATGACTCAAATTTTAGGACTCTCGGAAACAAATCTGGATGTATTGGCTAAATTTATGGGACACGATATCAGAATACATCGCCAATTCTATCGACTACCAGAAAATACTGTAGATCTTGCGAAAGTCACTAAAATAATGCACCTTATTAACACTGGGAATATGTCCAAATACAAAGGCAAAGATTTTGATGACATAGAATTTAGCCAGACAGGTAATAATTTTTATAGTTATCTACATGTTGAAAGCTTATTACTGTAAATTTGTATTGAATAAAAATGCAATTTCTTTGCAAAAGGAAAGAAAAAATCCATAGTAACCCATTGTCAATCTTTGTTAATTCAAGATGAAGTTCATGAAGATGAATTGGATGCCGAGGAGGAGGAAGATTTCTGTGAAATGCCAGGTAATTTTGTAATTGAATTTCATTTTAAATGACTATTGAGAGAGAAATCATTTTGTACATTGAAAGCTCATATTCTTAATTCATGTAGCTACATCTGGACAATATACATCAGAGCACGAGCATTTTGATGGGAATGAACAGGGTGACGAAGAACATGACTATGACATGGAGAATATCAAAAGGAAGAAAAAGACAGGTAATATGACAGTAAATCATTTGGAAATACATACCTTGCATGGTTACATTCTACATTATTAACAATCATACCAACCCACTCCTTGATTTAAAAATACCACAAAGAACAGTAATTCATTGTTGAAATTAAAATTTGGTGAGTTGTTTCATTTTCCTTCACGTTTTTAGCTCACATAAGCCAAAAGCTCAAGTGAGCTTTGCTGATCACATGTTGTCCTGTAAACTTTTCACATTTTCAACTTCGCAAGAACCACTGGGCCAATTTCAACCAAACTTAATGCCATAAATCATTCTGGGATAAAGGGATTCAAGTTTGTTCAAATAAGGGACCATGCCCTCTTGCAAGGGGTGAAAATTAAGAATTGGTGAAAAATTGGTGTCATCTTTCAAAAATCTTTTAGAGAAGAACCATTGGGCCAGAAAGAAACTTTTGTGAAACCTGTCATTACATAGTGTAGATTCAAGTTTGTTCAATTCATGACCCTCGGCTAATGCAGCATTTCACAACTGTCAATTTTGTGGAGCCAACAATTACCTGGGGCAGCTATTGTATTTTCTGGTCTACATGAGCTCTGTGTGCACTGATGCAAAGTGAAATTTCATTTGCATTTGTGTAACTGAAAAAACTAATAAAGGGGACAAAGAAAACTCAATATATGTACAGCTTTTTAACTTCTTTTCACCTCTTCAGGTACAAAAAAAAATGGTGAAAATGTTTGTAGTTCCAGAATTTGGTGATAGTCAAGTCAGTTTAAAATAGTCGCCAATTTGGCGACTTCTAGAGAAATTGAAGCCACCAATCAAAAATTTGAGGTGTTATGGCAACTTAATATGCCCTGCATTCAATGCGATAGGCCTATCAGGCCTTTGAATTTAAATTATCTAGTGACTTAAGAAATCAAGACATAAAAGTATGAAGACAGTTTCATTAATTTATCTTTTTTTACTTTGATGTCATGCTGGTTTTATCATTGTAGTTGAAAGACATGTATGGACAGCCGAGGAGAAGAGGGCGTTAGAGAAGCAGTTCAGTTCGTTCATTAGAAGAAACAAAACTCCAGGTCAAATAGATTGTTTGAATGCTCAACAAAAAGAGCCATCTTTGAAAAAAATTCACTGGAGTCAAATAATATTTGCTGTGAAAAATATGATTTCTTCTAAGAAGAGAAAACAGGTATCATAGGGGGAAGTAAAAAATATTGACTGTACAGATATATATCTGAAACACACACAAACCCTCTAATTGATAAATCTATTTGGTAAAAATGTTCTTTGTGTCTTTATTTTCTAAAATAAAAAAATCAAGTTGGTTTACACTTCAAAAATTCTTTTTTGATTTGAATGTCTTTCAGATTTTTAAAAATTGATGTTTTTTTGGCCACACTACATTTTTAACTCGCCTGAGCTGAAAGCTCTAGTGAGCTTTTCTGATCACATTTTGTCCAGTGTCTGTCTGTTTAAACTTTTCACATTTTCAACTTCTTCTTTAGAACCACTGGGCCAATTTCAACCAAACTTGCCACAAAGCATCCTTTGTAAAGGGGATTCAATTTTGTTCAAGTGAAGGGCCACACCCTCTTTCAAGAGGAGATACTTAAGAAATAGTAAAAATTTGGTATCATGTTTTAAAAATCTTCTCAAGAACCACTTCTTAGTTAGTGTAGATTCAAGTTAATTCAAATCATAACACCCCCAACCCCCCTTGAGCGATGTGGCCCATGGGACTCTTGTTTCTGTTGAACTCCTGACAAGGTATAACCACAGCTTGGTCAAAAAAAGTTCCTACAGTCTACATTTAAAGCATAATACTTTAAATATCATCTGGGAAGTCTTTATTTTCTACATAAACTATTATTATTTATTCACAGTTCTTAAAAAAAATGTTCAATTTTCAAAATGTCACAATAAGGTATTGCACTTCTGACATTTTAGCATCATTTATAGACATATTTTTTTTGTAAATTCAGATATCAGTGAGATATTAGACACTATTTAAGACATATGCTGAGACATAGAAATTTATTCCCATTGCTTGTATTTTTTGTGCAGGTTGATAAATTGATCAGCACTTTCAATGTGAAAATTTGTCATTGAAGAATTATCAGAAATGTTTTTTCCCTTTCCGAGGAAAATACATGTTTGTATAGAAGCTGTTTATATTGATGAAAGTTAAGGTACCAGAGTATATTGTCAACCTGTGTCCCTTTTTACGTAGAACTGAAATTGATGGATTAACTTGATTAAAATTTTCTTATTAGATTTCCATTAGATGATACATGGGAAAACTAGCAATGTAACTATATTGTTTTGGAGATTAATAAAATTTTTGTGGGATGTCTCTTAATACCACTTTTGAATGGGTTTATAATTTTCTCACATTACATGTAAATATACATGTAAAAATGTTAACTTTCCTCATTTATGTTACATGTATGTATTATTTTACATCACTATTTTAAATGTTATCAAACCTCATTCTTTGTCCGATTTATATGCTAATGCTTTGATGAAATAAAATGGTTCTTGGATTGCAGTGGAATAAAGAGTCAATAATGTACATGTTAATATTACAAGTTTTGATGTTGAAGATATATAAGATTTATAAATGTTCATTGAACTAATTTGAAAAAATAGATAATTTGATGCAGAGAGACAAAATGTGCAATTTTTACCTATGGTATAATTTTTTTTGTTAAGTATAATTACCTGTATAAAAAGTTGTATAATGGAATATCTCATGATATTTAAAAAATTAAGGACTGTAATACGAAGATTCTTACAATTTTCTTTGCAAAGGCATGTAATATTCAAGAAAATCAAAGATCAAGCTTCAGAGTCTGACCTTTATTGTTAGCTCCCAGAGTGGACATAACTGAGGAACTGGGTGTAAAGCGAAGTCAAAGTATATAGACTATATATTGTACACAGTATATGCATGGAATGTATTACTTTGTACCTCAGAACTTGGTCATTCAAAAATTACTTGAATGCATATGGTGATACTTTTTTAGTGTTGTCACTCAATGTTTTTTGCTGTTACTTTTGACTTTTAACAATTAAAGTACATTATCTACAATGTCTCAGTCCACCCAACTGAAATTGGGAACGGTTTACGGTGAGAGTTAACCTGCAATAGACTGGTGTTCCATCCAGGGGTGAGGGGCAATGACTGTCATCCACTTGCACCACGGATACTTGGTACAAGTACCTATCTTTGGCGCCTTCATGGCTCGGAAAGAACTTTAATGGACGGATGTGGTCAATCGGCTTCTTTATGCGGCGTCGACTAGAAACTTATTCCGAAGAGTGCATGTTTTATTTATCGAGACATCATCAATGAAAATAATTTTACTATTACGCAAATATTAAAAACTTATCATATCTGAATTTTTCTATAAATTTAACAGATTAAACACATTTGAAATTTTACATACATGTGTTTAACGTTTTTAACTTACACTGATCAATTTAGCCTATAAATCGCCAGATTTGAAATTTTACATACATGTGTTTAACGTTTTTAACTTACACTGATCAATTTAGCCTATAAATCGACAGTAATGTAATTGATACCAGAAATTCTACAAATTATACAAATTTATAAAATAAATATGCGAATAAAACATTTCCAGCAAACATAGGAGAAAAGGACGGATTGAGTTTAAACAGACGCGGATCCAGAAATATTTTAAAAGAGTATGGAGGGGTGATGGGAAATTTGGATGTATGAAGTACATGTTCGCTAGCAGGGTTTTTCAGAGTGAGGGGGATTTGGGCTGCATAGAAACTCCAGCTATATTCAGGAGGTCCAGGCAGCGAAGTATTCAGGGGCTCCTAATTTTTTTTAGATTTGAATAAGTATAAAAGAAACCGTGGAATTAGCATCTGCATTCGTGTTTCCGTACTCCATGAAAATCGACATTACAACCAAAAGATGCACAAACATATATACAGCAAACCCGTATTGATGTAAAATGTACCTGTAGGTTATTAAGAAATTTCTTACATGTCTGGTTGTCTGGTTTTCTTTTCCCTTTCTCTCCCTGTCTTTTGTTTATTTTTCGAGGGAGGGGGTTTTCAAAATGACGGGGGTGGGGGTGGGAGGGGTAGCACCCCCTTCAAAATCCGCAACTCTAAAAACCATTCAAATATGAAAAAGAAACAATACGATAATCCAGGATTGTTAATCATGCCATGGACTAATCACATCTGATGATAAAACGAAACAACCCCCCCCCCCCACAAAAAAAAAACCTGACATAAAAAATTCAAATGATCTCGTCTTTTTTACAAAATGGAAAAGTCTTACACCTAACATAATGTTTTTCATCTCATTATATATATCAGCCCCTAAAGCGAGCCAATACCCACAAAAACCATTAATAAATTTAAAATATTTTCCCTCAGTTAAGTTTTGACGTGAACCCTCCGAAAAATACTTGTTGAGAAAACATCGATGATTCCAAGACCGATGTTCAAACCCCCATTATAATGAATAGTGTTCTATAAGTGGGAGCCCGAATTTCAATACCTAAAGATGACCACTTCACCATATATTCACAGTGGTTGTGGTATACCACTAGTAGATGACCCTGAAAAGTTCAGGCCCAAACTATGAATTATAAATTTTGAATTGCGAACTGCGTTCCAGAACGCAGTTCCCTTTTCAACTGCAAATAAACCCAAATCTCAAAAACAAGAGATGATCACCTCACCATATATTCACAGTGGTAGTGGTATACCACAAGTAGATGACCCTAAGAATTTCAGGCCCGAAATATGAATTATAAACTTGGAATTGCGAACTGCGTTCTAGAACGCAGTTCACTTTTCAATTGCAAATATGCCCGAATCTCAAAAACAAGAGATGACCACTTCACCGTATATTTACAGTGGAAGTTATATACCACTAGTAGATGACCCTGAAAATTTGAGGCCCCAAATATGAATATAAATTTTGAATTGCGAACTGCGTTCTAGAACGAAGTTCACTTTTCAATTGCAAATATGCCCGTATCTCAAAACATAGAGATGACCACTTCAACATATATTTACAGTGGTAGTGGTATACCACTAGTAGATGACCCTGAACATTTCAGGCCCCAAATATGAATTATAAAGTTTGAATTGCGAACTGCGTTCTAGAACGCAGTTCACTTTTCAATTGATAATATGCCCGAATCTCAACAACTAAAGATGACCACTTCACCATATATTCACAGTGATAGTGGTATACCACTAGTAGATTACTCTGAACATTTCAAGCCCCAAATATGAATTATAAATTTTGAATTGCTAATATGCCCGAATCTTCAATTTTTCAATTGCGAATAGTGTTTAAATGAGTGTGGCCCGAATCTAAAAACCTAATGATGACCACATTACCATATTTTTACGGTGGTAGTGGTATTCCACTAGAAGATGACCCTGAAAATTTGAGGCCCCAAATATGAATTATAAATTTTGAATTGCGAACTGCGTTCTAGAACGCAGTTCACTTTTCAACTGCAAAGAAACCAGAATCTCACAAACAAGAGATGACCACTTCATAATATATTCATAGTGGTAGTGGTATACCACTAGTAGAAGACCTTGAAATTTTCAGGCCCCAAATATGAATTATAAATTTTGAATTGCGTTCTAGAACGCAGTTCACTTTTCAATTTCAAATAAGCCAGAATCTCAAAAAGTATGGCCACATCACCATATTTTTACGGTGGTAGTGGTATACTACTAGAAGATGACCCTGGAAATTTCAGGCCCCAAATATGAATTATAAATTTTGAATTGCGAACTGCGTTCTAGAACGCAGTTCACTTTTCAGCTGCAAATATGCCCGAAACTCAAAACTAGAGATGACCACTTCACCATGTCTTCACAGTGGTTATGGTATACCACTAGTAGATGACCCTGAAAGTTTCAGGCCCCAAAAATGAATTATAAATTTTGAATTGCGAACTGCGTTCTAGAACGTAGTTCACTATTCAATTTCAAATAAGCCCGAATCTCAAAAACTAGAGATGACCACTTAACCATATATTCACAGTGGTAGTGGTATACCACTAGTAGATTACCCTGAAAATTTGAGGCCCCAAATATGAATTATAAATTTTGAATTGCGAACTTCGTTCTAGAACGCAGTTCACTTTTCAATTGCAAATATGCCCGAATCTCAAAAACAAGAGATGGCCACTTCACCGTATATTTACAGTGGAAGTTATATACCACTAGTAGATGACCCTGAAAATTTGGGGCCCCAAATATGAATTATAAATTTTGAATTGCGAACTTCGTTCTAGAACGCAGTTCACTTTTCAATTGCAAATATGCCCGAATCTCAAAAACAAGAGATGGCCACTTCACCGTATATTTACAGTGGAAGTTATATATCACTAGTAGATGACCCTGAAAATTTGAGGCCCCAAATATGAATTATAAATTTTGAATTGCGAACTGCGTTCAAGAACGGAGTTCACTTTTATATTGCAAATATGCCCGTATCCCAAAACATAGAGATGACCACTTCACCATATATTCACAGTGGTAGAAGTATACCACTAGTAGATGACCCTGAAAATTTGAGGTCCCAAATATGAATTAAAAATTTTGAATTGAGAACTTCGTTCTAGAACGCAGTTCACTTTTCGATTGCTAATATGCCCGAATCTCAAAAACTAAAGATGACCACTTCACCATATATTCACAGTGATAGTGGTATACCACTAGTAGATGACCCTGAACATTTCAGGCCCCAAATATGAATTATTAATTTTGAATTGCGAACTGCGTTCTAGAACGCAGTTCACTTTTCAATTGCGAATAGTGTTTAAATGAGTGTGGCCCGAATCTAAAAACCTAATAATGACCACATTACCATATTTTCACAGTGGTAGTGGTATACCACTAGTAGATGACCCAAATATGATTTATAAATTTTGAATTGCGAACTGCGTTCTAGAACGCAGTTCACTTTTCAACTGCAAAGAAACCCGAATCTCAAAAACAAGAGATGACCACTTCATAATATATTCATAGTGGTAGTGGTATACCACTAGTAGAAGACCTTGAAATTTTCAGGCCCCAAATATGAATTATAAATTTTGAATTGCGAACTGCGTTCTAGAACGCAGTTCACTTTTCAATTGCGAATAGTGTTTAAATGAGTGTGGCCCGAATCTAAAAACCTAATAATGACCACATTACCATATTTTCACAGTGGTAGTGGTATACCACTAGTAGATGACCCAAATATGATTTATAAATTTTGAATTGCGAACTGCGTTCTAGAACGCAGTTCACTTTTCAACTGCAAAGAAACCCGAATCTCAAAAACAAGAGATGACCACTTCATAATATATTCATAGTGGTAGTGGTATACCACTAGTAGAAGACCTTGAAATTTTCAGGCCCCAAATATGAATTATAAATTTGGAATTGCGAACTGCGTTCTAGAACGCAGTTTACTTTTCAATTTCAAATAAGCCCGAATCTCAAAAAGTAGAGGTGGCCACATCACCATGTCTTCACAGTGGTTATGGTATACCACTAGTAGATGACCCTGAAAGTTTCAGGCCCCAAATATGAATTATAAATTTTGAATTGCGAGCTGCGTTCTAGAACGCAGTTCACTTTTCAATTGCGAATAGCGAACTGCGAACTGCGTTCCAAAAACCGATTGCCGAGTTTAACCCCAAACAGTCGTTCTCTTACATGTATTAGACACTGTATATAAGTGCCGGCCTAGAATAATTCTTAGTAGCTAAAAATAGGAAATCAAAAATAAACTAATCCGACCTAATCCAAAACTTCTCATGTACAACCCCTTATTTACATATAATATTTATTATTGTATAAAAAATAATCATCTCACTAATTGGTTATTATTGGGAACATTAATTACATTATCAAAATTCAATAACTCAAAAGGCAATAACTCTTGCTAAAAAATACATTAAAAATTGGCCCGCTTCAATATTGATGACATTTCAAATTTAAGATTATTATCGGTAAAGGGTATACGGAACTATTGTTTATTGATTATTTGTACTGGTTTAGTGCTACACATTTAAATTATTAACACTGTAATAAAAAGTAAGATTTTTATTAAATTAAAAAAAAACCATGTTGTTTTATTTCTCTTATGAAATTTGATTCACTGGTTGTTAACCTAGAAATACTCGGCTAGCACATTTCTTTTAATGCGTAAACTCTGGTTTATAGGCTAATACGTAGCCGGAGCATCAGGATAAACATCATCACTGATGTCCATGCCAGCTTCATGGTTGTGTAAAAAAGTAATATTGAAAATTTTTACAGAGAATAAACCTTGTTTACATGTTTTAAAGTTGATAGCAGTACAAAACTCACCTCTGTGCTAATGTTATGAAGTGTACAGGTTGCCGTTTTGTCTGTTGATATATCCTAAAGCTTGGTACTCTCGAGAAATCTAAACCTTCTAACCTGGTTAGGGACAGTTTTCGCTTAATAAACCGCGAATCAGTTCATTAAAAAGTGTGAACTGCTCCAAACCATTTTATATTGTATATAAAAAAAAACTAATATATTTTAATTCATTCATTCATTTCAGGTTTAAGTCCAGGAGGAATCGTTTAGTTTTACTTGGACAAAAAAAATCAAAGTATGGTTTTACATACCATAGCCATCCTTGTCCTGCACCATAAAACCCCATGTAGACAGATAATTGGTTTGTCCCCTATTTATATGGATGCCAAGACGATTATGGCTAGTTAAAATATATTGCAATCAACACGGTTGCAAATGAAATAAGAAAACTTCTGTGGAAATATACATGTACATTAAAGTGGGACAGTTTGTTCATGTGAACGGTAACTGTTGCAATCCAGAGGAGAATCACATATGTCCTGCTTGCAAAAAAGTATCGTTAGCTTGAACCAGAATATTATCCAACAGTTGAACATCTGCTGCACGTTACATGCATCCTTACTGTTTAGCATGGGATTTTAAAATCATTCGCCTTCTGAGACAGCGTAGGGTCGGCTATAGGTAAGAGGCAAAATTCATGAGCAGCTCAGTGAAGTTTGGTTACAGAAACTTATCCAGTACATGTTAGACTGTCCATGATTTTCACTTGCAGCTGCAACTTGACTGATCTTGCTACCAAGAAATGAAAAGTCGCCCACCCTAGCTTCTGTACTTCAGTTTGTTTGCTGATGCAAATGTATGTACATAATGTAATGCAGAGGATTGCAAAAGTAAAATCTAACATCATTTCCATGCTTGGAAACATTCTAAAAATTGATTTCACCAAGAAGGCCATTAAAAAACTGGCCGGTGAAAGTTCAAAAACAGCTATGTTGGCCACTAATGTTGGGAATGAATATGGTCAATTACTAATGTCCGTACTTACAACTGGTGAAGGCTTTGGACGAGGTCCAATAATTCATAGATTGATCAGACGTTATACAGAGGCAGAAGTTCCAATCCCTCATCTTCTCTATGTTGGCAGAGACTGCAGTGATTAACCGAGAAGAATGTTTTCGGATTGGCCGGTGCTGTCAATACAATTGGACATTGGCAACTCATGAGACGTCTGTTTGTCGGCTGCACAACAGATGTCAATGTACTGAATGCCACCTTTATTTCTCCTATCAGCTAGTGCATATACACGTGGGATCAAGAAGATGTAGAAGCTTTGATATCTGCAAAGAAGTCTGAGTTGGAAGCAATGCAAGTTGAAAACCAGACAGATGATGTGTTTCGCCATTTCGAGAGCGGTGAATTGGACATGCACCGTATGATAACTACGCGAGGTGTTGAGCAGGAAAACTACTCGAGGTGGTTAGGATGCCACCCGCCTCATCTCCAAGTTTATAGAGTTTTTAGATGGTGACAAAAGACGAGACAATCAAGGACTGCCACTTATAAACAGAGAGCGGATGGCAAAGATCTAGAAACAGCAACAGAAACATGTGCAATGTATCCAGGAACCTCCGAATATCCAGTTATACACCAAAACTCGTGCTAGCAAGAAAAAAAGAGGCCAACTTCCTGTATATCGTTGTGAAAGGGGATCTACATCTTTGGAATGTTTCCATCTGCACTGGGCTAGGTTTATCCCAGGTAATAATCTTTAAAGTTGCCATTACATACATTCATTTAAAAGTAACATTTCAATTCAATGTTGTAATGTATGTTCTCATTGTATGAATTTCAATTTAGAAGGTACATATACGCTTACAAATGCCACCCTGATTCAAGCATATCTGTTAGATGATTTTAACAGGTGGAATCAAGACAGATGATCAGCTGCCAACATCACTTCATCATTTGAACCACAGACAATGGTCTTCTCTGATATACTGTAAACTCTCTTGGAGAAACTGTCTTTGGGAAAAAAATAGTTCAATCATATACTGCTTTTAAAGATTTTATCGATTTAACAACTCCACCTTCAGAAGTTGTATCAGGTATGTGTCTTTTTCTTTTCAGATTGATACCAACTGATTTTTTTGTTATTTATCCCTATTTATTTGTCTTACTTTCTTTTCTTAGTTTCTATTGAATTCTCTTCTAACCAATTTCCTCTCTCTCTCTCTCTTTCTCTCTCCCTCTGCTTATGTTCTTAATGTTTAATATTGATAGACATGTTTTAAAAATCTACTAGAAAGTCTTGTCCCCAGCTCACCTTTTATTCTTTTCAAAAGAAAAACCAGAGGGAGATAACTGAAACTGACAATGACCTAGCTCAAGTATTCAGATTAGAAAGAGCAGACGCATCAATAGGTACAGTACGTGTATAGAACGGGAAACATAAGTAATATGATTGTGTATCCGATATCATTTTACTATTGTTCTCTGTAAATACAGTCCATTAAACAATATATGTTGCCTTTTATGAATATAAATATATGCATGTATGTATTACGTCCCACGAACCAGGGAGATTTTGGCTACTCACGAACATCGACCCTTACGAATTAAAATGATTCCACAGTAAACAGAATAAATACACATACAGTAGAACAGTTTTGTATAGTAATATACCGGGGTAATGCAATGTTAGCATACACAAAATTGTACTCAATCGCTAAAAGAAAATTGTACAGGCACATTTACTGTATATATTTTTCTCATTGTTATTGTAATTTAACAAGTACACATACATGCATGTACATAAACCCCCCCCCCCCCAAAAAAAAAATAGCTTCAACATTACTAATTTTTGTTTATATTCAATATCATATAGATGAAAATTATACCCTAGTATAGATATAAAAAATATAATTTCAATGACTTATTGGAAATGGAAGACCTTAATAATAATAAAAAGAAACCGAAGAATAACAAGAGGCTCTTCCGTTGGAAACGGAAGACCCTAATAAGAATAAAAAGAAACCGTAGAAAAACAAAAGGGTCTTCCGTCTATCTGTCTGTCCCTAACAAACATTTCTTTCGCATTTTACTCAGCAACTATTTATTGCAGGTGCATTAAATTTTAACACACTATTTTTTAGGCATGTCATATGGTGGAATGTTTTTGTACCAATTGGACGTCAACTTCCTGTGAAATGACTTTATTTTTTGTCAAAGATTTCTCCACAACTATTTATCGCAGATGCTTAAAAGTTTTACACACTATTTGTTTAGGCATGACATATGGTCGGATATACTTTTGTTTTCAAAAAACCAGTGCATTTGCAGTGCACAATTCTGCTCATTGCATTTGATATGAACTTCAACTGTTGAAAAATCTTTTCTTTTCTGCCATTATAATACCAATATATTTACCTGTTTTGATAATGAATTATAACAAGATATCTGTGAGCCAATTGTAACAATCACTTGTATACTAGCACCAGGCTAGCTTCGTGGCCCTTTAATTTTGTAATACTGTTTACCCATAATTCTCTGCAAATGCGCAGTCAGGTAAAACCGCTGACACCTGGTCTAGCTATTCCAGTTAACGCCATTTTAATCTTAAAATAGTAACAACCGGAAGGCACCTGGTAGCCATATCTGCATGTTATAGTGGACGGATTATTGGATCATAGAGATAGATCGAGGTAAGTATCACTTGATGGACTCTTATGTTGATGACAGTGGTGCGTAAGCTGTGTGTGTGTTTGGGTTTACTCTGTGCTTTGCCAAGAACCTTTTAAAACCTGTCAATTTTCTTAAAATTAAATAAAAACAACAAAAGTATATCCACAGCAAAGGTCGGTACATTTGTACTTTTTGTGATTCCTTGACTTATATAGGAAGTAGCATCCATTTAGACATGCTACATGATTTTTCAAATGCTATTGATGGTTATTGAAATCGAAATTGTTTTCTGTAACGTTGCACATTTTTGCACGATTTTTTTGAAAGTAAGTACATTGGTCAACACAGTAATTTGGTTTCAATCCAATTACCTGCCCTTGATATAGTCCATTTCTTTTTATACTTAATATATTATTTCATACATGTTGTCATTAAGAAGGCAGATTGACAATGATATTCTCATAAGAAATATATTATGAATTTATTTGTCTCATTTTAGGACTTCAGAAATTAAAGAGTGACACAGTGATTGAATTTTTCCATAGAAGGTAAATATATATATATATATAAATATTATACATATACATGTAAACAATTTCTGTCTGATATTTTCATTTCATTCTTTTCTTCATTTTCATATGATTTTATTTGGTTCATTGTTATTATCTTTTAATTTTATTAAATTTTCTTTGTCTTGTACATTTTGTTTAGTTTGTGTCTGTGTGTCTGTCTTCATTTTTTTTTTTTGGTATTTCATTTTGCACAGCATTTATGGTAAAAATTCATGTAACACTCACGTTTTTGCACATATATAATCATGGTACTTACATACTTGAGTGTTAGTGAAATTTATTCAAAGCACAAAGACCGTGCTAACTTTATGAAATGTGTACACCACGAAGTGTGCGACAGATTGAAAGTTGATTATACCAAGGTGAACCGAGTAAGTTTATTGTATAAAGTCAACCGCATTCAGAAAGAGATAGAAAAACTTAAAAAATACACGAACAAAGATAAATTGAACACTTATCTGAAAAACATATTTCAATTACCCAATTCAAAAAAAAACCCAAGTGATGGAAGTGGATGTGAAGAAAAAAAATCGCATTCATCCAAGGAGAGAGGAGAGAAAGAAGATAATACAAGGCTGCAGGAGATAATATCTGAGCAGAACATTGTGATTACTCATTTAAGGAGGGAAAATGCAGGTCTGAAAGACAGAATAAGGTCTTTTAATGTAAAAAATACAAACAGAAAAATAAAAAAACAAACAGAAAAAATAAAAAAATTAGAAAATGTCATAAAAAAAATGAAGAAACAAGAAAATGTTCAAAAAAATGACAAAAGTGTACAGTGCAACAGTATAAAAAATGTAATTGCTGAGTTGAAAAATGAAATTGATTTTTTATTGTCACAGAAAGAAAATGATAATTTTGATGATGATTTTGTACATATAAAAAAAAATGTTGATTTTAGGGAGAGTGGCAAAGGGAAGCCATACAATTTTAAATTAAGAAACTTATATTACAATTTTAGAAGCCGAAACATAGGTTTAGTTCATATTGGACCAATAATTCAATGTGTTTTAGATTTGTTCGATATCAATGTTGAAAATCTTCCCTCCAAAAGTACCGCAGCAATTTTAACAAGTGAAATGGGTGTTGTTTCAAGAAATCATATTAATGAAGAAATGAAAAACAATTGTAATATAACAATGCATAGAGATGCTACGACAAAAAAAGGGAAACATTATTATGGTATTCAATTCAATACTGGTGAGAAAGTTTTGACTGCAGGTGTGAGAGAGGTGTGTGATGGAAAGGGTGAGACTTATGTTGATATAACAAGAGAAATTATATCGGATATATCGCAGAAAGAGGGTGAGAGTGAGAATATTTTAAATAATGTTTCATGTTTTATGACTGACAGGAGTGCGACTGAGCAGAAAGTGAATGATATTTTAGCTAGAGATATTGATCATTCTGTACATTCTTTTAAATGTTCTGTTCACCCCCTTTTACAGTTTTCTGATGTATGCATTGCAGAGATTTTTAATATTGAGCAAGAGTTGTGTTTTAAATTTCCTGGTTATACCCATTCTTTAAGAGAGCCTTTTATTTTGTTTCTTTTAAAATCTGTGTCAAAATTATTTTACAAAGATGGGACAGGTGATCCAAATATTTTACAGGTTTATATGGAAAACCATGGTGTGGAAAATATTCCCATTGTTAATATTAGAGGGAACCGTTTTAATGTTTTATTTATAATGCTGCTGGTACTTTTTTTATGCACAAACATATATTGCAGTATTTTTATTCTTTGAAAAGTTCTTACTCTTTTATTCAGAATTTTATTGTTTTATGCTTGCAAAACAAAACATTTTTAACTCTGTTGAGAGCTCTGGGTGTTATTTGTAAAATCATTACTGAACCATATTTTGTAAAAGCTACCGAAGTTGGCAACATTTTACATATGGGAAGTGTATTCCAGAGACTTTTGTATGTTTTAGATTTATTTGTAGAAAACCCTATTTTAGCCTTGAATAATGAAGTTTCACTTTTTTATGGTCCTTATTTTTATGACGATGTCTTTGATTTTTTACTTAAAACTTCGCTTAACAACGATCTGACTTGTGTTTTTATAAAGCGTTTATGTTCTGTTTTAAAAAGCAAAGCTGCTAAACTGTTTCATGAATTTTTAAAAGGAGGGAAATATTTTAATGTTAATCAAGGTGATTTACCTGAATGTGAATCGTGTTCAACAAACAACATTTGTTTAGAAAGACTTATGGGTCAATTGGATTTTAAAATTAAATCAGCTTTTACATCATCTGTAAACAACATAGAAAGTTGTATTTTATACTCAAACAACAAAACGGAAGATTGGCTTAGGGATAAAGATCCTAAAGAACAGGAAGATATTATCAACAGTGCCAGATCACAAAACAGGGTTTTTATGAAAAATGTAAGAGAAAAACAAGAAGAACTTTTTATAAAACAAACAAAGATTTTAGAAGAAAAAGAAAAAGAAGCAAGGAGAAAGAAGGAAAGGAAAGTGAATGAAATTGACAAAGCGATAGAGGACATGAGAAAAGTAGGGATATGGGAGAGTGAGGAAAAGATAAAGGAGGAGGTGGATAAATTGAAAACCAAAAAAGAGAAAATGGAAAGCATAAAAAAACAAATCAACATCTATAAAAAAGTGTTTAAGATAGACAAAAACTATAAAGAACTCTTACAGTTTTCATCCAAAGGAAAGGTTTATGACATTACAAAATTACAACAAAATCTGACGAAATTAATAACATTACGGAGAACTACACCAGAATACCAACCAAGCGATTTAGTTGGGAAGGGTATTATACATACATGGACAATGGAGAATGGGGAAAATAAAGATTACGAAGGAGAAATAAGAGGCTTCGAAAATGGTGTCTTCAAAGTAATTGAATATCAGATACGTCAAGTATTTCATCCTAACAATGAGGAGTTTACACTTGTTTCACATAATCAATGCATTAAACTATTCATGGCACTTAATAACATTATGAATTTTGTAGAACATCTTTTAATTAAGTATACAAGGGGCCCAAGGGCCTTTTAAATGGTAACTTGATAATAAAACAACACTCTAAAGGGTCCACCGAAGTAAATAACTAGAAGAAAACCCTCGAATAGAGAATATTTTTATAAAAATACTGTATATAATATGCATTTCTATATGGTTACTACGTATGGCTAAAACAGTAATTTTGAAGGCGTAAATAAATTCAGTATTAAGCAGTTTCCCCTTCCAAAAATTATCAGTTATTCCCTATTAGAAGAATGCATCAAGAAAATAATTTTTTTTTTTACAAATATTGTGAATTGTTTGCCATATGTGTAATGAATCTCTTCTCAGTCTGTTTCTCCTGACAAATTTTATTTAATAAAACTTTGTCCACAATTATATACTCTAACTTAGATTTTTTACTTTTTAGCTTATTTTTTATCATATCTTCCAAATTCTATGAAAATGTTCATGATTTTCAAAAGGAGGGGTGGTGGTGTACAAAAAAAAAAGAAAATCACTTCCCACTCTGTGTAATAATTAATATTTTGATATATAATTACACATGTATCATTTTATACATCTATTTCAATAGACATCAGTAAACGTTTTATTCTTCATCATGATGCATTCACCACTAATCATCATTGGTTGTATGTTTATGTGTTGTGCATGTTTTTAAATGTTATTTGTTCATATAAATGTTTTTGGTGTAAGGTGTATTGCCTAAATGTTCAGTTAAATTTATTTTCATATAAATGTACAGTACTTCATATATGTAATTATGAATGAATTAGCCATATGCCTTAATTGCAAATATTATATGCAAGTAATAAGAATAGGAATAATTTTTTAACTATAAATGATATTTTAGGCTGTTTACTTGAATTATAAAAAATAGTTGCTGATAAGAACAGGATTATAATTCTATAAATTATATTTCAGGTTGTGTACTGGGATGATAAAGAGAAAAAGGAAGGCAATGAGTTTGAACTGACAGAGAGAGAGATCAATGTTGACATACACGAAGGAAATCTATTTATAAAAGGTATTTTTTTTGCATTCACAGCTCTTTTGTTACCTTAATTTATTTACAGTATTTGTTTTCTTTTTTTTATATAAAAGGTAATATATTTATAAATCTCTTATTTATTTTATTTCAGATACAACCAAACTGGATCACTCTTATACAACATTTTGAAAAAGACTATAAGAACAGACAGTAAGAGTTATCTTTCATTTTATTCCTTTTTCTTGGTTGGGAGAAAGTTAGAGTTATTGCCCTTTGGTACAATAGACTTTAATCTGCTATTAGTAATTATAGCAATTTAAATATTCATAACCAAGGAACCAATGAAATGTGTTTTATATTTAGCCATGTTTTGAAGGTCAAGACCTATTGGTGTTATTTTTAAAACTGAGTTCTCATTTTCTAATTTTAGGTGGAATAGCTACCTGGTCATTCCCGGGTTGGCTGCCGTGTGACAAGACACGATTTTGAGGGCAGCTCATATTTGCTGTAAAGAGCGACATTATTGCAGTATGCATTGTGCATGAACCTTGTTAATAAGCGGGCACGGATAGCAGACCGTGGTAAGTATATTTATCGTTTTATGCAGTATTTTTGTGTATTCGACTAGTAATTCTTGTTTATTTTGAGCTAAAAATAACCTTGGCCAGCGTTCACCTGTTAAACTTACCTGAGTGAGCAGTCGAGCGTATCTTTTGCGTGGAAGTTTAAATGCCAGTTTTATATTATCGATAAAGCCCTGTGTTAGAATTGTATAGCTTTGAATGTTATTCTATGCGTATTTTGTTGTATTAGATAAAACTTACTGATTTATTTAAATGTCCTGGGCGGAAGTGATTCACCGGAAATGATTGACCGGAAGTGTGCGCCATATTTATTTTGTTATTATTTACCTGTTGCTATGAAACTCAACTCTGTTACATATTAGTGACAGACACTTATTATATGATTATTTTATAATAGTATCATCAATTGTTGCCATACTCAGGTTGCCTACATGTACTTATTACTGGAATAAATTGTAGCATTTTGACTTGGTCATACAACTGTGAAGTTCCAGTGGGGAGAACCATTCTGATGTTGAACACCACCACGGCGCCTAAGGTCCAGGACTACAGCCCTGTAAGGAGTACACGGTGGATTTAGGGGAGGAAATAAAGTCTACCTCATCACATTAGCGAGGAATTCAGATAGTCAGATGATCTGTGATTGGAGTCGAGATAAGTGATCGAGACAGGAACATCAGTGATTGAAAGTTTAGTGATTGAGATCTGTTAATTAGTTTCAGTTGTGAATAAGTAATCATCGAAGGTGTGGCAACCATATTTTGAATTTAAAGAAACTTATAATATACCGGTATAACGTCGGTCTGTCAAAAGGTTTTTAACTATAGTATTTTTTTATAACTTTGTGTTAAAGTAGGGTTATTAATTACAGTAGTTTGAATGAGTATGGGGTGTGAGCGAGTGTGGGTGTGAAAGTGATATTGTAAATATATTTCATTTGTTATTTTGTAAATAAATTCATAAAACTGAAGCTGTCTTAACTGTCATTTAGAGAACGCCTAGCTCATCCACGTTACAATTGGTGGCAGCGGTGGGATGACGATCAGTCTTTCTCCATATCATTTAAGATTGCTTCAAGGGTGAAGGTTTGCCAATTTTAAAGTTCACTTATAATTACTTTAAATTGTTAGGTTCAGTCAGTAGTCACAAGTTGTAGCTGATATTATCTGAGGAGGTGAGTAAAAGTACGGTACACCCATTTATAAGTTAAAGGTGGGTATCTTAGATTAAAGATAAAAGTGAAAGTGTATAGACAGAGAGAGCTGTAGATATTCAGGTATACAGGTTCATTACAGTACTTACCACTATGTCTACTATAGCAGAGATAAAGGAACTCCTCGACCTTGGTGCTCAGATGGGACTGAAAGATGAAGACTTGAAGAAATTTGTCCGCGAGGAGCAAGCAAGAATGCGTGATGAAAGAGAAAAAGAACGATCTGATAGACAAGCTGACAAGGATCGTGAATTCCAGCTACAGTTAGAAAAAGAGCGCAGTGAAAGAGAACGTGAGGAACGACAACATCAGTTAGAACTAGAAGAGAAAAGAGAACTTTATGCTGTGTCCGAGCATGAACGTAAAATGCAGGAAATTGAAGTTGACCATCAATTCCAAGCACTTGCGTCAGAACGATCTCACAAAGTTGCGTTGGAATCTACACATGTGATTGAAAATCATCAACCTGTGAAAGGCCCGAAACTTCCAGCATTTGATGAATCTAAAGACAATATTGACGCTTATATCCAACGTTTTGAAGATATGCAAGAGCTCAGAACTGGAACGTCGGTAACTGGGGATCTCACCTTAGTGCTCTCCTAACAGGAAAAGCGTTAGATGTGTTCGCGAGACTTCCACCTGCAAGCGCACTCAATTATGAGGAACTCAAAGAAGCTTTGTACAAACGTTTTGAAATGACTGAAGATGGATTCAGAAAGAAATTCAGAACATCCAAACCTGATGGAAGTGAAACCTTTTCCCAATTTTCGTCAAGGATTGACAATTACCTTGCTCGATGGAGGACCAGGCTGTGCAGACTTCAATAAGTGGTGAAAACTTTGGAAACTCGTTGGGAAGCAGAAGGGACTGCGGAACTCAAACAGAGCCATTGAAAAGGATCCTGACGACGAAAACTGTTAAGAAGTTTAGAGATGGAAATGTTGACACTAAGATTGTTTCAAAAGAAAGAGTTGTGTTTGATATTTGAATCATTTGACATACATGTTAAGGCTCTTAAAGGAAAATTGTATATTTTCGCTGCAAAGATAAGTAACTTTGTAGTTTGATTATGCATGTTAAATAAATCTTAGTTTGGTGGTTTAGATTTTCACATTTTAATTACATGCGGGTCGCATGTCATCGAAGGCGTGGGTAGTGTAACGATTTTATGTTATATAATGTTGAATCATGCGTACGGCACATGACGACTGTGTTTGTATTGTTGCCTAGCAACCAGCGGAGATTGTCACGTGATCCACAGAGGGTATATTAGCGAGCGCGTCGCAGTCGCACCGTTCTTTTCCCTAGCAGTCTTCAAAGAGACAGATCGAGAGAGAAAATTGCGAGACTATTTAAGGTACGATTTGGTAGGTGGATTGCCTTGAGAGAGAGGCTTGACACATTAGTTATTATAGGACCAATCTTGTTTGGAGGCCGACCACTAGTTGGTTATTAAAGAGGCTGCAGTCCTCTGTATTATAGAGGTCAGCCTGAGTTAGTCGTCGCTGATACTCTACTAGTAGTATTAGGGAAGGGGGACGCCTTTAGTTAGAGTTAGTTCACTGTCCGTCCTGCATAAGGCGTTAACACAGTGACTGCCTCTGCTGAGGGTTTACCTCTTGAGTAGGACATATAGCTAGGGCGTGTCGCGGGTAATCACTACCGCCTGAATAAGGCATAAATAGTGTTTACCTCGTGGTATTTGTAAAGTTTCAATCCAGGCCGACCATATTCGTTTTGTGATTTTACCCTAAGTAAGGGAAGGCCATTTTGTAAATAATTGTGGGCCAATTGTAATCAACAATCATTTTAGAGAGGAAAATTATTATTGCTTAATATTTTAATATTCAACCCCCAGACCCTAGAATTGACTAGGTACGGACCCCTCGACACGTTACAAATATAATAGAGTGCTTTATTTTGATTTAGGAAGATATGACACGTTTTTTTTTCTGGGGATTTTTTTATTTCAAGCATATCATAGAAATAGGTTTGACTTTTTGGACCATATGAAGGGAAACACAAAAATATTGGTCCGGGTAATATGGCTGGAAGAAGTTCATTACTGCAGGTTCCTGAATTTAAAGTTACCAAATGTATATTGCATGATCTAATGCGTGTTAGTTGTATCAGAAATTCAGTAAATTCTTAAATTGAAACATTTATTGAAAAGATGACATACTTTCCACTATATTATCTCAACACCGTATAAAACGTGTAATCCTTCAGAACAAAAATCAACTGATACAGTAGGCCATAGGAGATTGAATTGACATCTTTGAGAAGACAATATACCTTTCTCCTGACTGCTACAGAGACAATTGACATCTTTGAGAAGACAATATACCTTTCTCCTGACTGCTACAGAGACAATTGACATCTTTGAGAAGACAATATACCTTTCTCCTGACTGCTACAGAGACAATTGACATCTTTGAGAAGACAATATACCTTTCTCCTGACTGCTACAGAGACAAAAACGTTTAATTGTAAAGCTGAAGGGGATAACATACATGATTGGAAATGTCCTATTGAAGAATGCAAACGATTGAAGATAACACTTACAGAGTTCTGAAAAAAAAACTTTCTTATCATCGAAGATTGTGAAATAGTCGGTTAACATTAAAGCTAAATCAAACATAAAGTTCTTTCAAACTATGTCAGTTTACAAAACTATAATTTTTTCACATGAACTACTGGTCGCCGCTGGTTCTGTCCTTGTGTAAGATTGCGTTTATCTTTTCAAAATACACCAGAACGTCCTGCAAGCTCCAGATTTACCCATGCTGTCTTTCATGATTCTGTAGCTAAAGGGTGTAACACAATAATGATAGGATTACTACAGTCTCAGAGTTCAATATACAAGTACTGGAAATAAACATGTAAAGTAATCTGAAAACAATAACATGTACTAAACCTTAATACAAGATTGTATATTTCAATAAACAGTTGCCAAATCATCTTGGTTTTTCTTTTTTGTAAACACTCATTTTATTTGTTAGACGTACGTATCAAAAAGTAATATGATAGCTAAAGCTCACTAGATATCCCAAATGTAACGTAAATACACACAAAAAACGAAGTCATCATTTAACAGGAAGTTGGCATTTGATTTGTACAAAAATGAATCCCACTATATAACATGCCTAATCAAAATGTGTGAGTTTAAGTTTCCTGTATGAGAAAACTGTGACAAATACAAGTTCACAAACTTCAGTCTAAAATAACCAAAGCTGTCATTTGACAGGAAGTTGACATATTTTTTTAATAAATCCATCATTTGGCATAGCTAAACAATGATGTGTTAAACTTGTAGCAAATGAAAGTTGCCGAGAAAAATATGAAGGCTCCACCCTTCCTTTGAAGTGAGGACATATATACAATCAATTTTAAATACTTCCTCTTGATTTGTAATAAATCACTCAGCATTATTCTAAATAAGAACAAATGCTACCTTTCTTGGCAGGTTTACTTGATGACTTAAGTGTTCTTTACATGCTACATTTTCATGATTACCACCTATATAACATTAAAGAAAAATTACCGACTACCCACTAAATTAATCTCATTTATGTTCAATGTACCTACTAATAATGTAGTTTTGTTAATTAAATTATCAGTATATAACCTAAATTATGGCTATCTACATTTGAAGAGAGAAAAAAGTAGAAACACAATAAATGAGTTTACATGCACAATACTATAATCTCATATTGTTATCAATTAAACATTTCCTGATTAATCCCACATTTCCTCAACATCATCCTCATCGACCTCAGTATCTGCTTCAACCATTTCCTCTGCAAAAGCATACAGGAATGCATTTTTTTAAATTTCTATATAAAAATAATTTAACAACTTCTTACTGGATATGAGATTACATACCTGGGGGGGGGGGCTAAAACCTTTGCAAAAACTTATTCATAATGATGGAAAATAAGTAATATAACAAAAAATGTAAAGGAAAAATTATTTTTAAACGTCACATTACTTTGTTTTTTTGATTAAAGGACTTTATATCATACAACATTTATAGCTTTACAAATACACCAGTCCTTTAAACTTAAAAAAAATGTAGTATTCATATTCTGTAATAATAAACAATAAAATAACATATCTTTGTCAAATTCTATTTCATCAAAATCTAATCCCTTAAACTTTGAGATTGTTCCGTTGTTGATACAATGAAGAAGTCTTGAAACTTTCGCCATTCAAGAGCATTTTCTCTGAATTCGGATATCATGTTATTGGAAAGTTGCCTCTATGTTTTGGGAGTTTCCTTCAAATTCAAAACCTGGGCAAATTGTTTTCAAAGTTTTGTAGATGTTATAAGATCGGCATGTTTGACCACGCACTTTGATGCCGATTCCCTAATACTTATCATTAGTGAGATTTTCATATATGAACAAATATAAAAGTAATATTCTTTTCTTTATGAGTGTTGGGAATAAAATAGAGTGTCGGTCATTAATTGAATTATAAACATATTACTGTGAATGTAGGCTTATGTTATTTAATATAATCCAAATACTTAACAAGGGACTGCAGTGTTCAGAGTGATTAGGCTGAGGATATGTAATTACCCTCAGCGTAATCACGTGATAAGCGCAGTACTAATTATTCAAGAAGAGGGCCGAATGCAAGTGTACGGGTAATACGAGACAATTATGCATGCTTAAAATGGTTATCAACTGAGACAAGGGGGGTACCTCGTTTCCTGCCCTCCCCGCCCTATGTTAATTCTATTACTCTGGGGCTGCACTTCCTACTTATGTTATTTAATATAATCCCAATACTTAACAAGGGACTGCAGTGTTCAGAGTGATTAGGCTAAGGATATGCAATTATCACAGTATCTAATTCATTTTTCCTATGAGTAAAAGTTGCCAAAAAAAGTTTTACATGTATATCAGTAATTTACTATGTTAATGATGTGTGTATATATATATATATATATATATATATATATATATATATATAGTTATTATGATGCTTTCATTTTGCTCTTTATTTCAGCATTGATGCTGCATCTTGTGTTGACCATGTGCCAGTATGTGAACGATGTGAACAATGTCAAGGACACAAACGCCAGAATGAAACTACTGGATATCGATGGGAGGCCGAAACTATGTCTTTTTGCTACAAAAGACATAGGAGTAGGCGAAGAATTCTCTTATCCATATGGAGATGACAAAAATCTTTGGTGGAAAAATAAGGCATGTTCTGTTTATTTCAAAATTTTAAAATGCATTATTTTTTATGGTTTATTATTAAGAATTTTAATTAAGGTAATGCAATGTCTGTTAGTCAATATTTCATTAACTACTAGTGTGATCAACGCCTGTTAAATTAAAATTAAACGATAAAATCTTATTAGCTTAATAAATACTAGTATCATCTTATTTGATTTATAGATGTTTTTCTGGACAGGCACTATGCTTTTTTGCTGGTTTATCTGTGAAAATGTGCATTGACTGCAATAATTGTGGAGAAGGGGTGTTATGTACAGTTTAGATAGGGTATAATTACAGCTAATTATGAGAATTTTGGATTATTAAAGCATTCAAAGTTATATTATATACCCCAGTTTCAGTGCAGAAATGGTTTATTATAAAAAAAAAATTATGTAAATATTTAAAACTTTTAGTTTAGAATATTAAGGCAAGAATTAACAAAATGCCAAAGTTCTCAGATGCCAGTTTATGTCATTTTTCCCCTATGTTTGCATTGGAATTATGTGACATTCAATTTTTAATAACGTCAAATCTGATCACGGCGAACGAGCACAAGTGAACGTTAAAAGTTTTGAATATATTTCTTATTGTAAGATTAAATGACACATTCAAAGTTACATAACCAATTTGATACATACTTTTGAAATATAATTGTGAAATCTTAAAAATTCAATCTTAAAAAGAATTTTCTGGGCAAAGTTTTTAGCAGCAGAAGCACGCTGTTAAACATTTTTTATTGCTGCTTCATATTCATATTTCTGACAAGAAGCGTGTATAATGACTTTTCAATGTGATACAAATATATTTCATTACAAATAAACATAAAAATGAATATAAATAAAAGCTTATTTTAGGATATCTTTGGTCCTAACCTATAACTCACCAGGTCATGCAGACAAATTATCATACCATGTCAATGAGCGGTATTCAATTTGTCTAAATGGCCAGGTGTGTTATGATTTTAAAATGGGTCATGATTTTTACAACTTTAAATCTACACGACCTGAGGATGCTTCCACATAAGTTTCAGCTTTCCTGGGCACATGGTTCTTGAGAAGAAGATTTTTAAAGATTTACTCTATATATTCCTGTGTAAAAAGTCGATCCCCATTATGGTCCCACCCTACCCCCTGAGTTCATCATTTTCACAACTTTGAATCTACATTAACTGAGGATGCTTCCACATAAGTTTCAGCTTTTCTGGCCTAATGGTTCTTGAGAAGAAGATATTTAAAGATTTACTTTATATATTCCTATGTGAAGAGTCGACCCCCAATTTGGGCCCCACCCTACCCCAGGGGGTCATTATTTTCACAACTTTGAATCTACACTACCTGAGGATGCTTCCACATAAGTTTCAGCTTTCCTGGCCTAATGGTTTTTGAGAAGAAGATTTTTAAAGATTAACTCTATATATTCCTATGTAAAAAGTAGACCCCCAATTGTGGCCAAACCCTACCCCCGGGGGTTATGATTTTCACAACTTTGAATCTACACAACCTGAGAATGCTTCACATAAGTTTCAGCTTTCCTGGCCAAATGGTTTTTGAGGAGAAGCTTTTTAAATATTTACTCTATAAATTTCTATGTAAAAAGTAGACCCCCCATTGTGGCCCAACCCTATCCCCGGGGGTCATGATTTTCACAATTTTGAATCTACACAACCTGAGGATGCTTCAACATACGTTTCAGCTTTCCTGGCCTAACGGTTTTTGAGAAGAAGATTTTTAAAGATTTACTCTATATATTCCTATGTAAAAAGTCGACCCCCCCCCATTGTGGTCCCATCCTACCTCCGGGGTCCTTAATTTTCACAACTTTGAATCCCCTCAGGGTAAGGATGCTATGTGCCAAGTTTGGTTGAAATTGGCCTAGTGGTTCTTGAGATGTTGAAAATGTGAAAAGTTTACAGACGGACGGACAGACAGACAGACGGACAAAATGTGATCAGAATAGCTCACTTGAGCTTTTAGCTCAGGTGAGCTAAAAATGTAAAATTGATAACGCACGATGCACGACGACGGACGAAAACAGATAGCACTAGAACTGTTTTTGTCTTCAACAAAAAGTAAGGGCTTTTCGACATATCCTTTTCCCTTTTTTTATTTAAAATGTCAGGAAAATCATGTCAAATATTTTTTTTTTTTTTTACAAATTGTTTAACGCCTTGGTATAATCAGTTCCCCTTAATAAGAACTGTACGTAATGCACCGCAAAAGAAATATAACTTCAGAACTTTAAAAGTAAATATGTTTTTAATTTCTAAAAGAATATTTTCCAAAAATCAAAAAAAAATGTATTTATTTCTCAGACAGAAAACTTGGTTGCTTAGAGTATTTATGTTCTACATTTTTTAAGCAAAGCGAGATAACTCTTTCTCAATTATTTTTTCAACTCTTAAAAAGTTATAAAATTCCCGCCCTTAAAACTCCTATAAGGAGTCAAAAGTGGCCCTCGGACCAATATTTTTAAATTGTACTCTTTACTCCAAATTAAAAACCGAAAAGATTTGAAAAATCGGATGTAAAATAAAAAAGTTACATCTAAAGGGCTGTTTTCAGCTTTGAACCCTCAAGATCCCTTATTTTTCAAAATGTTAATCCCGAAACCTTTTCAGGTCTGCGTATCAGGTCCCTCATTATAAACTTTA
Source organism: Magallana ariakensis (assembly GCA_020458035.1). Classification (NCBI taxonomy): domain Eukaryota; kingdom Metazoa; phylum Mollusca; class Bivalvia; order Ostreida; family Ostreidae; genus Magallana; species Magallana ariakensis. The sequence goes on along the minus strand of CM035811.1, from coordinate 24,192,010 downwards.
AATATGAAAATATTTACTTTAAAACTGTTTGAAAAAACGTGACACGCGTGAATTCAGTTTAACATTAAAACTCCCATAGATGATTTTTTATCAACTTATAAAACCGGAAGTTCTCAATTGTTTTGAATAAAACTTAAAATATATGATAATTATGTCAGTTTTACCATTTCCCATACCTTACTTAAAAAATGTGGTGGTTATTTCAATTTTTACTTTTTTCGTCCCCCCTTTCTTCATAGTGTCATGCCTAATATCTCGAAAACGGTAAGACATAGAAAAAAAGTTGTCGCTTACAATTTTGTATATTATAGCATGAACTATCTAATTCCAAAATTTCTTAGTTTATAATCAAAACATAAGATAAATACAAGGGTCTATTTAGTATTTTGTATTTTGGATGTGTAAACCGGAAGTATAAAAAACGGAAGTCCAGAAAGGGACATACGGGAGAACTAAAAGATTGCTACAATAATCAAACACTAAATATTTATTTTTTTCTTCCGTTTTCAAAAAATCGCCTACGAAACTTTGTCGAGAAGAATGATAATAATAAAACAGAACGAAAACAGTAAGTCGAAAAGCCCTAAATAGGTCACCTGAGTTTACTCAGGTGATCTGAAAAAAAGCGGAAAATATAATTTATAATTTTCCTTACGAAATACCTTTGCGATTAGGCGAATTTCAAGACGTGAGGGTGTATATAAGAGACTCGAATAATCAACCCGCTTCATATTTGAAAGGTGCGACCACTATGACAATACTGTTGAAAAAAACGTTTATTTGAAATACAGTAATGGGTTCCACGTACGTGTCAGACCCTAGGGTGTGGAAAACGTTTTAGCAAAATATGTTCGAGGGAGGGTTTAAACCTAGAAAATACAGAGGTCGGCAGACAGGTGGCGGAATAGGGGGTATGTTTTCCAAGAAACCGTACATGATTCCCGTCAACCCGCATTTATCCCGGAAGGAGTCGGCATATCAAGTTGAGGGAAAACACGTGACACCTATGGTAGCCGTAGAAGAGAGAGCCAAAATAGAATCCTATCGTGTCGGAGAAGACTATAAAAGCACAGAAAAGACAACGTGTTATCAAACCTAAGCCAAAACTCAAAAAGAAAATACCTCAAAAAGGACTGAAGAGAAAACGAGACACAGGAGACAGTATTTTTAACCGAGACGAGAAAAAAGTCGAGCATCAATAAGAATGGCCTTTTTAAGGGATAAAATTACAGACATTGGACTTCCAGCAGAAATAGCTCTATTTACCGTTCCACCCAATCAAGTAGCTGTGGATAAAATTTATTTTAACGAATGCAGACAAGTGAGCTCCTTCGATACATCGGAGGATGCCCCGATCGAAATATCGGACCCTGATCCAGCCAAATCCAGCATGGAAGCGAAATTAAGTTTTAAACTGTTGACATAGTTTAGGGTAAATCTTTTGATTTTGCATACTTCTTTTCCTTCTGAAGTAGCAATAAATACGTTTGTTTGGTAATTTCTTTAATAAAATTTTCTTTTTGCTGTCAAGAAACCTGAATAATTTCTTTACTGACAATGTGAAAATTTGTGACTTCTTTGGAAGGATCCGATAATAGCTGAAAAAAATTGTCAATATCTCCTTCGTGAAAAAATGTCGTTTGCTGCATGTTGAGTCGTTGGCCAAACTTTACCCAAAACGAATTCAGCAGTAGTTTAGCAATCGTTCTCAGAGCAGGGTTTTTGGTTATGTTCTCTCGTTCGAGTTGAATACCTTCTCGAAGAGCGTATTCTTCCACTTAAACTGAGAATGAGCAAGATGAAAACAACCATGAACAAGAAACTAATACAATTCGAGAAGATTTGCGAAAATTGGCAATTATGTATAATATTCCTTTGACTACCTTAGGAGACCTCTTAGATATATTTCGTAAAGTTGTTAAAGATCTTCCAAAAGATCCTCGTACAATTATGGGTACTGCAAGCTAAATGTGCACCCGCATATTATTATATTGTTCTGGAAACTATTTACCTAGTATTTTAAAAGATTTTGTATTCACTTTTGCCCTAAAAGTAAAATTCCGCAGGCTGACTTTCTTAGCTTTTTAAAAAGCTAACCTTGTCATGCTTAAAAATAGATAGCACTGTTTGAACGGTTGAAGGGGAGGGGGTGTCATCACAACATGTTATTACCTAACGAGGCAATTAAAAGCCGATACATTAAACATGCATCGGTTGATATTATTATTTTTTTTTTGTTTAAAAGAAAAACAAAATTGTTGTATTGGATGTAAAAAGCAGCATTGTGCAAGTTCACTGTACACGTATGCAATCCAATAGAAAGGCCCATACATTTGAACGGTGAATGAGGTGGGATGGGGGGGGGGCATCGCAATTTTTTACAAGTTGTACCTAATGATTATAATATTACACGGTAGAATGTAAACTATAATTGTGTTCGGTTATCATTTCTAAACAAAATTGCCAGTTTGTATTAAAGTATTTACTAAGTATTGTTACGTTAGCTTAATATTCATTAGAGAAACGAAGCGGGCATGCATGGTCGTTTACTGTGCTTTGAGGGATTTCATTCATTGTAAAAGGGGTGTAACTTCCGTGTTTTACTCAATGTAAATAGTAAGTGCATAGTTATCGATTGATTCTTGCTAAACTAAACTAAAATTAATATATAACAAGTAAAAGTTGTTACTTAACAAACGCCAAAAAAGAGTTTTATTGACTCCACAGATACGGGTATTATGGAATGCACCTAACTCGGTGGGCAATTCCAATCTGCATAAAAGGAGGCACAGGATTAATTCTACTCCGCGCCATATTGTCAAAATCTTAGCAGCAGTCCATAATTTTACGCGCCACTACAGTGGAATAATCCATGATGGGAATCTAAGCATTATTCTAACAAGTGTATTGTGTTCGTAATTAAGTTTTAATTGCTATATTTTTATTTTGTTGGCGACAAAGTTTTAAGAGAAAATTACATGTACGCAAAATATTTTAGGTTTAAAATAAAAAATTTGTCATTTAAAGTACATGTAAACCCCCCCCCCCCCCTTAGTAAAGATAATTTGAAACAGTCCAACTTTAAAGACGCGCATTTGGAAGACTGCGAGAAGAACGAACTACAAATCAAAGACATATTAAAATACATAGAACCAAGTTCTTGCAATGAAATAAATATGTTAAGTCAGGCAAGCTTTTTGGAAAGCTATTACTTGTAAAATATAATTATTGCATTTGATACGGATTTCTAAAATTAAACTCGTCTGTACAAGTTTAGTTTATTTATTCCTTAAGCCAAATGGCTCATCAGATACAAAGAATACATACTATATATATATATATATATATATATATATATATATATATATATATATATATATATATATATATATATATATACAAAGTTAGACATAATATGTAGCAATATACGTATTAAATGCATTAAAGTATTATCTATTTATCTATACAAACAAATTTCTGATTTTTTCTGCTTTTTTTCCTAAACTACTTAATGCCGTAGTATTTTCAGTTGACAATAATTGTAATAATTTATTGGTTTATACCAATAGCATTTTGTGATGTACAGTTTTTTATATTCATGATACATCGAACATTTAAAAATAAAGTGATACTCATTTTCCACATCCAGATGACAAAAAATACATAATCTTTGCTCTTTAGGTAACTGGGTAAATCTTCCCTTCTCTCTCATTAATGAATGTGCACTCAATCTGTATCTTGTAATTAACTGAATATACTTGACTGCAATTGGTTTTAATAAATATGACTGTAGACACAACTTGTTTGTCAAATATCTATACAAAACACATTTTGATGATGTTGGAAAAAATGCATTACAATCTTGTTCAAAACAGTCGTGAAGTCTTTGTTTAAAAATATTTAAGAACAATCTTTTGTTTGTAACATTTTGAGAATACCAAACTTCACCAAATACCAATGAAAATAACAAATGTTTTACATTAAGTAGCCAGTTCTATTTCACACATGGATATTTTTCAGCCCTTTCAAACATATCTTGATAAATACTTTTCATTATACAATTCTCAGATTCCAATAATTTAAACCAAAATTTAACAATGCAAATTTTTCTTTGAATGCACAGTGGTAAGCGTCCTAATTCATTATACACCATCAGTGATGAAGTATTTTTTCTTACTTTTAACATAATTTTGAGATATTCTAAATGTATTTTTTCAATAGCATCACCCTTGTGAAATCCCCATACTTCACTTGCATAGCTCAATAAACTACCTACATATGTATCAAATGTATCAAATACTGATAAACGAGTAACATGGTTAAAGTATACATTTTTCATTGTTTTCATAAGCTTAAACATACATTTTCTTCCTTGGGATGCCAGCTGTAGCTGGGATTTCAAAAAGCTACCAGTATATTATAATGTTAGCCCTAAGTAAGTAAATTGATTAACAATTTCAACGTCTTCTTTATTATACAGCCACCTTTCAGTTTGTTTCAAACGTCCAGATTTTCTAAAAACTACTATTTTTGTTTTACACACATTAACTGATAGTTTCCAGTCATTACAATATTCATGAAGTGTATCAAGTATATTTTGTAAACCTCCTGGGGATTCAGATAATAAAACCATGTCATCAGCGTACATCATTAAAAACAGTAATATTTCTTGGAGTATGATATCTTCACAATTTGACATAATGTTTGAATTCTCAAAATCATTCAAATATAAAGAAAAAAGTAGAGGAGACAATGCCTCACCCTGAGGACTCCTTGCTCTACATTGAAAAATTCACTAAAATTATTTTTATATTTTACACAACTCTTGACATTCTTATACAAAGAAAGTATACTCTGAAACATTTTTCCCCTTGTTTTATAAGCTTTTTAAAGAGAAAATTTCTATCAAATGCCTTACGATAGTCTACAAAACAACAATATAATTTTATTATTCGAAAGATGCTTCTCAATGATACTTTGAAGTGAAAATATAGCGTCTACTGGTCCCACACCTTGCCTAAATCCAAACTGTGCATCAGTTAGAACAGAATTATCTTCAGACAATTTCATCAATCTATTGTTAAGTATAGTTGTATAGATTTTTAACATGCAACTCATGAGAGTGATTCCTCTATAATTATCTGTATCGTCTGGGTCGCCCTTTTTAAATATTGGTACAATGAAACCTTCACACCATGTGGGAGGAAAAATACCTGTATCAAAAATTACATTAAACATTCTTGTCAAAAGTGGGCTTAAATCATCACACATGTTTAAAATATTCATTAATCAAATTATCCTTTCCAGGTGATTTTCTACATTTTAAACCATTAATAACATCTACAACCTCTTTTACAGATACGGGAACATCCAGTTCATAAAATACAGCATTCATATCACACTCTGTATTCAAAAAATCGATATATTCATTGTCTTTGCTGACACCCAAATTTTTAAAGTGTTCAAACAAGTTTTCTACTCCAATATTACAATAACGTTCTTGTCTACTACTCTTAAAAACATTGTAAAATTCACTTGGCGAATTGCGCCTTAGATACTCCGTTTGATTACCTTGACATCGCAAAAACTCACTTTTTACACTATGCATATACTTTTTATAATTAGTTTTACATTCAGCCAACAATTGCCTGTTACAGTCGATTCTACATTTGTTATATTCAAACAATTTTTCTTTATATATATTATACAGGTATCTACATCTTTCATCAAACCAGAGTTTATTTTTAATGACACTTTTGCTTCTTTGTTTATCAAAAACATTTGTTTACAGTATAGCTCAACAATATTATTTAGGCATTGTGTAAAAGTTGAAATGGACTCAAATATATTCACACCATCTTCCATGGTAGAAGCAATACAATTTAAGTCGTGTAATACATTTTTAAAATCATTTCTCATATCACATAAATGTTCTTGATTCCATCTATAAAAATTGACTGAATCACATACACCATTACTATCATTATATTTTCTCCATGTTCTTCTTTCATACATTTGTTAAATGAGAGATAAATAGGGGCATGATCAGACCATTCATTGAACTCGATCAGTAACATATTTATACAATTCATAATCGACTACAGCATAATCTATGACACTACTTCCCAGGTGATTGTAAAAAGTTAATCTACCATGGGAATCCCAAGGCTTTCTGCCATTACATGTCCTCAAACCAAAAGATTTGCACATTTCAATCATACGTCTACCAAAATTATTAACATGTGTATCCTCTACCCCAGCATTCAGAAAGAAATACAATGTCATATTTGCAAATAAGATCAACAAAATTATTATCATTAAACTTATCTACAACTGACCTATTAACATTCCATGAAAGAATATTTAAACAGCCTGTACAGTCCTGACCGCTACCATTCAGTTCCGCGCTTTGTCTCGCCCCAAGCTTTGCGGCCGAGGGTCCCTAGCGGGTGTGGATAGACGCATCCCTGTAATGTGTCCCGTCCCGCACCGCTCCGGCGTAGTCCATAGGCTCTACCGTCACTGGGTCGCAGTCACTGTTATCACTGTCATAACTTTCCGGGTCGTATAGGTGAACTAATATAGAGTCGGTCGCGAACCAATTTCACGGTAGCACCATATTCTCTCTTCAGTCTGGTTTTTGACTTTCTAGCTCGATTACCTGTCCCGTGCAAATGCTATCAACAATAATTATGAATCCTCAATAAATATGTACATGAGAAGATGCTTGTTTTTCCATCCATTGAATTATTATCTGCACTATTCAAAACAACAAAAAACAATTGTCCCATTTGCCACAAGCTTTTTATATTTACTAGCATGATATTAATCTATTAATTAAACAAGTCAATTATACATCCATTTATTGTACTCAGTACGTTTATAGCTTCCTAAAATAAAGAAAGAACATATACATTTATCAGATTATTGTGAAATGCTTATGTTGCATTTTATTGTATAATATACATTAGTACTTGTCGTTCTAATAATAAGGTGATAAGAAGTGTATGAAACGTTTGCATTCCTTTAAAACCCCTTTAGTTTCTTGTGTAATTTGTCAAATACACCGAAAATCAATATTAATCTCTGTAAAACAGAACTATTTAATAAAAACGTTTAGTCATTACAAATTTTGAATGTATCATCATACAACTTTTGAATGTATCCTTATAGCAAGGACAACGGACGTTGAACGTATCATTTTTCTCCGAGGGTGTGTTGTTAAAATTGAAATAGCAGGTACAGGGATGAATTATAGAAACTTTTGCAAATATCAAATTAAAGCTTAGATAATGTGCTATTTTTCTGATATTGTATCATTTTGATAGCACACACCGTTTTAGTTTTCTATGTGTCCAAACCTCAAAGTTTGCATATTTTTCAAAAACTTGCATCAAGAAATGGCTCAAAATTCTTTATGTGACAATGTCTATTAAAACCGATATTGATAATAAAAAAGTAATTATAAAACTCTATTTTAATCAATTATTATGAGATTAATATTTGTTTAAGATTGGCAATAAAGAACATTTCTTTCCTCAGTGAACGTCTGCTGTCCAGGTAAACAAACAATTTTGAATGTATCATACGGCACTTGAATGAAATGATTCAAATCGGTTGTACGTTGTGTGTCTGAGTTCCCAAGCAATACCTTGTCTGAGTTTCCTATACATTTGTAGCTCACCCAAACCAGAGGTTCCAATGCGCTTTCCTGTTCAATTTCGTTGTTAAGTCAGTCAACACTGTTAACTATCGGATTTTTTCTTCTCCAAAACCATTGACTTGGCTAATTTCAATCAAAGTTTGCTTGTCATGTAAATTTAAGTTTGTTGAATGAGGGGAAATGTCCCCTCATTCCAGATATGTCCGTTTTCCAGTTTAGCTTGAAAATGCATTATATGCTAGCTCAAAATTTCTTAATTTTACTGGTTTTTGCAGGGACAATTAAGCAACATGACCACCAGTGTGAGAGAGTATGGTAAGGCAGCAAAACTCTTGTTTCGCTGCCTTTTCTTATCTGATGAAACTCGGCGGAGGAGCATCACAGAAAGCAGGCAAACCCAGGGGGTCGTAAAATGCTCGAAGTTGTCTGTCATTTATAGTAAGAGCTATCTTTTTTTATGTATTTATAAAATATAAAAAAATTAATAAAAAAATATATATATTTTATTTTATTTCTCATTTTTTATAAAATGTCAACTACTATTATCTTATCCTTGAATTGACGTATTTAACTTTTTTTCTAAACTGTTAATGATTTTGTTTTTCGTTTCCAGAGATAATGGCTGAGAAATATGGGGTCACCTCAGTACAAGTCAGAGAGAACTGAGAGATATTATGAAGCCTTATCGAAATAAGTGATCTGGCCTTCTGTCCATCCCAATCTGGTAAATACTTCACCCGAAGAGTGCCTATTTCGTCAAAGAGTTTGCAGTGAACTTGCTTAAAATTTAAGATATATATGATGGCAACTTTGGTGTTATTAGTCTCCTTAATGCACACTTTTACATTATGTACATCATTGTCAAGTAATGAAAGAATGTACGATTACTTATTTTTTTCTTAATTAAACTTTATTGATATAGATTTAGCATTATTTGTTTATAATATGCTTGAGAGATACTTACTCTTGAAATTGTTGAAAAATTCAGAATACATGATTACTATATTTAAAATTTTGTAGTCTTCTTATTTGTGGTAAAATCACTATACCCTTTCTTGAATCAGATTGGCTGAGACACTAAGAGCAGGATAGGATAGTTAGGATTGGATAAAATAACTATTACTTCCATCATGTATCCCATATCCTGAACCCCTTATCCGGTATCCTATCCAAGCCTTGTCAACTTTCAGGATAGCAGCAATGTACTAACAAATCTGGCGTAAGATTCAGTTCTTTCTCATTTGCAGTTTGCACCTTGAATGTATATACATGTTTATATAAAAATCAAACTTGTATTGAGCAGTCACCTGCGGGGGGCACCCAAAGTGACCTCTCAACAGAGGTGACCGTTGAATAGAGTCTTGTGATTTGCCGACATCAAATACCTTAGTAAAACAAATATTTGATTTTAGTTTAATTATATACTTGATATTAAGCATAAAGTATCAAAATGATAGATAAATGAATTGATTAATTGTTTTTATAGTATCTATTATAGTTATAAATAAGTACAACAACATAATGCATCGTGCATGCTATTGTTTATATATTTTTTTAAATTATTGAAACCCTTGTCGCTAACATTTTCACAATAATAACACTAAATCTTTTAACCGGCCGTATCTGAACTCAAAATCATATTATTAAATCGAGCAATTTTATCTTGCCTCGCCACGGACATTTTTGACACCTAATTCATTCATGTTTATAAATCAAACATTGTTAATACATGTTTGAACAATTCACTTGATTCCCATTTTTTACTATTAGTAAATTTGTGTGTATTAAACTTTTCAGACTGTGCAGACCTGGGAGCAATACTTAGAGGAGAGGGTCTCCAACTTAGAGAGGGAGTTGGAGACATTAAAAAAAGAATTAGCCCCTAGGGGAATTCTCAGGAAACTGTGATCATGACCACTATCCTAGAATAAAACATACTTTTTTTCGAATTAAAAAAAAATTATTCTGTATATGTAAAAAAAAAAAAAAATCTTTTGTTACAAGATCAGTTAAAGTACAAACCCAAATGTACAATAAACTATGTGTACCACAAATATTAAAATTTTGGTGGTTAAAAAAAAATTATTTCATTAAAGTTCATTTAATTATAGAAAACAATTTACCTGACAGATCTGGTTATTCAGAATGATGATCGTCTCCTTGCATGAGACCACTGCCTCCCTCACGACAAATTTCCGCAGCCGCGGGAACTGTCTCAGGTCAACGCCTTGATTAAGATACTCGATCGTCAAGATCTCCACATCACGATACCTAATCATATTCTGCCCCCACACCCGGCATCGCACACCTTCATTTGTGCGCTCGCACCCCAAGGCAAACAACGGAATCAAAATTAAACACCACTTCGTCATCCTCATCTTAACAGTTCGTTGGGTCTCAAAAGGGTGGTCAGATTTGGGCATTGAGGTCTTATATAATTAAACGGGTGCAGGGTGGATCAGGAATATGTTTTAGTTTTATTTACATAATTTAGGAATTTATACATCGAGACCATCTTTATTTTAGTATATTCTATATAAGAATTAATGTTACATAGGTTTAATTTAAAACAGTTTATGGTTAATTATATTGTGTCTGTAGTATATCGATCCTTACACCCCTCCCGTTTTACAATAAACCAGTCCGGCGATTTTGGTCTCTCGGGACGGTCACACCAACAGGTGTCCGTGGGGGTGATAGCAGTATGCAGTATTGCACAACATTCATCTCTGGGTTTTTTCTTTTATTTGAATGATTTGAAATTTTAAAACAATTTAAGTGATTTATATAAAATTATTTTAGATTTCATAATTCAAGTGTTGACACCAGTGTTCTGCTAAGACTTCAAAACAAAACAAGCTCCACCCTGCTCCCCCTCCGCAGATGTGTTGTATAGGTTCGTTTGGTGTTTGGGGGTATACACAAGGGAGGGAGATCTGGGAATATATACACAAAAATGAGAGAGAGAAAGTTGTTATGAACTTATTCTCTACAATTTACTTGCGTGAAAAATCCCCGTTTCATAAACCATTTAATGTTGAATATATTCATTGATTTGTTATATGTACATTTGTATGTACATTTATGTGTTGAAGATAATAGTTTTAAACGACACTTTGTAGAAGACATCATACTAGTTTGTATAAAAACTTGCTTGATACACAACCTTTCGTTCAAACAATGATTTATAACAAGATTTTAGTGATCGATACATGTATATATTTATTTGAATACATACAATTAATACGAATTTATAAACAAAGTTAAAATGAGAAAGTTATAAAAGATGTGATTGATATAAACAATTCATACAGTGTTTTTTAAACATTGAAAAATGTCTCCACATATTTCGTTTGTAATCGTTTCACCAGTTCTGGTATTCTAAGGGATTACACATTGCACATCGAAGCATCCCTAGTTGGTTTTGATGGTCGTCCTGTAGAAAACAGGGTTCAATGGTTTCCAGTTCGGGAACGGCTTTTTCAATGCTACTCAGATGTAATTTAAGATTTAAGTATTCGAGAGCACAGGTGCTTGGGGACGGGACCCCCCCCCCCCCCAATATATTCACCCCCACATTCCCGAGTTATTTTTTTCATCATTTAGTTTTTAAATTATATGCTGATGTATGCTACACTAAAAAAATTCACAATTAACGCGAAATAAGCTATGTATAAAAAATGTATATACCACTGGTATAAAAAGAGAAGAAGGTTGGCAACTTCAGCAGACGCCATCTTGTAAAATTCGACACCTCGCTAGGAAATCCCAACATTATTTAAATGAAAAGAACTGATCGGCTGGAAGTGATGGTCGCTATATTTCCACAAGTTATTAGTAAAAGAGGTGCAATGCTATGCTAAGTTGTTCATTCTGCATTAGTTTAGTCACAGGCAGCTATTTTTAGCAAAAGGTAAAACCAGAAGAAGACATCCGAGTGGCGTTAGATACATGAAAAGATCAGAGGATCACGATTGTTAAAACAGTAAAATTTTACTAAAAATAGTTGCTTGCAACTAAAATAATGCAGATATGACGACTTCCGTTCACTGAGAATTGAAACGCGAGTTCGATAGTGTAAAATGTGAAAATAACACGACTGGATTTATTGAAAAGTCGCAAAATAGCATTGCACCTCATTTATTAATAACTTGTGGAAATACAGCGACCATCACTTCCAGCCGGTCAGTTCTTTTCAGTTTAATAATGTTGGGATTTCCTAGCGAGGTGTCGAATTTTACAAGATGGCGTCTGCTGAAGTTGCCAAACTTCTTCTCTTTTTATACCAGTGGTATATACATTTTTTATACATAGCTTATTTCGCGTTAATTGTGAATATTTTTAGTGTAGCATACATCAGTATATAATTTAAAAAATAAATGATGAAAAAAAAATAACTCGGAAATGTGGGAATGAATATTGTTGGGGGGGGGGGGGGGGGTCCCGTACCCAAGCACCTGTGTTCGAGAGGGCGGAGACAAATCCCCTTCTTGGTGGGTACGAGGTTTTCTTCATTCTCCGGTTTCCAATATTTTCTTATGTTAACACAAGGACTGTCCCCTTTGATCGTTAAGAATATATTAGCACCGATATGATAGTTCAGATCTTCTTTCTTGGCTAAGGCTGTGTCGATCAAATCAATGGGGAGCGTCAGGGTTTTAAAAAGCTGTAAGTTTAAACTGATGCCTTTCTTAGTTGGAAACTGTCGATTTTCCGATGATTTCCATTCCCGTATGTCGACTCTACGTTCACCATTGTCCAATGTACATGCTTGAATGTATCGCTCGTTTCCTAATTCTAGACTGCACTGGGTAGTAGACATGTTGTCGTGATCAGTTTATTTAACTAAATGAATATACCTATACCTAAACAGAGTTTAAATCGGAAACATTGTCATTTCCGAATATTTGTCTGATTGGTTTATAACATTTAAATGATTTCATTTTATGAAATATGTACCAGGTCAAACGGAAATTTGTTTACTATACTAATTACATTTGATTTTATTCTAACAAGGATGTAAGAATAATGTTACAACATATTTAACTCAATTGTCTTTCCCGTCTGACACCATGTTAGCATAAACACAATTCTTTGACCAACGGAAATGTTCTTTGTAGGAATCATCGAAGGGTTCCCAGTCCTTGAGAGACAATCCACACGAAAAACAGGTGACTCTGTCTCCAATTTCGGTGTAGATGAAACCAGCTCTAGCCAAGTCCTTCTTGTTGGGACCTTTGAGGAACTTTGGCCAATCTCTAAAGCTGGCATAACGTTCGGTAAAATTGGCATACTTTGGGTGTTTCCATTCGTTCCAGTTTAGTATGAAAGGTGAAGAGATGTTCTGGACTGACCTCCCTGCATTCATGAATTCGCCTGAGGTTGCTCGTGTGCCTGTTGACAAGACACAATTTGCAGCGGGAGCCAATCTAGAAGGCACAGGTTCCGACGTAATAGGCTTGGAAAACACTGCAGAATCTGTCTCCAAGCAATGGGGTCTGCAATCTAATTTGGAAGTCATGCTTTCGTGAGGACAGTCTCGTAAATAAATCAGAAATAAGGTTCATCGTATTTTATATAGCAGTCATCACGTGATTATAATGTTTGACGTCCTAGTCAAGGAAATACCTGTGATGTCATGAGATTTTCCATGACATCACAGGTGATGGTGATACAATCTGCTGATATCATTAGCCAAGAAATATCTTAAATTTGATTCCTCGTATTTTTAATTCATATCTATTGTAACAACAATATCTAATTTCCCTCAACTTTATTACACTTCATACATATTCTCGGGAAATACATATGGACACATTTCATTAAATTTGTTCCCCATGAATTGTGATTTAAATTATTCATCGAAATGACCTTTATCAAAATTATTAGTTGTCAAATTAGTTTAATATGTTAATATTAATGTATTGATCAACGGATTAAGTTGTTAAAAGGATTAAAACAGTCGTGTTATTGATCTATTCATATCCGATTTTGACTTCCTGAATTGTTCTCTTGGTACAATACACTTCCGTGATCTATCGTCGGTGCCTCAAATTAGTTGGCGCCTCAAATTAGCACGAACAGCCCCACTCTATACTACTGACATAAGTAAGCTGAGTGAAAACTTGACAGATATAAAATAATTAAATGAACTCAATGAGTCTTTGATGTCTTAGACATGAAAAACAGTTAATTGCACGATGCTGTTTTAACAGATTAGCAGTCCTTGAGACATGACACTCTGTCTCTTTGAAATCACATAGAGTCCAAAAAGTGTGAATCACTAATTTAATAAGTAACTTTGTACAAAATAAACTGTGAAAAAAAATTACAAATAGAACTGAATTTAAAAAGTAAAGTCCAAAATAAAGTTATAATTAATCAGTGAAATTTGCACGGTGATATATATCTGCGTTAATATTTATTTTACTTGTATGTTATATAATTCGATTTTAATGCATTATTTTCTTAAACAGAAAGAAATGTATTTATAATAGATTTTATATTTGCTTTAAACAAGAGTTAGATTTTTATAGTTGAACCCGCTATTTTCTGTGTGATTTGATCTCGGGCTGCAATATTCGCAGCGATCGGCTAGGGTGTTTGGTAATAAAAGCAATGTTAACAACACAGAAAAATTATTGATAATTTAATTTTTATTAAAAAAATAAACTGGTAATTTTTATACATTCTATAAATGATGCAGCGATTATTAACAACTCAGCAATTGTTACTTAAAGAAATTTCACGTAAATCTTTATTCGTACGTGTTCTTTCCCAAATTATGCCATTATCAGGTTATTCATGAAGATCGTTTAAAGCGACTATATGTTTATCATTAACATCGTTTATCATTTCCTATCGTGTATCAATCCTATCATATCGTGCGTGTATACTGTTCTATCGTGCGTTAATGCTATCGTATCGTGCATGTAAACTGTTCTATCGTGCGTGAATCCTATCCTATCGTTTATCTTGTAAAAAATAACGTTGTGGGTACTGTATTTATTTCATTTAGTTTGAGCTAATAAATCTGATAGATTCTTTGCAACTAATTGTTTTTATTTTCATAAATCATAATTTTTTCTAGATTTGAATAAGATTTGATTTTTGTTATGGTATAAGGGAAAGTACTGGATTATTTTTTATGAAATAAAATGGAAGAAATCATCACAGTTTGAGTGCATCTGTTTTTGAAAATGTTAGCCTGAGAACTTAAGTTTGGATGGGTTAATAGATGAGATATGGTAGGAATTGTTCATTCATGTAGACAAAAAATGTTTGTATATTTTTATGGTGTATGTATTAGATCAAATTCAATTATGTCTTGAATAATGGTTTGTATGATATTGACAGTTATATTTTTTTAACAGGAGTATTGGTAAGAGGCAGTATTCTTATTAACTTTTTTTACTTATTTTTCCATGTGGACATTTTATTAAACATTTGGTTGTTGGAATTTGAATTACACTTGTCTGAAAATTTTTCAATATTTAAGATCAATTATTGTAAAGTTGTAAAGTTCAGTTCTGTATTAGGAAAAGGAAATGCTTTATTATAAATTTTCTTTACTATAATGCATAAATTTGGCCAATGTTTTATTTTGTTCTAAATCAGGATTAGAATCTAAATATTAATTTTATTTGGCCAAAAGTCATAATATATGAATTATTCTTGATGAAAAATTACATTTCATTACATAGTCGTTTATCTTTTACTATGTTTTCTTCCTTTTATCTTAACACGTTTTTTTAGGTTTGGTGAATCAACATTTTGTAAGAATTCAGATCTACAATTTTACAGTTTAAGGTAGCACGAAGGTTTACCTGCTTGTGAGAAAAGCTACCTTGAAATTTTGTCCACGTGATTCATAGGTTTCAAAGCTTTATTTGTAAAATTTATTTGAGATTTGTCTGCGCGGTAATAATTTTATCGTGTTTCAAATAGTTTCATTGATAAAATCAAGCAACGCCATTTCAATGAAATATATAGTAAAATACACATGTTAGTCGAGAAACGCATTTCAAAACTATGTTCCAAACTTTTAAACGATTCAAACGAAATTAATTATACTCTACACAATATCAGAGGAGATAATTTTGATTCAATTCATAAAATATAATCAGTATGTGTTGCCGGCCAATTTTTTGGCAAAACAACTTAGATTTCTTAAAACCTAATATTTTTATGACGTTAGCGTGACGTCATAATTTCCTTACGTCTGAGAACCCATAAATTGAAATGCGTTTAGTTGATTAACATATTTTAGAACATGTAAATTCTAATAAGACATAATTGTGAATGTTATCAAATGGACAAATGCAATTAATGTAAGGTTGTAAAGATACAGAAAATTGCTATTTTTGTTTTTTATGAAACTTTGAGTCAATCAATGCAAAAGAAATTGCCAGGCAACTTCTGAATAATAAGTTTTGTAATCGTATTAATTAATTAGCTCAAGCCAAAAGAATTTAGAAAATTTGATCGGTAGTTAAAAATACGGAGTTATAATTGTAAAATAAAAAAAGCGAAGTTAATGCATATGGTTCAATTAATTTACTTGTCTGTTTTAAAACATGATTTAAAATGAAAGAGTTCCAACGGACACTCTTGATACATAATAGAACAAAATTTGGCAATGTATGCGACATTTTTAAATTGTTACCACATGATAATTATAAATATTTGTATAAACAGTAATGAACTGCATTTAAGGTTTTTGAAATATTTCCTTTTATGCTTCTAAATATCTGATTTGTCATCTTTAAAAATTGTTTGAGATTACTATGACGGTCAACTCTTTACGTCGATTCCTATTGTGACGTCAACAAACCTGTGAGTTACGTTAATATTGAAATAAATTTTGTTGAAATTAGTGAACTTTGATGGTGGTCAAGAATAATTAAATTGGATTTCAATTTGATGTCTGGATTGAAATTCAAGGTTTGAATTGATAAACTGATAATGAGAGTAGGAATAAACATTTTAGTTTCTATTTTGTTCTGGATTCTTCTTTACATATAAATACATTTGTGCAGTTGGACAAGTGGTTTGCAATTTTTTGTGTGCATATTTTTTTTAAAACTGGTTTGGTCAAGTGGACAAAGGTTAATTTTGACCCCTTTGGATTCTCTTCGTGTCAGCTCATTTGAATTTAATATTTTACAAAGCAGAAATTGTCATCAAAATTTGTTTTAATAGTTTTTTTGTAGTGTGTAGTTTAAGGGAAATAAAAATTCTTTTAGATATTTACCTTTTCAACTCTGCCCCTGACGGAAACTCTTTCATTTCGTTGCTTTGTTTTCATTACAGCTATTTCTTCGACTGCAAGACTTTGGAATTTTCTGAGGTGTTCCGTATTTAAATTGTGGGTGGTGTCCATAATCTGTAGATGGGAGAATGGAAAGGAAATTGGATTTTCAATATTGTGTTTATGTTATAAATTTTAGTTTTTTGTGCAAGTTATATTTTATAGGAATTAATTACAGAATCAATAATTTCAGGATTATTTGGTTGTTGGATTAGAGTAATTTAAATATTTAATTGGTTGGTTTGGAATATTTTTTTAATTGGGTCTTGAATTTTTTTCTTGATTCTCAGTTGAATATTTTGAAAATTGAATATGGTTGGAAGGTGATAAAATTTTCTAAATTTAATAAAAATTGGATGTTGTGGGTTTTTTTTTGTTATTATAACAATAACCAGTTTTGAATACAAATCTAGAAAAAGTGATTTTATAAAGGAAATAAAATTTTCAACTTCAGTTAATGTATCGAATTTATTATCTCAAAGTAAATTATGTGAATTTTATCATGGTTATCAATTGGGAAGTTTTCTTATATCAGTTTTATCCATGGAATTGAAATTTTATTTCGTTCTCTTTTGTGTTGTTTCTATATTAGAATATTTATAATACATTATACTAGTATACATCAGTTACTTTTTAAAAAAAAAAATTCAAGGTGTATATTGGAAGTTTATGTGTTCTTTATTTGGATATTTTGTATAAATTAATGATCATGGTTAATTAAATTAATTTTTCATTATATTTCAGCTAAAATATGTCATGATGGGGAATGGTGGGCAATTTATATTTAAGATATAAGCAGCAGTTTAAGGAAGTTATTGGTGTTTGAAGTTGGTTGGTTTAGATTTCAAATCCTTTGAAGCTTGATGGGTTTGTCAAAAGATTTGATCATGTTCAAACCAATTTCATTTACTGGTGATCTTTAACATTGTTTGTTATTAGTTATTTTAAGTTTAATCAATAACAAAAAATAATTAGTATGCTTTTTAATGAATCGAACTACAATTCAGAAGTGGTTAAATCAATAGTGTGACCATTATTCTTTTACGGCCTGAATTTAAATAAACCTTCAACTTGTTTAAAAATTCATGGGTATATTAAGAAATAATCACCGATTCCTTCAATTCCTTCCGTGTTAGCGGGCAATGGTTAATTTTATCGTGCCCGCACCTACCGCAAGCATGTAACATTGTATAACTTAAGCTGCCATCTCGAACGCTTTTTAAATATATTTCAACTCACTTTACTTACTACACCCTGCTTAATTCTCTCTCTCTCTCTCTCTCTCTCTCTCTCTCTCTCATAACTCATAAAAAATTCTAATATTTTGTTAGCCAAATGAATTATCACAGATTATTAGATACTTAAGATGTGTGTGTTGGAATAATTATCTTGTGAATATCGCCTATATTTTGTTTTGTTGAAATGGGTAGTGGAACGCATTAAATTCTCAGCAGCAAAATGTCAGAAATAGACACAGGTGAAATTCAATGTATTTACATTTCAACTCGTACGACTGTAAAACGTTGGATTATTTTCATTGATGACATATTTTTTTTTATATTTTACGCACTATAATTTAAATCAATGGTTTGATGCATCTTTAACCAATATAATTGAAATGAAAACAATTTTACAAAGAATCAATGAACATTCAAATGTGTGATAACGTACGTAGAAACACGAGAAGCCTGTGTCCTAGACTACAGCGAATCGGTTGTCCACTAGCGCGGCATCTCCTCGGCCCTGTGCGAATGATGTGTTAGGTAAATATACACTCAACGTGGTGGGTTTAAAATGTTTGCAGTTTCATAACTGAATTTTATTTTCCAACAATAAAACTATTTTATGACATATACAAGATCACAAAAAACATCTATTTTTTTTATAGATTACGAGACTAAAAATGCATTACTTCGTAAGTAAAGGTATAATCTTTTTTCATTACTCTAACATCGTTAAAATCGGATTTCTTTGTGTTTGCAGCTACATAAAAACCCATGTGTGCATTACAGCAAGACGCAAATCTTGTGTATTAGATAACGGCAGACCGCTCGCTAGTCCAGCCGCGACCTATTTCCTCGGCCGCGGGCAAGGGATCGGATACGTAATTGTTCACATACACAGCTCGGAATCCTGCTAGATTTAAATGCGACTCAAATGCATTGCATAGAAGCAGTTCTTTTACCCATAATGCGTTTCACTAGAAAAGAATTAAAATGTTTAAACACTTTCCGTATGTAAGCTGGTACACTGTCTATGGTAGTAGGTAAAGGTATAGTTTTTTTTTAAATTTACTATTAATATCATTAAAATCGGAATTCTTTGTGTTTGCAGCTACATAAAAAAAACCATGTGTGCATTACAGCAAGACGCAAATCTTGTGTATTAGATAACGGCAGACCGCTCGCTAATCCAGCCGCGACCTATTTCCTCGGCCGCGGGCAAGTCATCGGATACGTAATTGTTCACATACACAGCTCAGAATCCAGCTAGATTTTAAATGCGACTCAAATGGATTGCATAGAGGTAGTTCTTTTATCCATAATGTGTTTCACTAGAAAAGAATTAAAATGTTTAAACACTTTCCGTATGTAAACTGGTACACTTTATGTGACTTATACGCACAAATACCCCATTTATTTGCCAAAAAAAACACAAATACATGGTAACAAGTCTAGCTTTTTACACTCATATTACGCAATACCCGAACAAAATATTATTGTTACGACTTTTATAAGATCATAATGAACAACTTTTGCACCGACAGCCATATCGAAATCTTAACCGCTTTTGAGTTATAAAGTGAAAACTTTCAAGGGTTCTAGGCCCCTGATTTGAGGGGCCAGCCCCTTTTTCTTGATGTCAAATAAAAGACCTTTTGAATATTCATCTTTTTTGTTCTACATGTCTTAACAAAATATTTCCGGGAAAAGAGATAAACTAAGAAAACCATGCAAAATCACAACTTTTTAAACTCATTTTTGGAGCCCTACCGAGCTTTGGCGCTTTTTGCGCTAGAAAATTATAAATGTCCTATTACATATCTACATTCTTTTGTCTATCATTCCTAAAAATTTTGAACTCAAAATCTTTTTTAGTTTATGAGAACCTTCGTTGACAAGCCGACCCTCTAAAAAACGTTAAATTGTAAATATCTGAAAACCGGAAGTGACGTCACCACTAAAAAAAATTTGCAATAAGGTTTAGAGCAATATCTATCAGATCTGAAAGTTTCATATAAATCGGCCGAGTAGTTTTTGAGAAATTGCGTACACAAAATATGTAAGAAAAAAAAAAGAATATGGAAAAAGAAACCGAACGAAAACAATAAGGTCTTCCGTTGGAAACGGAAGACCTTAATAATATGTCAAAAGAAACCGAAGAATAACAAGAGGGTCTTCCGTTGGAAACGGAAGACCCTAATTACCGGAAATGTCTATTGTCAAGTCGTACATAAAATTCATGTTTTTAACTTCATTTTTTACGATAATTTAAAAAAATACTTAATCAATTGATTTTGAAATCAACACGGTTTGTCCTTCTACCATGCCAAAGAAGTGTACAAAGTTTGATGGATATTCATGAGAGGGTTTTCTTGGAATTTACTAGAAAATTGAAATGGAGTACACACACACACATACATACATACACACATACGAACACACACACGCACAGTATCGATGCTATATCCCCTTCGCAAAAAGTTGCGCGAGGGGATAATAACCGTCGGACCCCCCCCCCCCCTCCTGAAAAAAATTCTGGATCCGCGCATGTAAGTAATGTTAAAAAGAAGAACTAATATGTACATGTAAGTGATACTGACATCAGCCTTCTTGGGGCATTGGGTGGCAAACTGAAAAATAAATGTAATTTTTTTTTAAGCAGAAATTTTATTGCAATATATTTTGATTTTAATTCAATGTATTTTGATTGTTCATTCATATCTACTAACCCCAAGCATCGGGGTCGTTAATCCGGTGTGCTACAAATTGAACATGTATATTTATAAATAAACTATATATATTCATAATTGTTATCTTCCAATGTGTATTAGTAGTATAAAATGAAATTTTCTGTTCGTTTTACTTACGTGAGAGGAGTACTGAAATGAAAATGTTAAAGAAATTTGATTTCAGGGATTTCATTCATTGTAAAAACAAGTGTTAAAAACTATACCAGGAATAATTTAAGCGATATTAATACATTATACAAATCTCATACCTTGTGAACCTCTTTTCTTTTCAGTTGGTATGCTCTCCATTCTTTGAAGAAAATAAATTAATAAATAAAATTATCTGACCTGTATAGAGTAAATTCCAAATTTTATTCTTTTTTTTTTCAATTACTCACGGACACGGGATGGTTTTTAATTTGTCAAGAATTTGTGATAACTCCCCAACAATGCCCCGCATCTCACTGCAAGTACACCTCCTTTAACTACAAAAAAAAGAAAATTTAAAAAGTTTTTTTGTTTTTCAGAGTGTTTCTACATAAAAAAAATACACTAATAGTTTGAAGTAAAACATACAAGTCCATTTCGGAGGAAAAAAGACGTAATTTTCTGGTGTTTCCTCTGTTTTATACTAAAAACGCATGTGATTTTTCGGTTGTATCTCATTAGTAAATTAATTATACATACCCACTTATTCCCCTTAAAAAATGTGTACCTCTTTTCCTCCCTTTAAAATTGTTTAAAACATATCTTTTAACACAAAATTTAGTTCAACATTTCTTTATGTGTTTTTTAGGTAAATGTGGGGGGATATTTAGTTTTTACGTGGTATATTTTTGAATTAAAATACATTTACTCAGTAAAAGGGGGTAACGATCTTTAGTAATACATTAACGCTTTTAAATGCTATCAGGGTAACCTGACATCACATTACATTGGGGGGGGGGGTATTTAGTTCTTACGTGGCATGATTTGGGAAATTAAAATGCATTTACTCAACACAAGGGGGGGGGGGGGGTCAACTATCTTTAGTTATACATTAACACCTTTAAATGCTATCAGGGTAGCCTGACATTACATTACATTGCTATGCGGGTCATTACAATGAAATGTCCCAATTATCTCATTATCAATGTAAACTCTAATCAGTTTAATACTGATAGAGTGTATTAATTTAAAAGTAAATTCATCCAGAACAGGTTATTCATTTCCAATAAATTCAGATAGCTATCCAAAACTCTAATTATGCATTTTTCTCTAAAAATGCTTTGTTTTAGGATTTGTGTTCTTTTCATTGGATACGTATCAGCGTGTGATTTTTGTCATTTTAATGGATTTGCTTTAGGTTGTACTAAGGAAATTGTTTGTCCAACAAATACTCATGTTGTAATAATGCAGTGTTATGTCCAAAAAATTATTTTATATGAATGCATCGGACAATTATTGATTCAAGGACCTTGTAATACCACTGAACATTATATACATTTCGGTTTTGACAATAATATTGTGGAAATTGTAGTGGCAGAATCAAAGTTGTTCAGGTAATTTTTTAACATCATTTATCTGCATGTATGTTTCAATCCATCCTTACCCGTTATCGCATACCTGCGTGGGAAAATTTCGCCTTCTTTCAGTTTGAAGCAATCTCAACCAATCACAAACTTGTAAAATACTGCTGACTACCAGGAATGTATGTACACGCGACTCGTCTTAAATTTCATTTTCAAACCTGCTTGCGATGACCTGTAGAATAGTTCATGGTCAACCCGTGTGTCCGCCAGGTACATAACGGTTGCATTATTTACATGTGATCTATATAACAATACGGTGATTTATAAATTTTATTTTTTTTTTCTCAATGAAATAATATAATTTCAGACGTGACGACACCTAGACTGATTACGAATATGACATCAGATGAATGCAAGTCATTGTTGAGTTGGTTTTGCATGGACAGTTTTGTATATTTGATTTCTTGTTTTGTGTTTCTTGTTATTTTAATTGGAAACGGTGAGGGTAAAATCTATTGTATTGTGTTCATGTTAATTTGTTCTAGTTATTAATTTACTGTAAATACGATTTCGCTTCAATCAACATAGACGGGCAGTGAACGGACACGCAGATTTTAAACCACCCCTCGTAAACACACTACCACCCCCCTCACTCCTCAGGCTAAGACAAATATAGTCGCCCCCCTCACTCCTCAGGCTAAGACAAATATGGTCGCTCCCCCCCCCCCCTCACTACTCAGGCTCGGGCAGACATGGCCACCCCCTACATTACTCAGGCTAGGACAGACATGGCCACCCCCCACACTACTCAGGCTGTACAGACATGGTAACCCCCCTTCCTACTCATGCCAGTACAGACGCCACCAGCACCACCCCAAGCGGAGGCAGCTCCAGCACCACCCCAAGCGGGGACACCACCACCCAGAGCAGCTCCAGCACCACCCCAAGCGGGGCCACCACCATCCAGAGCAGCTGCAGCACCACCACAAATTGGGGTTGCTCGTTACAACTTACGCCCTGCTAAGAGGTAATTTAAATGGTTTAAATTAATTTCATTTCTTTTTCACTTTGTTTAAAATATCTTTTGATATATATATATATATATATATATATATATATATATATATATATATATATATATATTATATATATATAGCATGTCTAAATTTCAAGCATCTGTGATGAATAGTTGATGAGAAATCTTTGACAGAAATTTAAGTTTAGACTAAAATAAAACAAAGGCGTCATTAACAGGAAGTTGTTATAAAATTATTCCCTCAATATGGCATGACAGACAGACACACAAGAGTAAAACAGCATACCCCCTCTCCTTCGGAGTGGGGGTATAATGAACACTATGTTTATTAGATGAACAGAGAGAGAAAGAGGGAGAGAAATAGGGAAAGAGAGAGAAAAAGGGAAAGAGGGAGGGCGGAAGGAAAGAGAGTGATTTGATGCACTACAAATAAGATGCACTACAAATATTACCTTTCCAGTTTTTTTTGCAGTCATGTTGTCTTGGACTTGATTTGTGTTTTGTGGCATGAGCACACACACGGCATGTCTTGCTTCTCACAGAGTAGCCAATTACTTTCCCTGTCCTTGTCCCTATCATTGAAGCATGTCCTATTTAATTGAAGAAAAAAATCATAGCCTAAGTGTACTCCCATATGAATATAAATAAAATATGATGTCATAAAATTTCAAGGAATAAAGGTAATGGTATACTTATTGGAGAAATAAAACTACCGAGGTTAATATATACCTGATAAGCTATCATAAGCTTTTCCACTACCTCGCTTTTGCCAACCTGCATCTACTGAAGCACTGACATTCTGTTCACCTGTGAACCTGAAAGAGGTTTCTATGTTTTAAAGATTACCATATAAAAATAACCCTGTTTCTTATGACCATTTTAATTGGCACACCACTTATTAAATAAAAACTTATTTAATATATGTCAAATTATTAAAACTTATTAAAACTGTATAACTGTATAACAAACTTGATTATTACTTCTCTGCTAAAATGCATTCCTCTTCGAGGCTTTCTTTCATGGATTCTTGAGCAACTGCTTCCACTGCTGGACCTACTTCAGCTAGCTTCTTATCCAGAAGTTTATGATGTACAGAAGGAATATTCAGGGCTGCACATATACTGTTGAATTGAGTCACACCACTTCCAGCATGTACTAATGCTAAGAAAGAAATTGGTGACATAAATAAATCACATGATTGTACCAAAATGAAGTTACTGGTATATGGTCAGGTTGTCTATAAACATTATTAAATAAATTACCATTGGCTAGTTTGGAATTAACATCCCATGTTCTGGCAAGCTCTCCGTGGCGTTTTCCGGTTGGCACATTATTTGTGTAGTGGCAATTGGTGTTACTACATGGGATCTTAATATAAAAAAATAAAATATTGGTTAAAATACTATATATAGCCACCATTATTGGTTTAAAATATTAGATTTTGAAATTACATTGATTTAATATCACAGGTATTGGTATTATGGGCATTAGTGGCATCCGATTAATTCTTGTCAAGGATTATTTCTCACCAGTGCATTGAAACGTCATTTTTCGTTTATAATTTTTTGTGTTGATAATATGACGTAACACATAATGGTCCTTTGCGAGAATTGGTCAAATGCCAGCACTGATATAATTCATTCATGCAGACATCCACATATTCAAAGCCATTATGCATATTTCAAAGTACATGTATTTCTTATTAATTACATCATCACATGTGTGCAACACTTTGTAGTAACCGGTACTTTTAAAAACTTGTCTTTAACAAAAATAAAAAACTATCTGAAAAATTGAAAAGATTGCAAACTTGAGTAAGATATGTATATTGATAGGTCATTAATTGTGTAAATGTTTGATAAGTTTTGTTTTACTGAATTTTTTTATACTGTAATTTATTTCATGTCAGCATCAAAGATACCTTTCCAACTGTCCCATTAAATTTTTCAAAATATTGTAATTTACAGCATATCTTTCAATATTGTATTTTAGTTTTAAATGACAAAGGAAACCAAATAAGCATGGAATCGTATTTGACATAAGACAACAAAATACATATTGTTTCATATAAAGAATTATTAAAGTAATGATACTTTGACGTTATGAATCGACAATGAAAGTTGGCCATTAGACATATTACTGAATTTTGTCTCACGTCACGTACATGCATTATAGGTTTAGGAGAAAAATAATGTTGTTATGCATTGAAAAATTAAAGCATATCCCTATTTGGTTAAATTATTTTTTGGAACTAGCATTAATTACAGAAATCATAAAAAATATGAAAGATGAGGATCAGTCATTCAATTACTGAGATTTATCATTATTGTTAACATTTAAACAGCTAGTCTACATGAAAATACCCAGTATATGTAAAAATTAAAATTTTCAAAAATCTTTTTGAAATTTGGTTTCTTGAAATTTTATTGTGATGATATTGGTTAATTGTGTGTGTTTTGTGCATGAAAATAAACTAAAACATAACATAAACCTAGTAAACAGAGGCACACTGAACATCACTGAGGTATATAATTGAGGAAACTCACAATAACAATAGTTTCTGGAAATATTTCCGTATTGAGAGATTTTTCGACAAAATGATTTTAACTACCGCGATATAGGACTAGCTCATATATATTGTTCCAAGTCCGAATGTAAATACAATGACAATCTATGTGGATTAAACACACCAATCAAACTGTTTATGCATACATATCACAATATAATGTACATATGTAAATAAATGCACATCATTTACTGCAAGTTATATAGCTTTAATAACATTATAAATAATTTATGTATCTGTATATTATGCACATAATTTACAGCAAGTTGTAGCTTTAATAATATGACTACCCAACGATGAATATGAAAAAAATACCACCTGTTAATTTATAAGTAAAACTTGACAAACTTTGTTCACTTTGGAATATCTATGATTATTTCTTGTGTGATTTTACCTTAAGAATGGCGGTCAGTCCATAGGTCTGAATTCCTACAGTATGATGCAAATGCAGGGGGGTTCCACATATCTTGCACCCTTTAAGTGCCTCTGCAAGAACACCTAGTTCCACCACTCTACGACCAACAGACCAGTCATTGTCTGTGACGGACTGCCCAACAAAAACATCGTCCCCTAGGAAAGAGATGTCTGGAACATCGATATGTTTTGGTTCAGATGAATATACGTGATCTGCAACCGTCCTTCTAATATTCCATCTTCTTGTCTGTGCCAAGGAAACCCTATTTCGGCGACTATTTTCTTTGCCTGAGCAACAAAACCCCTTTTTTTTGCCCATGTCACATGTTGTTTACATTGACGAGAGATAA
This sequence comes from Magallana ariakensis, assembly GCA_020458035.1. NCBI lineage: Eukaryota > Metazoa > Mollusca > Bivalvia > Ostreida > Ostreidae > Magallana > Magallana ariakensis. The sequence continues at coordinate 24,165,208 of CM035811.1, read as the reverse complement.
CCGGAAGTGCTTATGTCAGACGATATTATTGTCGTAAATACCGCGCTTGCCAATAAAGACAATAAATTGTTGTTTTTAAAACATAATTTGGGTAAATATGGTATCAAATGTTAAACTTAAGACGGCTTTGGAGATTAAAAATATATCATAATACCCTTGTATTTAGTTATATATTTTACGACACTACGGCTTTATTGTGACAGTTAGTGTTGCGCGGTGGATTCAAAAACCTCAGGAGCGAACATCGTTAATGTAGTTAATTTTAAATACAAATAATTTTTAGATCCATTTTTTTTTACATTTCTTCTTTTTCGTACGTGTCGTTCAAGTATTAAGAGTTATTGTCTTTATAAGAGTCGGTTTGTCTTTACTTATTCACCATTGTGTATATGAATAAATGAAAAAAACCCAGATGTACTGTAAATGAATTGTAATATACATGTACTAACTACATGATATCGAGGCTGTAATATTTTTTTGCATAGATGTTTACGTTATTTACTCATACTTTTTTATGTAACATTTTTTGGCTAAGTTTGAACATTCGTCGTGGAATCATTTCCTTTCAATCTACAAAGAAAACATCTAGTTAATATTTTATAAAATTTGTTTATATACTGTATTATTTTTTTCCTTCTTGATGACACTGCATTTGGTTCATTGGAGACAACAAGAGGATGCCCCGGACAGCCCTCTTTCAAAAAGGAGGAATAAATCCTCGCCAAGGCAGAGCGCTAAGGCACTAATAAGTATACATTTATGATTGAAAATCAGATAAATATAATGTGAATTTTCCTTTAAAAAAAATAACAAAAAAATTGGAGCTAAACGAAATACGAGTATCACTTAAAATAAATCATTGAATAAATAAATGAAACAAATAAAATAGATAAAACTAGAACTGTCCTAATGGGACTTATACCCCCGCAAGGCTAATTTCAAATGGGACAAATAATATTAATTGAATAATAAAGGTTTGCAACACATATAAATAAAAAAAATTCTAGAATTGTAAAGAAAAAATTAGTTAACAACGCAGCTAGGTTAAGGACGCCCATGAATTACCGTATGAAATAAATGCAATAAAAACTGACCTAATTTCAGACAAAGTATACAAGCTATGGCAATGATAAAGTTTATACATCATTATGTTACTACCGATCTCCCCTACATTTTTCACCGGAACACGGTCACCGCATCAGCTGTTTATCACGTGATACGCTAAAAATAGAGCAGCTACATATGACTTCATTTATTGCAAAAGTTCAACGATATACGAATGAAATATTAAATTGTTGTTTATATCACTTAAAAGAAAATTATTTGTTTAATCTAAAAAGTGCTGGAAGCAACTATAGCAGTACCAGCAACATGCTTAACTTTAGCATTGATCGTTCAGGTTTTAGAAATAATGTCGATAACTGAGTCAATTCACGTGTCAAAAAATGTTTCCCTTTAAGCTACAACTTGCTCCCAGCACTTTTTACAATCACTTGTATTTGATGAAAAAAAATTTAAACACAATCCTTAAAATTGACGGGATATCGTTGAACTTTTGCAATTTAAGACAGATATTTATGATTTTATGCAAATTAGCCGATTTTCAAACGCACTGATGATCAGGATCAAGAGCAGATAATCTGGCGTTGTGAAGCGCGGAAAATTTAAAGATGTACATTGTTAATCGTTGGTTATTCCTTATCTGCACATTTCATTAACCTTTTGAACCTTTCAATTCGTAAAATACACAGGAATATTACCAATCTATTATTTTTTGTTCGGTTTAAACAGAATGGAGTGATGAATTCCTCAATGCACCAGAACAGAATCAGAAAACCACATGCGCGGATCTAAGGTCTGGTGTGGGGCTGATTTTCTATAAATGTCTTCCTCATATAACTTCAGACTAATTTAAGTGTATAGATTACAGGCTAAAGAATAGGAAATAAGAAGCCAGATCCACGTAGGATCGATTTTGAAAGGGGGGGGCAGACCCAAAAATTCTTGACAAGCCAAAAAAAAAAAATTTCTTTACATACTCTCAAAACAGTTGGGGTTCAACTCCATGATAATTCATTTCTTTATATGTAAATTAAAGAAAAATATTTTCGGTGAGACAAAGCGGGGGGACCAGTGCCCCCCCCCCCCATCTTATGCTACATGCCTGCTTCAATCCACCCCTGCGTATTAAATATGTAATTTGATATTGTTACGAAGTGTCCATGCGCGGATCTAGAGGAGGGGTCAGAGGGGTCCCAACCCCTCTGGAAAATGAAAATTTTCCAGATCCTGCGTATCTGTTATTTGTGGGGGTTTTTTCATTTGCAATAACTAAATATAACCTGAACATTATAAATTATAAAGGACTATGTGCATTATTATGCATTTTTCGCCCTCATAAAGAGCTTTAAGCCTTTAATAAGATGGAAGGTAGTTGTAATCATATTGTGTAAAAGATTATCACCCTGCACAGTGACGCCATCATGTAGAAATGACATCATGAAGATACTTATTTTGATGAACTGATTTTTTGTAGCAAAATATGGGTGTTTTGCAACGGTTTTTTGACTGGGAAACATTGAGTGCAGGCTTGCTCAAGTACCATTTTCTAATTTGATGTGTATAATTATATGAAGAAAAAAAGCATGTTTTAATCATACTTGAGCAGACCTGAGCTCTATACTTTTTAAATATAATATATTGCAAAATATGAAGGGAAAAAAAATGACAATATTTTCATTTGTTTGCAAAATTGTGGAAACTGAGTTATTTAATAGGTGAACTCGGAGATAAGCAGCGAATGACTAGTCAAAATCAAAATTAAAGTAATATGCATCCTCTGTACTTTGATTTATGAAGATTTGATTTTAGTTTGATATTATCTATAAATTGGTTAAAATTGGGGGCAGATATTATACCATACCAAATATATGACATTTTTAAAGCGCAAAGCATAGCTGCAGCGCTTTTTTGTCGCCAGATTTCGAAACCTACTTCCACTTTCGTTTTCGCGTTTCCGAAATACCGCCACCTACTGGCGGATGCTGGAGAAGTCTTACCCTGGAGAAGTCGTACTCTGGAAATCTCATAACTATACAGTAGGGAGAACTTAATATCTTCTAGTTATCCTGCATGCAGATACATTTGTTCTACCAGTATTAAATTGGCAATAAGTTTCATTTTAATGGTCATTATTATATATAGGATACGGGTGCTCCAAAACATACCATGATGATTTCTTTCGAATTGGAATTTTGAATAAAAAATGGATGTTATATGCATTGAGTTGTGTTTTAGGTGTTAAGTAATAATTGGAATAATTCTACGATGTGAAAAGGTTTTGAGTGTTTTTAAACGGCACAGTCTTGAAATTTCTCGCCGCCGTACCAAACGTTTCAAATATATAAACTATGATTATTCCTAATTCTATCCGGACGGAAAAAATGTAAGTGTCAGTAGACACTAAATTGCTTTCCGTATCCTATTAAAAGTGTTAATTATGTAAAAAAATGTCGCCTAAGCCCTTTCAAACAATGCAATCACCTGTTATTTGGTACTGGTGATTTCATTATAATTCATTATCGGCATGGGGCACAATACCCACGTTTACCATTAATATTTCGAACTACATGTAATATGTTACAGTTATAAACACCATGTTTTATATTAAAATGCAGACTTTTTTATGCAAAATGTTTCGATTAACATCTTTTCCATGATAATTTGTGCTGCTTTTTATTTACAATATTTTAGGACTCGTTTTCTGTATGCAATATTTCAGGAATATTTTTCTATCAATTTGCATTGATCTGTAATTTGATAATTACCCAAAACCAATTATTTGAATATAATTTATAAAAAGTATAACTGTCGAGTTACTTGAAATACTACAGTAAATATATGTAATAAATCCCGATTCAAATATGATTCTTTACATGTATTTTCATATCAATTGATATATTTTTAACACATTCTTCCATGCTTAGCGCTTTTCAGTAATTTCAGTACTTTGATTCATACATGGTTTTAATAACTAAGGAACCTATAACTGTGTCATGCACATCCTCTTTGATATGTCAGGGGATGAAGATACATTAACAATTTAGTTTAAACTTAATTTGTACATAGATCTAGGCCAATTTATAATATGCATACAATTTAAATTGACATCAAAATGAAATGATCGCCAAAATAAAAATTGGGTTCTTGTAACAACAATCACAGTGACTTCTACAGAATGTATGGATGCCATTTGATTTCTGTCCTTACATATTTCAAATATTTTATATCATTAATGAATACATATTATTTATTGATTACATTTTTTTAAGTGTAGTGCATAAATGCTAATGCAGACTGAAAAAAATGTATTAGGGGCCTAATATCCTAAATCAAAAATGTATTACATGTGAAAAAGTGTACCTTGATCTCTCTAAAAATGATTGACCATTGCTAATGATTGAATGGCTTGCATGTCAGGGATATCAATGTTTTAGTGCTAGCTGATTTTATGTAATTAACATGTTAAATGGTGTATAATATGAAAAAGGTGTAAAATTGTTATGTTTTGACACATTCTTGAATTTATCCGTTGTAAAATTGTTGACATTTGGTTGAAGATTTCCAAGATGCTAAAAATGACGTCGTAATTGCACTTGTTTTTAAACGACGAAAAGTTTCAAGAAAGTGACACAGTTATGGTAGTGAAGGAGTTAAGGGGTATGCGATATACAGAAAAATGATATGTACTGGTGAGAAATGGTGTTTGACGAGAATTGGTCTCGTGCCAGTATTATACATTGTAATTTTGTATTTATAAAGTAAAAATGTTATCATGGTCTGTCCCAAGTTACTGTTTCCATCATATTTGGACGACTTTAATAAGGTTTAAGATATGTGAATGAAATATTATTAAATTCATTAAAAGGAAAATTCTTAGTTAGATGTCTTCATTGACACACCATTTTTTTTTCTTTATAGCATGAATACAGTGGAACCAGGTTTAAAACAGGACAAAAACCCCTGTTGTATGCAATTCATTAATACACTCCTTCAGGCTTTAGTCATTGGTGTTGGAGGCAAAGATAACAGATTGAGGTACCTCTCGAAGCACACTGACGTAATTTCTCCCTGAAAGGCCACTGGATCATCTTCCTCTACAGTCTGTAAAGTATGGAATTAATGATATTATCATAATATGATTATTAGTTCTTTCTTAATGATAAAACTTTTATTTTATTTGAATGAAATAATTATAATTCCCATTAAGAGTGTAAAGGTGAATTATTAAAGATTTTTTATTTTTATGGAAAATATTATAAATTTGAAAAAATAGAAAATCAGACCTACTGACCAAGGATTTATAAGGGCGGTCTAAGTTATGGAACTTGTGCCCAATCCCAATTGTATTTTTGTACAATAAAAAATATGTTCAAATCAAGGATTTATCAACCTATTATCATAATATGGGAAATGCCATATTTGGAGAGTTAGGCAAAATTTTATCGACAATTTGATTAAATTACATGTGAAATTTTCATATATATATATATCACTTTATAGTCCTTGGGAAACCAAAACACTTATTAGGTTTGTCACTGACTGACTTTAGAAAATTATTGGGTTGATCAATCTTGTAGATGGCTCGGCTTCACCTTGCCATCTATGAGATTGATTAACCATATATTTCTGTAGTCAGTCAGTCAGTGAACACCTAGTAAGTAATAATATGATTCCTATATTTATACCCCCGCAAACGAAGTTTAGGGGGGTATATTGGTTTCACCTTGTCCGTCTGTCTGTAGACGCAACTTTGTCCCCCCTATAGAATTTTTTACTACTGCATGGAGCAGTCTGAAAATTTGTACATATGTTAAACACCATCTGAAGATGTGCACCTGCTATTTTTTTCAAGATCAAACAAGATTTAATGATTTTATGACAGTTTTCATTTTCCTTATTCTATATATTGTACACTGACATTGAAAAGTAAGGGAGGTAATCCTTACAGATTTTATTAATTAATGAATAGTATTAAAACACTCTAAAATTTATTTATATAAATACATCCAGATGGAGGTTTTTTGTCTTTATTTTTTAACTAAATTTATTTTTTATAAGTATTCTATCAACTGACAATGCAAAATTTGTGTTTGTCAATGATAAATTCTTACGAGCTAATAAGAACATCAAAGACAAGTGTGGCTGAATTCATTTGTCCCAAGGGGGCCATTATCTGAGCCATGGTTTGGAATGGAGCATGTGTTTAGGGAAAATTGATAATCTGTAAAATGGGCGGTGGTTTTGGGGCTATTTTAAAACTGTTTCATGTAAACCAAAAGTTTTTATCAGTATAAGAAAATAAATAATATCATTATTAATAAAGAAGTTAACTATTTTTAGAAGTTGTTTAAATTTATTAGTCAAGTAAATTGATGAAGTGACCCTAAAGGGCATTATAATTTAAATGAAATTCAAAATTACTGATATGATTGTAGTGTTTTGGCAATTTTAAAATTGTTTGTAATATTAAATTTTCTTTTTTACATATATTTACATAGTATGCTAATTATGGTAATGTTTTGGGAGTTTATTAAATTTAACATGCTCATCAAAGAAAATCATAGTCCAATGTGATCAGTTTTCTGATATGGAGTTGCATTGTACCATGGGAGAAAGTGAGGAAAATTTGAAACAACTAATTGCATCTGTCAAGACTCTTATTAGAAAGATAATATTCAAAGTTTTATCAACAGAAGAGCATTGCTTGCCCTGGCTATTTTCATTTACTGCAAAGGGAGGGGTTATTGTCACTTTGTTGGTTTTTCTTTAAAACAATTAAATAAAAAAAAATATCATCAGATACATAAATTTGTAAATGTATTACTGTTATACATATGTATTACCAGTGAAGTTCTGACAATTTTGATTTTAATTTTTCTTTGTTAACTAATTTTTTTTTTTTACAATTCTAGAAATTTTTTTATTTATATGTGTTGCAAACCTTTATTATTCAATTAAATTATTTGTCCCATTTGAAATTAGCCTTGCGGGGGTATTAGTCCCATTAGGACAGTTCTAGTTGCCATTATTTGGTCATTAGAACGCCTTTTTATTGACACCCCCTTTCAAAATGGAAAAAAAAAATGTGTTGAAAATAGTGTTGAATAATCGGAAAAATTTTAAAATCGATAATCGGTTAATGCTGTATGAATTGGTTTTTTCATGATAGCTTCCAGTGGTTTATGGTCAGTTTCTATTGTCACATTAGACTTCCCATACAGCAGTTTGTGGAAACGTTCACATCCGAAGACTACTGCCAACATCTCTTTCTCGATTTGCGCGTATCTCTGTTCTGCTGGGGTTAGAGCTCGAGATGCATACGCCACAACACCATTTTCCTGCAAAATCGCTGCTCCTAAGCCTTTCATTGATGCATCAACGGTAACGGTCATTGGTCGAGTAGCATCGCAATACTTCAAGACATCTGTAGATGTAAGTGCTTTCTTGACATTAGCGAATGCTTGTTTCGATTCAGCGTCCCAACTCCAAGTTTCACTTGTTTTCAGTTTCCGTAGTGGAGCTGTGAGTTCACTTAGTTTTGGAATGAATTTAGCGAGGTATGCTAACATACCAAGAACTGTCTCAAGTTCCCCTCTGTCTTCTGGGTCCTTCATCTCAAGAATTGCTTTTACTCTGCCTGCTGATGGTTTCAAGCCTTCTCCTGTGAGACGATGGCCAACATAGTTAAATTCCGGTTTTACAAGTTCACACTTGGCTGAGTTTAACTTCAATCCAATGGTCCGGGCTTTTTCCAAAACCTTTGTGAGTCGGTCTGTGTGCTCTTCCAAGGTCTTTCCATGAACTAATATGTCGTCTATCACGATTTCTACTCCTTCCATGCTGCGAAAGTGAGTCACCATCTCCCTCTGAAAAACTTCACCTGAACATTTCAATCCCATTGGAATACGAAGGTATCGGTATCTTCCGAAGGGTGTGTTAAATGTTGTCAACATAGAACTGGTCTTGGACAATTTGATCTGATAGTAGCCCATGTTGGCATCCAAGGTTGAAAAATACTTGCTTCCATGCAATCTTGTCACAATATCATCAATACTGTTCATTGGATAATGTTCACGCATAATTGCCTTGTTGAGATCTGATGGGTCGATGCAAATTCGCACGCGGCCATTTTTCTTCCGTACACATACCATACTGTTGACCCATGGAGTCGGTTCTGTTACTGGGGATATGATGCCGCAAGGAACTAAGTTGTCAAGCTCAAGTTTTACTTGATTGCGAATAGCTACTGGGATAGCTCTTGGTGCGTGAATGACGGGTGTTACTGTTTTGTCGATTTTTATTTCGTATTCGCCAGGAAGGCATCCAATGTCCTGTCCAATGACATCTGCATAGTTTTTTCTTATTTGTTCAGTAGCGGTACTGACATTGACACTGTTAACTCTTGCGATCAGGCCAAATAGAATGCTGTCTTTCCTACCAAGTAACTGCAAGGGTTGAGGATTGTCAATCACTTAGAACCCAACTAGTCTTTCTGTGTCCTTGTATTTGCATGGTAAGCTTATCTGTCCAAATGCTTTAACTTTGGTGCCTACACCGTTGATAATAATGTTACTATCAGTGATCGGAGCAATGAATGAAAATTTCTCTGCGCTTGTTTTGGATAATATGTTGCACTGTGCACCGCTGTCAATGTCCAAGGTTAATTTCTTGTTGCCAACGTCAAATGCAACTTTCCAATCACCGATTGACTCGGAATTGGTGTCTGTGCTCACGGTCCACACATCTTGTACTGTGCACTGATTAAACATCTCTTCTAACTCAGAGTTGTCCTGGGATGTGTTGTCTTCCGCATAATATACTCGCAAACGCCGTGGAGGGTGTCCTTTTCCTCTGAAATTACTCCGACTTCTCTGATGACCTCTTGGTGATGCTGCACGACTTTGAAACAGGTTTGAATGCTTAAAGTGTCCTTTCTGCCCACAGGCATCACAATACTTGTTAAAAGCTGGACAACGTCCTTTGACGTGATGTTTGCTGCAATTTGCACAATACGGGTGCGTACCTTGGTATCTGCTTCCTCGCTGCACTGGTTGTCTGGATGTCCTTGGTTTTTCGTAGCTAGTGTTACGTTTTGTGTTTGCAAAATTTACTGATGGGTTTTCAGCGTCCAAGTTTTTAAGATGCACGTTGGTTAATTCGACTTGACGACAAGTTTGAATGACCTTATCCAGGGTTAATTCACCAGCGGGAATTTCCATTAATTTCTCTGAACACTTCATGTCGTTGACACCGTTTATAATCATGTCACATATCAACCCTTCTTTCTGCTCTCCATACTCACAAAATTCTGCTTTACGTTTCAGATCGGAGATGTAATCCATAATCGTATTTTTGCCTCTCCTGGTTTTCAAGAATTCTTGCCTTTTAATGTTCCGATAGTTATGAACTCCAAAGTGACGATCGAACTTACTCAATAGATCATGTTTATTTTCTCCGGGTTGTGCCTCAATGTTGTTGTTTCTGTCCTCTTCTATTTGTGGAGCCCATGTGAACGAATCGTAGATCTTCACAGCTTCCCGGCCCATGTTAGCTAGCAATAGTCCTACTTTCCTTTTGCCGGGTTTTTCGTCCAATCCTAGAGCGTCTAAATGTATCAGAAAGTCGCGCTTATAAGCCTCCCATTCTTTTGCTCCTGTGTTAGCGTCAGCTATGATAAATTCTGGTAGGGTTTTGATACCGCTATGTGACATTGTTCTTGACGATGGACGCGGATTGTCTGACACCATGTAATAACGCATGCAGCCATGTTGCGTAACCGGAAAAAACTAACTTTATTCAACTTCTTACATAAGAGAGTTCCAACAGTGTAACAGGTCGTACACAAGATAATTCTGATTATATTACATACCTGAATCAAAAATATTCCAATGAGGCAAAGTTCATTTGCAAAGAAATAGAACAAAAGATTGCGTTAAAGGTCGTTTATTCAATGAAACAAATTTGTATTGTTTAAATTGAAAACTATAAATTAAACACGAAAAAATCATTGAGTAAATGACAAATGACAAGTTACAACCAGTTCACCTACAACAGAAAACCTTACTTCTGGACATCACACTTCCAGTTTTAACTGTATTCCCAGAGGGAATTTCTTACCCGGCTGCAACAAATTTTCAACAAGAATTACCAACAATTCGTGTTCCAACCAGACGTACAACAGATACTTAAGATTAAGTTAGACAAAATTTAAGAACAATAATAGTTCATGAAGGAAATATCATGAAGGATTTGTTAAGTCAATTCAAGGACACTGATATTTTGAGAGATTAATTAAATGTAAAACGAGTTGGAAACCACAACACTAATTTAGAAACAGGTGATGGAATTGGCTTGATAAGGGATGTACTGAGTGAATGTCTGTCGGTCTATGGGTCAGTCTTTTAGTGCAATTGTGTCCCATCAATATACTTTTCTTATGGTGGAACATTAGAATCTGTTACTTCACACAAAAATTGTACCAGTCCTTCATGAACAGTGAAAACATAATACAATTACAACTGCAACAGAATGCTGCATCATATTCCTTAACAAAATCATGAAAATATTAAAGTGTGTTATGCATTTCCCAAATCAACACTTAAACTGAGACATCTTATTTAATTTCAGGTGTAGAATTCATTCACAATATCAAGAAAAAAATACAGGTAACGAGAAATTAACATGTCTGAAATATGTTACCTTTATTTTTCCATGTCGACAACTTGTTTGCCTTTGAGCCATTTTGACTTAAATTTTAACAGGTGTTGTTGCTGCAGTTGAAAAGAAAGATGGGAACAGAAGATTCTCTTGCCTGCTTATTCTGTGGATTTCTGTCATCAAAGATTTCTATGCATTTGACTAACATGCACAGTAATGAACTTGCAGTTGCCACAATATTAGCTAAACCAAAGAAACGTCCAGAGCGGAAAGGCATCTGGACCATACTAAAAAAGTGGCAATTTTAAACACAATATTGAAGCTCTTACGACTGGAGAAAGTCTCATTGTGGACAGGCGACCTAGCCAAGAAAAGCCAGTGGATGACTTCCTTCCATGCACATTTTGTTTGGCTTTCATTGTAAAAGACGACATTTGGAGACATACAAAAAATTGCCTACTTGTAGATGTTGAACGAGACCAAGTTAAGAAGGCATTTACACTACTTTTGGGGGGCTCCACAGGCAAATCTGCTGAGGAGATGCTTGCCATCACAAACGGCATGAAAAATGTCACCCAATGTGTTAAAACTGACTCACTTTTGTGCATATTGGGGACCAATATGATAAAGAAGGTGGGGAAAGACCGCATCACTAATGTGAAACAGAGGTTGCCTGAACGTGGACGACTGTACCTTGTCTTCAGCAAGATAAACTCCCCATGCAAGTCTTTCTTCGATTATATCTGTCTTGGCATTTTGATGATGTTTTAGATGCTGGAAAGAAACTGTAATTCAGAAGATGGGCAGACGAGGAGACAATGTAAAAAGCATGAACTTCCTTTTTCAGCTTTGAAACTTTCCCATTCTTTAACAAGAGGCCAATAGGCCTTAACGGTCACCTGAGTAGCATAATCCATACACAAACTTGTCAAGGAGTCTCATATATGCATTTAATTAAGTTTTATTCTGGAATAGAAAAAAATTTAATTTGTAACGACGACCACCTCCTTGTCTGAAATCTTTTAAAAAGGACTATTAAACCTATAATTTTAGCGAAAAACTTAAAAGATCATAAAAGAGTGCATGACCTGATATTGAAAAGGTGCAAGACTCTGATAGAAAATAATTTTCCTATATTTATTATTTTTCAGGATAGGATTCAAGTGTATATGTTTTCATAGAAAAGCTACATATGTATAACAAGGTGGCTATTATTCATGTTTTATCTAAAACAACCTTCCATCCCCCATCCCGCCGGGGCAGACAGAAACTCTTCCTGTGGGCATTTAAACAAACGAAAAAAAAACCCAGCTTTAAAAGCCATCATAAGTTACTCACTTCTCCTGTTCCAGTTTTTGAATATTCAACCTTCGTTGAGAATCACCATCTGGCTTTTATACCAAAGTCATTTTACCTTGATATCAGTGATTTTAGTTAGCCAATTATTACTTTACTATTAAGAAGTATTTGTTCAAAAACTGTTTTTATTTCAAATGATAAAAAGCCTTGCATAACTTTTTTGATCATACAACTTCTTTATAATTGCATTATATTCAATGATTAATTACTAAATATGAATAAGCAAAGAAAGATAACTCCATTAGGAAGAAGCAAGGGAAAATAACTCCATTAACTGTTTAAACCCCCCCCCCCCTTCAACTCTTTCCAAATGCTAGGTCCTGAACCCTGACTTAGGGGTTCATATCCATGCATTTAGTTTTTCACAAATATATATGGGAGTAGAGAAGATTTTCTAAAATTTAATACATTTTACTATATGGTCATTTTGGCCCCACCCTTGAACACATCAACTTTAAGAAAAATGTTTATTTAGACAAGTGAAGTGAATCAATATCAGAGATGATGCAATTTGCAGTTAAGAGTTTGAAGTTTAAAATTTGTTTTAGCTGTGTGCTGCTCTCGATACGGAATAATATGTTCCGTCCGGTTTGGTTTTTTGTTTTATCGGTAATGGCAGCCATGTGCTTGGCCTGCTGTTTTTGTTCGCATCATTTTGTGGAATTCGGCCTATCTAAGGAGTAAGTTTATTTTATTCATGTCAATTTATGTCCATTATGATCTTGTGTATCTAACGATGCCATGCAATATCTCTTACTTTGTTTAAATTCTGCAACTGCGTTGTTTTGTGTAAGCGCATGTTCGCAATATAGGATAGGCATAGGCCTGTTTAGCTAGCATGTTCTAGTCACACATTTATCTGTGTATATGTCGTTGGGTAAAGTTTAGTTATATAACATTCAGTATTGCCACAGCTTAATTACTGCCATATTTTTGGAAATTGTTATATTAGACAAATTCTGACTTTTATTATTGTACTTTTCAGTTTTTCACCCTCTCACGAGGTCTGGAATAAATAAATAGCCGATATACATCACAGTGAAAAATCCTTTAATTCGGGCTATATCCTATGGATCTTCGCCAGACTAGGAAGATGACTGATCTTGGATTTCAGCAATATGAACAAAGTGTTTCAAACTTTACATCAAAGTTGTTAGACATTAAAAGAAACATTGACTCTATCATTGCCAATACGAAACATGTGGACTTAGCGCAGGGTCAAAATATCATTGACGATATCCATAAGCACTTGGAGTATTACGAGCTTCTTGGTGACAAGTATGTAACTTATTTAAGGGGTCACAGAACCGTGGAGAGTTCAAATGAAGAGGCCTCTCACAGACTAGTCCGCTCATCTCTATGTGACAAAACAGCAGCCTTTGTCAATCAGTTGCAGTCTGCACTGCCGAAGATGGAACCATCCAAGGCCCCATCGCTTGTTCCCTCAGTCATATCGGGAAAATCAGGATCAAGTCAACTTACTGCTGTCTGGATGCAACATTCTGCAAATGTTGAGAAAGCAAAAGCACGTTTGAAGTATGCTGCCGAGGAGGCTGAGCTCATCAAACAGGAAGCTGCCTTGAAAGCCAGCAGGAATTTGTTGACGGTGAAGCGTGAACTGGAAGAAGCTGAATCCGGGTTGAGTGCTATCTGTAAAGTGTTGGACTTTTCCCAGTCTACCACAAAATCCGTGGAGAGTGACCATGGCAGTTACAAACCCCCTGTGTCATCCAAGTTTCATGTGCTTCGTTATATGGATGATAACAGAGATGATTGTACCCCCCCCTCCAGATGTTCCTCCTGAAGTGAATGTTCATGAACATGATAATGACAAACCTCTTCCTCAAAAACCTACACATACATGTACCAAGCCCTCCTTGTGTGCAACAGAAAATAAGACACATGAAACAAACCCAAGTGTCATTTTACCCACTCCTAAGCAGAATCCGACTGAAGCCGCTGACTTGGCAAAATTAGTTGCCAAGAACCAGTTACTGCCTAGGAGACTCTGGAACTTTAATGATGATTCCGGTCGTTACCTGACATGGAAATACAGTTTCATGAATGTCATGAGTGAAATCAGTGCAACAACTCTGGAACACTTGGACCTATTAGTGAATCACCTTGGACCAGAGTCCAAAATCCAAGCTGAAAATATCCGAGCAACAAATTCGCGGAACCCAGAGAAAGCAGTCAATAATATATGGGAGCGTCTAGACCGTGAATATGGTAGTGCAGAGACTATTGAACTGTCACTTAAGCAGCGCATTAGCAGTTTTTCTGCTCTTTCAGATGGTGACCGCAAGAAATTTCTGGACTTGTCTGATCTAGCTGCAGAAGTGGAATCAGTGAAGTGCGATCCTGTGTTTAGCACAGCATTTTCATACTATGACACATCCAGTGGCATCAACGAATTTGTATGTAAACTGCCAAAGCGTTTCCGTGAAAAGTGGGCTTCAGAATGTGACAGATATAAGATGAACAATCATGTTTCGCAAGTACCATTCTCTGTGTTTACGAAGTTTCTAAGTGATCTCGCCCGTGTGCGCAACGATCCTAGTCTTCTGTTTGAGAGTTCCTCTACCCATACTGGCCATGGAAACACACACCCAGCTCAGCAGAGGAGCAAGAGTGGACTACGCAACGCTTATCGTCAAATGGCTGTGTCAGCTAAGAAGACGGATGTTACGATAGATGTGAACTCTAACATTGTCAGTGTGAAATGCCCCATCCATGGAACTAGTTCAAGTCATTCGCTTAAAGACTGTATGAAATTCCGCGGAAAAACATTTAAGGAACGAAAGGACTACCTTTTCAAGAATGGCTACTGTTTGAAGTGCTGTGGTTCAAGACGTCATCTTCGTAAAAACTGTAAAGAAAGTGTGAAATGTGACATGTGTGGATCTACAGAGCATGTAACAATCCTTCACCCTGAACTTGAGTCCAGAACTGAGCATGAGGGGGAGCAGCCTAGAGTGAGTCACGAGGGGGAGAGTCTCCATTTAGGCACCTACTGTACTGAAGTATGTGGAACTAAGTACAGCACCAGCAAGTCATGCGCAAAGATTGTGCCAGTATATGTGTACCCAGTTGGTGAACAATACCGTGCGCGCAAAGTGTACTGCATGATAGATGACCAGAGCAACAAATCGTTAGCCACATCCGCCTTTTTTGATGCCTTTAGGGAGTGTGGTGGGCAAACTGAATATGTTTTATCTTCATGTGCCGGAAAGTTTGTTTCCTCAGGACGCAAGGCATCTGGATATTTCGTCCAATCGTTTGATGGATCATGTACTCTAAGTTTACCTTGTTTAATAGAGTGTAATGACATTCCGAACAATCGACATGAAATACCGTCTCCTGCAGTGGCAGATAACTATACGCACCTTCATGACATTGCACCCTTCATACCGGATCTTGATGACGGTGCTGAAATTGAACTCCTGATCGGAAGGGATCTAGTCACTGCACACCACGTGTTGGATCAACGTGTTGGAGAAGAAGGACTTCCTTATGGCCAGAAGTTACCCCTTGGTTGGGTTATCATTGGAGATGTGTGTCTGGGCAAAGTGCATCAACCAGATGTGATAAGTGTAAATAAGACTTTAATTCTCATAAATGGAAGATCCACGCATTTACAGCCCTGTGAAAGTGAATTTATTGTGGAAGAGGAGCCTATCTTTCAACGTATACCAGGGGATGAGAAACCAGGGTTATCGATAGAAGATCGTAAGTTCCTACATATCATGGATGCTGGTTTCCAAAGAACGTCTGATGGCAAGTGGCAAGCTCCGTTACCCTTTCGCCATTGTAGACCTGTCTTACCTGACAACAGGTCACTTGCTCTTCGAAGAGCCAGATCATTGGACATTAGCTTGAGATGTAATCACCTCAAATATGAACAAGTTAAGGAATTCATGGAGAGACTACTCATGAACCAGCATGCTGAGTTAGCACCTGAGTTACCTATGTCAGTGGAGCGATGGTACCTACCTATGTTTGCAGTGTATCATCCCAAGAAACCAGACAGTGTGCGGGTTGTATTCGACTCATCTGCCAAGTTTCAAGATGTGTCCTTGAACAGTGTTTTGTTTCAAGGCCCTGATTTGTGCAACAGCCTGCTTGGTGTCTTGCTAAGATTCCGAAGAGAAAAGATAGCAGTCACCATGGACGTTGAGCAGATGTTTCACAATTTCAAGGTCCCAGAAGACCAGCGTCGTTACTTACGATTCCTGTGGCACATGGACAGTGACTTAGACCAGCCATTGGTGGACTTTCAGATGACGGTTCACGTTTTCGGCAATAGCCCGTCACCGGCCGTGGCAACGTTTGGTCTCAGGAGGGCAGTTGAGGGATCCCCAGAAGATGTGAGGGATTTAGTATGTAACAACTTCTATGTGGATGATGGCCTTTTATCCTGCGCAACTGAAGAGGAGGCCATTAGCCTTGTGCATCGTACCAAGGAAGCACTTCAAGATGGTGGAAACATTCGACTTCACAAGTTTTGCTCCAATAGCAGGAGAGTGTTAGATTCATTTGCCCCAGAAGACCTGGCAAAGAACTTGAAAAACCTTGACTTTGGGACGAATACCCTTCCAGTACAACGCAGCTTGGGATTGTTATGGAACAGAGATGGATGAATTTACCTTTAAAGTCAACACAGTAGAAAAAGCATACACTAGACGAGGCTTGTTGTCTACTATAAACAGTGTATATGACCCGATTGGCTTTGCCCAGCCTGTCGTCATCAGAGGCAAGTTACTGTTACGAGAGATGATGTCTGTGACGACAAATACGGACTGGGATGAACCGTTGCCGGCATTTCTGCATGATGAATGGTCATCATGGGTTGATTCCCTGAGTCACCTGGAAAGCTTTTGTGTGCCGAGGAGTTACAGCAGTTCCTTTGTCAATGCCACCAGACGTGAAGTGCTTGTGTTCTGTGATGCATCGAAGGACATTATTGCTGCTGTGGCATATCTCAAACTTCAGGAGAATGACACGTCAAGCATCAGTTTCTTGCTTGGAAAAGCCAAGGTTGCCCCCGCCCATGGGCACACTATCCCTCGGCTCGAGCTGTGTGCGGCAGTTTTAGCAACCGAAATTGCCGAGATTGTGAGAGATCAGCTGAACATCCCACCACAGGACTTTCATTTCTTTTCGGACAGTCAGATAGTACTTGGCTATATCTCAAACGAAAGTCGTAGATTCTATGTGTACGTGGGAAACAGAGTGGCACGCATTCGTCTCTTCAGTATGCCAACCCAATGGAAGTTTGTTCAATCTGAACTAAATCCAGCAGACGTTGCCACCAGGCCTGTACACCCTTCTATGCTGCAAGATACAAGCTGGATATGTGGACCAACCAGCCCGCTCAGTGCTCCAATTGAACACTTTGAATTAGTGGACCCAGGGTGTGATGTGGAAATTCGCCCAGTGTTAATCAGCAACAAGACAGACATAATAGATGTAGCACAGTCAAATCATGAGACAAAGCCACCAACTTGTCAGACAGAAGTATTCTCTGAGAGGTTCACTAGATTTTCCAAGTGGGACAGGCTTATACGTGCAGTCGCCCGTCTGAAATTTATGATTCGACAGTCTCAGAAAAACATTGACAACTTACCTGATAGTCCCAGTGATTCGGAACTCTTGAAGGAGAGTGAACGTTCCATCATTGCGTCAGTTCAGAGAGATGTATTCAGCACAGAATTTCGATGCATTGAAAACTGCCTGGACATTCCACATTCTAGTACCATCAGAACTTTATGCCCAAAAATTGGTGCAGATGGACTGTTACATGTTGGTGGACGGTTGAACAATGTGTCTGTTGATGTGCTAAACGATAACATGCGCAACCCTATTATCCTACCAAAGAACCATCATGTTAGTTATCTCATCATACGTCATTTACATCAGAAGGTATTCCATCAAGGTAGACTTTTTACAGAGGGAGCTGTACGTTCTGCCGGATTCTGGGTAGTGAATTCAAAACGGATGACCACTGCAGTGATAAGGACTTGCGTTGTATGTCGTAAACTTCGGGGACAGCCAGGATGGCAGCATATGGCGGATCTTCCAGAGGATCGTTGTGAACCGTGCCCCCCATTTTCGTATGTGGGAGTTGACACTTTTGGCCCATGGCCAGTTGTGCATCGTAAAACAAGGGGTGGAAGTTCAAATCAGAAACGTTGGGCATTATTGTTTACCTGCCTTGTAACTCGGGCTATTCATATTGAGGTCATTGATGAACTTACCAGTGCTGCATTCATAAATGCATTGAGACGTTTTATTGCAATTCGTGGTCAAGTCACACAATTCCGCTCCGACAGGGGAACGAACTTCGTCGGCGCTGTAAGCGATCTCTCCATCAATGCAGAATTCATTGAGAATGGTCCTGTTTCCAAGTTCCTGTCAGATTCCCGGATTGTGTGGAAATTCAACCCTCCTCATGCTCCACACATGGGAGGAGCATGGGAGAGACTCATCGGTGTTTCAAAAAGAGTTTTGAATGCCATGTTACTTGATCACCAGCAAAGAGACATCACACATGATGTACTGACCACATTGATGGCAGAAGTGTGTGCTATTGTTAACAATAGACCATTAACAGATGTTTCTAGTGATCCGGAAGCACCTACTCTACTTACCCCGTCGATGCTGTTGACAACGAAGACAAAACATGATGTTAAACCTTTCCCTACATTTGGTTCCAAGGATGCCTTAAAATCTATCTGGAAACGTGTGCAAGTGATGGCAGATGAATTCTGGCATAGATGGAAAACTGAGTACCTCCATAACCTACAATATCGCAGGAAGTGGCAGGGCCATGCTGTGGATTTGAAATACGGAGACTTAGTTCTATTGATTGAAGATGATTCCCCGCGAAACGAGTGGCCCACTGGTATCATACAAAGAACATTCTCTAGCCAAGACGGAAAGGTCCGCAAAGCTGAAGTTGCAGTTTTTAAGGACAATAAACGTGTCACTTACGTGAGACCAGTCACCCAACTCATAACCCTTTTGGAGACTGATTGACATTTTGTGTACTTATAATTTGAGATTTGTTAAGTCAAGACTTGTGTACCGCTACATGAAGTTAGCTCAGTATATGTAGCATTGGATTATGTAATTACAGAAGTATGTAATGCAGAGTTAATTCTATCTTGTATATTTTTGGGAGCTAAGTGATTTCTGGTAGAAATCAGAGGGGGAGTGTGCTGCTCTCGATACGGAATAATATGTTCCGTCCGGTTTGGTTTTTTGTTTTATCGGTAATGGCAGCCATGTGCTTGGCCTGCTGTTTTTGTTCGCATCATTTTGTGGAATTCGGCCTATCTAAGGAGTAAGTTTATTTTATTCATGTCAATTTATGTCCATTATGATCTTGTGTATCTAACGATGCCATGCAATATCTCTTACTTTGTTTAAATTCTGCAACTGCGTTGTTTTGTGTAAGCGCATGTTCGCAATATAGGATAGGCATAGGCCTGTTTAGCTAGCATGTTCTAGTCACACATTTATCTGTGTATATGTCGTTGGGTAAAGTTTAGTTATATAACATTCAGTATTGCCACAGCTTAATTACTGCCATATTTTTGGAAATTGTTATATTAGACAAATTCTGACTTTTATTATTGTACTTTTCAGTTTTTCACCCTCTCACGAGGTCTGGAATAAATAAATAGCCGATATACATCACAAGCTGCGTAAAAAATGATCTAATAGTGATTAAAAAGTTTAGGAAGTGATTCTACAGAACCATTATTTCAATGGTTCTGTAGAATCATTTCTGTTTTTAAAGGCAATATTCGCTGGTTGCAAAATGCTCTTGGTTCGTGGGGACGTAATTTCGATTGTATAGAAGTAATATTTAGAGTACCGTTGAACGAGTGTATCTTCTGGTATCGGAAGATGCACGAGTTCAAATGTTACTCTAAATGTTTTGTATCATTGCGTATTCAAATTATTGCATCAGTTTTAATAATAAAACTGTGGTCTAACATGAAATTGGCGCGGCTAAAATTTGACCATTTGGAAACCGCGAGTACTTAATCAGTTTGCAGACAGATAATTATGGAGGACGGCATGGATTTTTTGCTTTCACAATGTGCGGAATCTGTAGAAAATCAGATTTTTATGGAAGATTCGTTTGATTCTTTAACACTTTCCCAAATAAGTGAATTACCGAAAATGGAGAATGAACTCGACATGGACGTTAATTTTGATATAGGAGATGTTTTACAAATAATGGAAACTGCCGTAAACGACCAAAATTTTACAACTTCCGAATCTGCATCCGACGATAAAATGAAAAATGAACGATTTGGTCAGTTTTCAGATGATGAAATTCACCGTTTAATTGACTAGCAAGCAAATTCAAATACGCGCAAGAATACCAAGTGGGCGATTGAGACCTTTAACAAGATGACGAGTGAAACTCTTAAGGAGGTTGGAGTCTGAAAGTTTTTTTCTGAAGTATTTTTTTAAAAATCTACATACATAGCTAAACCAAAATTCAAAACAAAATTTTGGGGTCTATATGCTCCTTTCGGTGCTACAGTGTATTGAATATGACCTTTCTGCACTATAAGTGCAAATTGCACATAAATCGCTTTTTCCTCGATAATTTTTAATCGGAATAATTCATAGCATCAAATACACATTTATATTATTTAAAAATATCATAAAGAAAACGTTTGCAATTTCTTCACCTAATTGATATTTTGACCTTTTTGCACTAATAAAACGCTGTTTGTATCCATTAACGATTCAACATGCAATAAAATTATTTAAAAGTCTCAAACTTTTTCTCAAATTTTAATAAACTTGTCACAAATATCTTACAAATTAAAAAAGTAAAACCAAAAGTATGGGTCTATGATGAAAATTTTAAGATATAGCATGAAATAAGCTAATTTTAGGCAAAAATTGGAGTTCGTTTTTCTTGACTTTTATAAAATATTAGTTAAATGTGCCAATATATGTTGATAGAAATATTGAAATATTGTTAAAATGTGTTTTTTGAAACAAAACGAAGATAATCCAATGCATTAACTAGCTGGAAATTTGGTCTGCACTGAAAATAAGGAAGCTAAAATTACAGTACTCTAAAACAACTGAGTTATGAAAAATGTTCATTTTCTTCTTAAAAACCTTCCGCCACAAAATATAGTCCCTTACTTAACTCTGTAAATATGTAATTTTCCCTTAACTATTTTATTCAAAATAGTTTTTTTGGCAAAGTCAAATAGGAATTTACAAGTAGAATCAATATATGACACAGAATTTCCAGACTAGAGGTGACCCAAAATGGCTACCCAAAATCAGAGGATCGAACCTCTTTAATTACTGGATGCAACGATTTGTTTTGGAGGTAAGAAAACAAGACGGATCGGAATACCCACCTCGTTCGCTCTACTACATTGTGTGTGGTTTGTTACGTTACTTAAGGGAGAAAACATTCACAATATGAACTTTTATGACGAAAAGGATCACAGATTTGCTGTATTTCAGCGGGTTTTTTCAGCGGATTTTAGACGCGCGAATGAAAGAACTGCTGTCAAAGGGATTACGAACAAAAGTTCGCCAGGCGGATCCAATTTTACCAGAAGATCAAGAAAAAATTTGGAGCCAAAAAGTATTTGGTATGCATTCTTCTAAAGCGTTGCAATACACAGTGTTTTTTTTTATAACTGTAAACTTTTTGGGCTTCGTGCGTATGATGAACACAAATCACTGGAATGCGATCAGTTTGATTTAGACTGTGATGAAAGAGGAAAATACATTCATTTTCACGGACGATCATCAAAAACTTATAAAGGAGGCCTAAGACATATTTAACTGCAAAACAAGGATATCAAACACTACTGCCTCAATAGTGAGTTGAACTTTGTAAATATTAATAAAGTATAAAATGTATATTTTTAAAAATTGTGCATTTTCCCATAAGATTTTAGTTAAGGTTACGCTATTAAGATTATGGAAATGGGATAGCTATATTATTCTATTTTTGTATTTTCAGCGGAGAGATGTTTGGCTGACTTTTACATGGCATATATCGATGCCCTGGGACACAGGGGTGAATTTTACCGACGACCTTTGGCAAGTTGTATCAAGTACAGCGAGCAGGTACTTGGAATAAACAAAATCAAGGGTCTGATGAAAGAACTAACCGGAAATGCTGGACTTGTTGGGAATTTTACAAATCATTCCCGCAAAAGGACCCGTGCTACCCAGCAGTAGTATGAGGCTCCTAGATAGGGGTGTCAACTGAGTGCAATTGACAGTCTCCTACATAGGGGGGTCAATATTGAGGACATGAAAGGTCAAACTTTTCTCGGTAAAATACTGACGTCATAAAAGGCTAGACATGAGGGTTCAATATTGAACCCTTTTTTATATTATTATCTGTATAAGCTACCTTTAGAGAATTTTTGAGTTGGAATAATATTCATACCCCCCCCCCCCCTGGACTTTTTTCTGGATCCGCGCATGCAATGTAGAAAATGTGAATGCGGAACTATTCTTTTATTTCACCAAATGAACTTATGTTTTTAATACTAATTTTAAAATTTACATTTGTATGATGCTGATGTTGTGGAAGCGTTCAAATGTTTTTTTATTCGACATTACTCATAATTATAAAGCTAATGAAAAATCCTTTTATGTAAATATTGTAACATTTTGATTTGATCAAGTGATTTTTTTGTTTATTTTTATATTCCACATGATATGTGCCAAATGTGCAATGTTTTTCAGAAAACGCAATATTATGCATAAATAAGAAGCTAATAATAATTCTAATTCGTTTACCAAAAAGCATTGAACTAGAATATTATGCATTGTCAAAGTGAGATGTCCAGATTAGCTTAGGCGTTCATACACATAAATTATTTACTTTTTAACCTAAAGTGAGATAACTCTAGTTCGTTTACCAAAAAGCATGCAACTAGCTAGACCAACAACAACAACGATGCAATTGTTTCAAATTTACAATTTTTTAATGATTGTACAATGTTTTTTACAAATTTACTAATGACTACTGGTGATATCCAGAACAGCTCCAGCTGTGGTTTGTAGTTCCTTCACTGAAACTATACAGGAAAAAGAAAAATTAAAACATATAATCTACTTATATAGTCTACTAATCTACTAATACAGCATAGGCGTCGCCCCCTCCCCCTTTTCGCTGCTGCACAGTATTGATTTTAGATAAGTATAACATGTTTTCCACTTACCTTATTAATTATATTCTTTATCCCAGTTTTCCCCCTCAATTTGCACATCTTTATACTGGGGGAGGGTGGTATTCCACAAATTGGTGGTGATTAAACAAAATTGTAATTAGATTTCTACTATTGTTTAGCTCCCAGACACATGGAAAGATTTTGCGAAAATCCAGAAGTATTAAATGCTTTCAAAGCTGCTGCATTGGGGCGGCCAGTAAATTTGCAGTCAAGTACCGGTAGGCCTATGTATATATAAATTAATCCCTTATGTAAAATAAGGCACATTGATAATATGTATTTTTTAAAAGATTTTCCTGATATTCTGTTTGTTTATTGTCATTCATTTTTAGTCACCTCAACGAAGTTGGGGGAGGGACCTTATCTGATAAACTCGGTTTCGGTGTTGGCGTCAGCATCGGTGTCCCAGGTTCAAGTTTTTGGAGCAGTTTTCTTTTAAACTAATTCTATGCCCTACATCAATGCCTGGAAGATTCTTCTAGTGTGCTTTACTGTACCAGTCAAGGTTTCACATGTTGCAATTTCAGTTAAGGAATGTTAAATTTTTCGGGGGCAGGTCTTATTTCCAAGTAACTATAAGGCCTATGATGATAAAACTTGCATGGATAATACATCTAAGGATGCATGGAACCAGGCTTGCTTTGTATTCTGGATCTGACCTACATTTTTCGGCTGAGTGGCCAGGTTAACGTTTTTTGAGCTGGTTCATTCTAAAGTTTTTGGAGCTGGTTTATTCTAAAGTAGCTTTAAGCTCTATGTAGACCGAACTTGCATGGTTAAAACACCGAAGGATGCACACTACCAGGCTTGCTGCGTTGCTGTATCTGACCTTTATTTCCCGGATGAGTGACCAGGTTAAAGTTTTTAAAGCAGGTATCATTCCCAAGTAAAAATAAGCCCTATGATCACTTATCTTGCATGAATTATACATCTAGGGAAACACACTACCAGACTTGCTTCAGATGCTGAATCTGACCTATATTTTCTGGATAAGTGACCAGGTTAAACTTTTTGGAGCAGATCTCATTTTCAAGTAACTATAAATTCTATGTTGACCAAACTTCCTAAAGAAGAACACTACCAGGCTAGCTTCAGATGCTGGATCTGACCTACATTTTCCTTACGAGTTTCCAGGTTAAAGTTTTTGGAGCACTTTCATTAACAAGAAACTATAAGGCCTATCTGAATTAAACTTGCAAGGATGATGCCTCAAGGCATGAACACTCTCAGACTGGCTTCAGATGCTGGATTTGAATTACATTTTCCTGATGAGTGACTAGTTTGATATTTTTTTTATGAATCTACTCTCAAGTAACTGCAAGCCCTCTCAGATCAAAATGGTTGCATCTTGGGATGTACAATACTTAATAATTAGTTTAATGTGGGACTTTACCTATCTTAAAGACAACAATCGTTGAGGTGTTCTCTGATTACCTCTGTTTACTTTAGAGGAAGTAGAAAACTTCAGAAAAGATAGAATTACCGCACAGGGATGCCAATGAATACACATGGGGTATCCTTGTTTTTCTCATACCCGAGATTCTTAGTCTCCATGGAAATCATGGTAAGGTGTTGATGTGTCTTTTATTGTTGCCAATTTTTTTTCCTGTTTTGTTTACACTAGGTTAATAAACAATATACATAAATAGCACATGATGAATGTAAACCTACTTTTTCATTGTCACTATATTTTATTGCATGTACTGTAATTTTCATGCAATAATTAATATTCCAATAATGCTGTGTTTGACTAAATTTGATCATTTAACTTGAAGGGCAAGGTGAGTATTGTACTTTATAGTTGGCTAAATCACCGTATTGTCCTCGAAAATTGCAATGTAATTGTTTTATTATATGATTCAATAATAAAGTGATATAAAGTCATTAAGCAATAAATGCCATCTTACTTGTTTACATTTGCTGAGCTCCTAGCCAAATGTATTAGAGGAGTGGGTTAAAATTAGCATAAAAGTTGTATTAATTTAGAAATATAAAAAAAATCAAGGTGCAAGTTAGAAATAATAAATTTGAACCTGGCATGTGCATGACACTACCTCGAAAAAAATCCTTTAACTACCCCCCTCCCCCCCAAAAAAGAGATTTCTACCAACTCCAGATTTTTTTTTTGGGGTGATGATGGGCTGGGGTTAAGGTCCACTAAGGGAGGACCAGCCTTGCACTAAACAATTTTTTATACTTAATTGAAAGTTAATATTTACCTTCCAAAAAACTGTGTGGATGGGGACAAGCCCACTAAATCCCTCCCCACGGGGACAAGCCCACTAAATCCCTCCCAACCTTAAAACACCCCACCCCAGACTCTATGTCTGTGAATGTTATGTTCACCTGAGTGGAAGTTGGTTGTAAGTGAAATAGCTCTTTGTATCATTTTTGATATTATAGATCTATTATTAGTCAATTATTGAATAAAACCCTGTATGCTCACCTTGGAGTATTTTTTCAACAGTGTTGGATCTATGCCAATCAGTAAGACAGGAATTATTCAATCATCTAATCATTTGTATATTAAATAATCTTTTTTATTAGGTAATAACAGGTACAACATTGCCAATAAGCCAGCCTGGTGGCCTGAGGGGTTGAGGTTTTAGTCTAGAGGGTAAGATGTTCTAGTCATGTTTGCAAATCATAATTAGTACCGTAGAAGATTTCTTTTTTCTGATTTTTTTCCTCTCAAAGTCTCCTTTAGGCTGTTGTATTGTTATAACTGTGACAGCATTTGTGGTAGACACAAGATTTTATTCCAAATCATATAATGTTTTTATATAAAGAATGTATAAATACACACAGGTATTAACGCAGCAATGCACCAGAACATTTATTAAACCGGAAAACAAGGGACGAATGACAAACAAAAATATAACACAGAACCCTACGGGTCACACTCTGCAAACCCGGAATACATGTTATTTAACATAATGGTGATGATTTTTCCATTACATTATTAATAATATTGATAATAGTACATATTTTGTAAAAGGTATTATAACGCGGGGTCTATTCCTCGTACGAGACATGAAATTCCCAGTATGCATTTCAACGTTGAAACAACGTCAAGCATCAACATTGAAATGACGTTGAATTTTGGTTGAATGGACGTTGAAATTCCGATGTTGATTCAACGTTCATATCTGACGTTTCAACGTTGATTTAACGTCTCCTGACGTTGTTACAACGTTTAAATTTAGTTAATATTTGGTTGAAATTTCGTCAACTGTGTGACCTTGGACACTGATTTTTTTTCCATATTGCAGTGAATCATTTTTCCGCAAATTATTTTATGAACAACATGACACCAGAACAAATATCATTAATCAATTTATTCAAGATAATTATAATATTATAATAACAGTTAATTAAATTGAAAGTATCACTTAAAATCACTGATGGATAACC
Organism: Magallana ariakensis; assembly: GCA_020458035.1. Classification (NCBI taxonomy): domain Eukaryota; kingdom Metazoa; phylum Mollusca; class Bivalvia; order Ostreida; family Ostreidae; genus Magallana; species Magallana ariakensis. Next base: position 24,138,467 of record CM035811.1, on the reverse strand, counting down.
TAACTCACACCTGTAGCCAGCTTTTCACAAAAACATAACTTTAAGATGAAAAAAGTCAAATCATTAACAATGGCTCAAGTGAGCGTGAAAAACAGTCAATCTCTTCTCCTTCTTCCATCCCCTCCCACACGCTCCGGGGCATATTTCAGGAATTTTGCCAAATCTTCATTAAATTTTGATTCTGTATACTGTGAATGAGATGTCAATATAGTCTCTTAAACAGATATTAAGGTGCTTTATTTTACATGTTCCTCTGTATATTTTTTCTTCTTTACATAAAGACAATTCAACCAATATTGGATCCTTTGATCTCCCCCAGTGGCGATTTCCATGCAGATCAATGGATCTAATTTCAATAAGATTGTCAAATAGATAAAAAAAAACATTTTATAATAGATGTATACTGTAGATTCCTTATTAAACACAAGGAACTAATATCCATGTAAAATTGCAAAAAGCACATCTCGCGGATTTTATAATCCCACTATTAATTTTTGGCAGGTGGAAATTTAATGAAAATATATGATAAAAATTAGGCGTTCTAGCAATTTGATGCATTAAACGATTGCATCACAAATTGAAGTACTCATTAAAAATAAGGAATCTACAGTACTCTGCGTCTGTACCAACTAATCAAATTATGTTTTGAATGTTTCAATCTACACGTACTACATTACAATGAGAAATTTGACAGTAGTAAAAATCAGAAAACACATTTTACCTATTATAAGGAGGTAGAGTTGGGAGGAACCAAACGCTTCCCCGTTTCCCCTTCATGTTTAAACCCGCCATGTAGGAGTTGGTCATAGTTCTGGAAATAAATTGAAATATGTCATACTTCAAATACTTAGTATTTCATATCACTCCGAACACAATGTCATTCATTGATTTTTCTATAATTGATCTTTATTTATTCAGCAACATAATTCCTTATTTACCTTAACATTGCTTTCTTCATGTGGTCAGTACCATCTGCCTTTGCTAAAACCAAAAACTACAGTTACTGTGACAAAGCTTGAAATTCTTAACGAAGAGATCGACTGATAAACGGTTAAAAAAAGCTGCAGGGGTTAAATAAAAGGTCATAAGGCTTTAAGGTAGATGACCGACACCACCCCCCGTCCATGTGGTGGATTTGGTCATGTTGCTTCGGAACTGAATAACCCCTTCACAACCGAATTACTAAGGTACAAGTATGTGCCACTAATAGAAGGTACTGGGAGTTACTGAAAGTGTTCCGAAGTCTGTGATCAAATCTCAATGGAGGCACTGTTAACGCTCCTGTCTAGAATGCTAACACATCATTCGAAGAAACTTCAAGAATGCTAGCTGAAAATAATTAAGATGTATTTTATATAATACATGTATAATGTAATTTGTTACATGTCAAACTTTGTTTGCGTGAAATATATATCTAAACTTGTCCTCCTGACTAAGTGGCAGCCCCTCTTGCTTTTCGGTAACTGCTGACAGTATTTCATTCGCACTTTTAAGGAGGGGAACACATTTACTTAGCGCTTCATTATTTGAGCAAATGTAAGCTTTGTTTTGCATAGCTTTCAAAAAGCCACATCTCTCTAAAGTTTTATGCTGTCTTGTAAACATGCAGCATTATTTTCTTGATTTTCAACTCCAGCGTTCGCCATGTCTGAAGATACGACTATATCATGCTGTTTTGTCGTTGTTTTGATTGCACCAACGTCTAAATTTAAAAAGATACTCTTAATTCAGAATGGAGATAAGTTATTTCAACTCTGGTTTGAAAACTCGAAGACAGCAAAAATGCTTACCAGGAAGGCAGTTCCTGCGAAGGTCTTCACAAGTACTGTTGGGGAAAATCCTTTTCACTTGCCATTGTCAACTGGTATGTTTTGTCCTTACTTTGAACAGTAAAGCCTTAGATGTGCCATCAATTCTTAATATTTATGTCTCCAGACCCAAAGTGATCAATTGAATGATACCTCTTCATGCAATGTTCAACAACACTCCGAGGACGGTTATGCAAGTAATTTGGAATGCTTGCATCATACGCTTTAAAGTTAAAACTTGCACTAAATAACGATATGGTTTTTGTTATGTTATAGCTGTTGCTTTCCATTTGCAGTTTCCAATTTCTATGGGCATATCAATCCAAAAAGAAATATAAGAAATGAAAAACTACAAACTATACACATATCTTTAAAAAATTCTGTAATCCGATAAGCTGAGATAATCGGTCTCGACCAATGAAATTGGAAATACATGTAATAAACGACGTACGGGAAGAATGACAACATGGCGATGAAATCGAAATAAACATGAGGTATAACAGGATTATGGGAAAACATCGAAATATAAGACTTAAAAAACTGTAATTCAACCTATTAACGGTATGTAATAAATATGAAGTGAGGGGGTGAATTAAAGTAAGTTATATTTTCGGGAAATCAAAATTGTCACATTCCTCTCCCCTTAAAAACAAAAATTCTAATCTTTGTACATTAGAATAAAACGGAAGACAAATTGATACACAATTACAGAAAATAAATGTCACAGTTTATTTATGTGTAAAGTTCATTTATGCGTGAATTGGGGTATCTTTGATATCTAGGATTGTAGTTGTCAGGCATTTCTAACAGTGGTTGTACTGGTAATCTTTGCCTTCCGAGGAGCTGGGCCCGTGCGCGTTCTTCATGGTCTATTCTCTTCCTAGTGTTTTTGAAATTTCCAGAATCAAACAAACTTGCTGTTTTCTATCTATTTTCCGATAAGACAAGGTATGCTGTGTGTAGGATGCATTCGTTTATAATGTCTAGTTATTTCCGTCTTCCTGGCATCCTTCACTTTGCATATTGGACACCTGATATGAATATGTTTTTCTTTAATGCATGTCCCTTGTTGATGCAGCCCGAAATGGGACATACAATCCTTCTACCGGGAATTCATCACCCTCTTCTTCATCAAGAAATTCCATTTCTTTCTCTTCGACTTGAATGTCTGATATTTCTCTAACTCTATCTCAGATATTAGCGATTTTAACTATATGACTAATTCTAAAGTGATAGTCTGTATATACTGAGATTTAACCATTTTTAAATCTCTTTTTCATTAAACATCAACAAAATATCTCATTTATTATATGAAGAAAATATAATCCATAATATATTCATCTACTGAACCACAGATACCTTGTCAATGAAAAAATATCTGTAAATCTGAAGTTAAATAAATTTAAAACACAGAATTTACTGTTCTAACTTATAGATATTTTGTTTTGTGGTCAACTACGGTGTTTCAAAAATAAAACAACTCTAATCTACTATATTCTCAAAAGTAAGAATCGGCTATAAGGTATGAAACTTAAAACAAAATGGAGCTTAAGGAAAGCATTTAATTTTAAGAAGTAAAGATTTTTTTTTAACTGAATATATAGTATTTTACTTTAAAGTAAATTCATTAAATGTTACTAACCATACCAGAATCACTTCCACAAACATTTATAACATATCAAAGTATTTAAAATAATAAAATAAAAAAAAGAGATTGATTGAGGATGAACTTGGTTCATCCTTATTGATGAGTTCATTTTCTACTCGGTCAAAACTTAACTCTGTATCTTCCAGAGGAGTTAAATCTTTCACCCAATTGTCTGGGGGAATAATACCTTCATAAGGTTTTAGGTGATCAGCATGTACTACTATACATTAACTTGCTGGTGGTTTCTTAACCCTATAAGTTACATCTGTGATATTATCTATAATCTTATTGGGACCATTTCACCTAAACCTAATTTAATACCAGCAGTTGGAGGGTACCATTTCCATACAAAATCATCTTTTGAAAATGTTCTTGGTTTTAGACCCTTATCATAAAATTTCTTCTGTTTTACTGTAGTGTGTTGTAGATTTTTATGTACAAACTCATGAGTATCAGCCATCACATTTTTCAACCATTTTACATATTCGCTATGGCAAACTGGATTGGGTATTTTGGGAGGAATACCTATAATTAGATCTCTAAGACTTTTATTTTCTCGACCAAACATAACCTTATTGGGTGAACACCCTTTGCTTTCTTGAACAGAAAACTTATACGCCATTAAAACATACGGTAAATTTTCATCCCAATTGTTTGTTTTCAAAAACAAGTCTTATACAAAACATACTGAAATCCAGGCACAAATTTTTCAAAAATCCCCGGTCACTGTAGAATGTTTTCCAGTGTCGTACTGATATATCATTGCACATGTGCAAACCACACAGCATGCTCATAATGTGACAGGCTTGTTATACGTTACCTGATTGGTCAATTCTTTCGTATGAAAGGGTCATTCAGAGATTAACCCTTACGAGAGTTCTTCAGACCCTTCAACGAAGTGAAATACAGAAAGGATTCCTTCAGCTAGGTGTTGTTAGAAGAACATTTGATACCTGTACAAAGATGTCTTCAAGATTTTTGTTTTAGATGTAACATTTTTCCTCGTAAAGATGGTAACACACTTCTACAAAACAAATGACGCATCACATTGATTTGCCAAAACAACCCGTAGTTGACAATTGATTACAAACGGCTTTAAGGTATCCGACCCATATTAGGACCTAATTTTTCTAACCCTGAATATCCATCATGTATTAAATACTTGATATTAATTCAAAGCTTTTTTAGAGTAGAAAAAGATTTACCGAGAGAAATTTTCAAAAATATTATTAACTAAGCAGTAATGAATTAATGAAGATTGCATTAAGGTCTATGGGGACAAGCACATTTTTTAAAATAAAAAATAAAATACTAAGCATATCAATAAATGCTTCGGTGAAAAGATGAATTTAATCCTTAGGAGTACAAAAACTTTTTAAAATAAATTTTATACTGTATACATTTTTTTTTAAATTGATTTTTATTGATTAAAATCAAAGGGGGGCAACTCTTCAAAAACAGGAAAAGGTCATTAATTAGGACACATATCTCTCCTACATACTGATACTAAATATGAAAATTATGTCCCAGTATACTGAGTATTAAGCCCATTCATATATGTTATGCATCCAGATTCATTTAATTTTGGGCTATTATGGATCGGATACCTTAACTAATTTCAGAAACAGTTTGAGGTACTTATATAAATCTTTTACAATGACATTTTAAACATTGCATGTATGATAGTTACTTCTTATTTCTTTCAGGGAGGCTTTAAACAGAACTGATAATAAAAAAACACGCCCACTTCGGCTTGGTTGGAAACAAACAAAAATATTGTATCCAATACCAGAGTGGAAAAAATTCCGAAACGGGTACAGCACGCTCCTCATATGAATTTACAAGAATCACCAAAATCGCACACAAAGGTACATTATAGTTATATCGACTGTGTATTTTATAGACAATATTTAGAACGATCACTCATCAACTTCCAATAAAAGAATAAAAAAAACCCACAAAACTGGTTTTGTATCTTTTACAACAGCTATTTCTACTTTTCCAACAATTACATCCTGACCTTCGAATGTTAAACGCAATACCCACAAAAACTATTCGTTGCGAGGGCCACATCTCTAGTCTTGATGCTTCTAGATTGCCACTTTTCGCGTTTCTGCGATTGATGTAAGTATTCTATCTTCAATCGTCGCCAAAAACCTTCTGCCATAACTTAAACGTTCTTGGAAGCTTACTGAATAGCATCTTTTGGTCCAAGTGGTGTAATTGACGGCGCAAGTAGGATCGGTGAGTCTGGGCCACACGACACATCCATAATTGGTGCGTTGTTGACAATAGGGCATTTTTGACATAAACGTTGTAAGTCCCTCTTGTGTTAAGTCTCTTCCATGCCGTTGCATAAACATAAAATTCAAAATACGCCACATTGTTCCAATACGTCTTTCCCACACTCAACCCATGTGTGGGGCATGCGAAGGATTGAACTTCCAAGTAGTACGACTGTTGGAGAGAAAGTCTGACACTGGTTCCTTCTCAAAAAACTATGCGCCTATGGTTGAATCTTCGGATGCACCCACATAATTACCAGGCATCATAAGCTGGGGATTATTTCCACAATGAAATTTCAGATGTTGATCAAACAATGATTCTACAACTATCGATTTAACATCTTGTGCGACTTCCCATTTTGTGACCCCAGCAATTTCACGTACAGACTTTCTTTAAAAACAACTGTCCTTAATTGATATCTGCATGTGTGTAATCTATGCCTTTCTCTATTGGTTCAATTTTGTAAGTGTAGCAGATTTCACACATCCTTTTGTAAATAAAAAAAAACCATTTTCAGTCAAAGCATTTGGATTGACACGCAAACGTTCAGCAATATTTGTACATTTAAAAATGACCTATTAATTACAAAAGATTCAAGTAATTCTTTTGCAGAATGTTTATCTGCATCACAGTACGTACATAAATATTTTGACTTACTACCCTGAAGACCAGAATCACCTTTGTCCCAATGAATTAAAATATGAAAATTTATGAAACATCCAACCTTGATTTGTTTTTATATAAATGTTTTTTTTGCTCTTAATTTACCCTTTCATTTGCAATTGGTATTTGACACATGGTTTATGTTCATCAGAAATTGATTTCAACAGAGGTAAATTTGTTCGAACACTCTTTGGCAATGGCGCAGTAAAAAAATCATCATACTTTTTGGCCTAATATTCGGCTTTAATTTTAACAGTTGAATGCTTTCGTTTGCCTAGAGTTCTCCATGTCTGCCTTAAACATTGCAATTTTCTGCTTCAACCTCTGCATATTTCATATTGCACAAGTGTCCAATGGTTGTTTTGACACACTGCACCAGTTACAGTGGAAACTCATAATTTAAATTGTCTATTTATATATTGAGATAAATTAAAAAAAACATGTATAGCCTTGCAATTCTAACAATTTTTTAATTGTTTGTTAAAAATACAGTGAAAGAGAATTGCCCGTTTCTAGTTCCCTATGAACAATAAATGCTGCGATGTACCCTCAACATGTAGGAATAAGAGTGTTAATAGGTTTGTCAGAAAATATGACTAAAGTTTGTGACAGACTACAGTTCTACTCTGAGACTGTGTTAAGATAGTGTCATCGTCGGAACCAACTGGTTTTTTTAGGCGGAAGCGCCTATTGCAATTGCTTTCATGACCTTCTTCGTCACAGGTCAAATTCCTTCCCTTTTGGTAAATCTATCGGATGTTATTTAAACTAAGGGCATACAACTCCGAAATTCCTCTGACTCTAAGCCCCGCTTTTATATTGTGACGTGCGGGGGAAACGTTCAATCTTCTTTCAGAGAAAATAGGTTGACGTTCAGATGAAAGCATTTATCAAAGTCATGGAGATTTTCGTTGAAATCGAATCCCAAATCGCGACGGGAGAGCCAATCCTTGCTTTTCCTCTACATATCCACACCACTGGTTGTAGTAAATATTGGTTGATGTTTCGATATTACTTTTCTGACCTTCATGAACAGCTAGGCAGCGAAGCAAGGACAAGGTACTTCACACCTTTTCGACATTTGATGAGGGCACAAAGATTCTTGTTGTTTGTAATGTAGTCTGGTAAATCAGAGCTGAAACAAACAATGAAAACTAGAACTGTCCTAATGGGACTAATACCCCCGCAAGGCTAATTTCAAATGGGACAATTAATTGAATTGTATAATAAAGGTTTGCGACACATAAATAAAAAAAAAATATAGAATTTTAAAAAAACTTAATTACACATGTAGTTAACAAAGAAAAATTAAAATCAAAATTTTCAAAACTTCACTGTAAATACATATGTATAACAGTAATACATTTACAAATTTATGTATCTGGTGATATTTTTTTATTAATTGTTTTAAAGAAAAACCAACAAAGTGACAATAACCCCTCCCTTTGCAGTAAATGAAAATAGCCAAGCAATGGTCTTCTGTTGATAACACTTTGAATATCGTCTTGACAGATGCAATTAGTTGTTTCAAATTTTCCTCACTTTCTCCTATGGTACACTGCAACTCACTATCAGAAAATTGATCCCATAGGACTATGATTTTCTTTGATGAGCTTGTTAAATTGGATTAAATCCCAAAACATTATCATAATTAGCATACTTTGTAAAAATATGAAAAAAAGAAAATTTAATATTACAAACAATTTTTAAATTGCCAAAACACTACAATCATATCCGTAATTTTGAATTTCATTTAAATTGATGCCCTATAGGGTCACTTCATCAATTTACTTGACTAATAAATTTAAACAGCTTCTAAAAATAGCTAACTTCTTTATTAAATAATGATATTATTTATTTCATTATAATGATAGAAACTTTTGGTTTACATGAAGCAGTATTAAAATAACCCCAAAACCACCGCCCATTTTACAGATTATCAATTTTCCCTAAACCCATGCTCCATCTAAACCATGGCTCAGATAATGGCCCCCTTGGGACAACTGAATTCAGCCACACTTGTCTTTGATGTTCTTATTAGCTCCTAAGAATTTATCAATGACAAACATTTTGCATTGTCAGTTGATAGAATACTTATAAAAAATAAATTAAGTTAAGAAATAAAGACAAAAAACCTCCATCTGGATGTACATGTATTAATATAAATATATTTTAGAGTGTTTACTATTAATTAATTAATAAAGTCTGTAAGGATTACCTCCCTTACTTTTCAACATCAGTGTATAATATATAGAATAAGGAAAATGAAAACTGTCATAAAATCATTAAATCTTGTCTGATCTTAAAAAAAAAAATTGCAGGTGCACATCTTCAGATGGTGTTCAACATATGTACAAATTTTCAGACAGTTCCATGCAGTAGTAAAAAATTCTATAGGGGGGACAAAGTTGCGTCTACAGACAGACGGACAGACAGACGGACAGGGTGAAACCAATATATCCCCCTAAACTTCGTTCGCGGGGGTATAAAAATCATGATTTGAATCTTCATTTATAAATGAGTGTAGCGTTGAGGCATTATAAGAAGAAAAAAAAACAACCGCTATTAATTATAAATTAAGAGAGGAACTAAAATATAGGTGATAAAAATTGTTGAACAAAGTCTAAATGTGTACGCATAAGGTTTAATGGAAAAAAGATCTGTAAATTGTTTATTTTACTACCTTGTTAACAACATTACTTCAAAATGACTTCAGCATTGTCAATGTTAAATTTGATTTTAGATTGAAAGAATTTCATATTAAAAGTGACAATTAAAAAGAAATAGATAGTCAAGGACGTATAATCGGACTTTATACTCCTATCCTTTTGCATCCAGAAATTAAAGTTATAGACTCGTTACAAATCATGAATTAAATCTTTATCCACTTAGCTATAAAGGAGTTCCGTGTTGATCTTTTAAAGACAACTAGATTAAGTCAATAACGATACTGAAATCATTACACCAAGGTATTTTCAAAATGTGAAGACACGTTCATCTGACAGATCTAATCTTATTAAAGTCAAACGGGAAATGTTTGGATAGTCAAAAACGGATAATAGAACTCCATACTTGTATTAAGAAATGAAATAATTAGACCATTTAAAAATCATGAATTTAATCATAATCCTTTTAGCCATCAAGGAATCCTGTGTTAATTGTTTAGCAACTAGATTAAGTCAATGAGGATGTTGTGATTATTAAACTAATGTATTTTCCAAATTAATATTATCATTTACAATTATTCGATAACAATACTCGGCGCTTAATCAATGCTTCGATATTTATTTTTTCATAGTAAGGAGGTATTAAAATCTTGGGAAGACCATTTGACAATGAGTTATTTTAAGTGCTTGGAAGCCTTTCAATGGATTATTATTATGACTTCCTTTGTATTCTGAAATTACTTGCTTATGGTAATTCCTATACAATATAAAATGATGGGGTTTAATTTGTTGAGATATACTGACTTTAGACTCGGAGATAACCGATTCTTTATATAATAAAGGCCTTAAATTTAGCGAGTACTGGGTATCAAAAACAGCAGTCTTGGTATTGTAGTAGCTTCGTTTCGTCTCAGTTAAACTAAAAGTTTGCTGAACCCAGCGTCTATGTTTTCATGGGTATGTCCGACGTACAAAAACCTGAGCACTTGAAGTGTTAAAATATATTATTAAAGTTTTTTACATGAATCAAAAAGTAGTAAAATTATTTTTAAAAGCCTGGACATAGAAGTTTGAGGTAGAAAATTTCCCAGTAAAAAGGTAATATTTTTTTTTCAATGCTGTACAATGTATGCACTTTAAGTTGAACCAATATAATTTAATGAAGCAAATATATTAATTAACCATACTGAATGTATGAAATAATGTATCATAGAAAACGTGATGTAAAAATACATATAAATTTACAATTTGCAAGCTCCTACTAAATTGTTTATGACCATGTTTGAGTATTCGTTGATATCCATATACATGTATTTTGTGAATTTATCTAATCCTTGATTAATTACTCCTTGAATGTGGGTAGACAGAAGGTTTGCCATGTCTAAACCATTGGATTGTCGTCAAATGAAACGAGGTAAATCAGAAAACTTAAAATATAACTATGGATAAAGTTTCTTTAAGTTCTGTAGATGGAGATGTTTTCGTCGAATGCTTAGATGGTTATCTGTAAAAATAAATATAACAATTTTTAATATTTTTTGTTTTGATAATAAATGTAACTTACCAATCTTAGTAATAATAATTGATGAAAACAGAGTGTGACCTTCTTTTTTTCTTTTTCTTTAAAGATTTTTCAGCAACTATTTATTGCAAATGCTTGGAATTTTAACACATTCTTTGTTTAGGCATGCCATACGTGTCAACTTCCTCTTAAGTGTTGACTTTGCTTAATTTGTATATATACACTAGGGCGGGGGTATTATTAGTGAGCATCGGCTCACAGATCTCTTGTTGTACATCGTTTCTCTGCATTCGTAAGACTTCGTGAGATAAAACTGAAAATATACTAGAGTCAATGAGCCCCGAATCACAAGATATGTTGACAGATACGAAAATAACTACTTTTAAAATGGTTTAAAAATTAAATTATGGTTTCTTAAGAATTCAAAAGTCTTACCAGAAAATTATTTACTCTCCATCTTCTTAGTCCCCATACTATGTTTGCACAGTCCAAGTTTCAGGGTTGAAAATGCTGAAAAGTTGTTACTACTTATTAACCGGTGGAAACAGAAGACCTTTTAGAGATTGAATTAAACCGAATGTAGATTCAGAATGAGCGGATGGGTTGGGCTGAATAGAGACTGGCGAATTGCATGTAGCAGCAGCATCCAAATCTGTTTCAGGACATCTGACATGTGTAGAGAACATTTATATGTAGCTGCAAATTCTGCTGTTTCGTCTGTCTGGTTTTTATTTTTAGTTTCTGAACTGCATGTTTTCTTTGTGCTGTTCTTTTTATTTGACTTCTGTTTATAACTTGTACAGTGTATCATCTTGCTCTCTGCTTTCCTTCATTTTGTTTCTTTCCAACCTGCTTCTATTTCCTTTCCTCTTTTCTTCTCCAAACGTTAGATAAAAAAATTCCATGGTGCACATTCTGGCTTCTTTAGGTATTTTTTAAAGTCTGCTATGGGCTTTGTTTGCAAACTTATTAAGTTCTGTCTTTTTGTTTACAAAACAACACTAAAAGTTAAATGAATAAAAAAGAAATGCATTTCAATAAAAAAAAAACAAATCGAAAGATTCGCCACCTCCCAACAAAATCCCGCTTCCGATGTAAACTCACTTAATCCGCCCACAGTGTCTCTCTTGCGTGTGACTTTATTATTTTTGTTGTAAATAGTTAGGTCTGATAACAAACAAAAATAATATTATTCCTGCTCCATTGCCGATTTCGAACATGTTTTAAATTAACAGCACGGAAAGTTTGGAACCACGCATCTTTTTATTAATGCCATCTCTAACCCGATTTAAAATGTAAGCGGGAGTTGATCGAGTTGAAATATGTTTAAATACTTAGGGTCGGTTATATACATCAAATTCCACTATACAACCAAATACATTGCTTAAAAAAGGGGGAAAATACCATGGAATTTAATGATCTTCCTGTGATTTGTATTTTTCTCTTTCACTTTTAGGACACTCTAGACGTCTCGGCGAAGTTTTCCACTGAAAGATTCTTGTCGTGTTAAGGATCCTCGACACCCCGTGACTTCTACTTTTTATGACAGTACGTCACAACATGGCGATTTCAACTCATTCAGAAACAGTTGATATCGCCAAAACTTGTTGACTATCTCTGTGGCGCAACGGGTCTAGCGTCTGTCTACCAACCCGCAGGTCCCGAGTTCGAATACAGCACGGATTTTTATTTTTTATGAAGAGCGGTAAAATTTAAAAAGCTGATTTTCCCTCAAAATTGAAAGTTTTTGTGTTCATTTTCAAGTCGAACACATACTAAAATTCCATATCTTCAAGTATTTTAGAGGCATGGGCTTGTATGCAAAACTTCTCCCGGGTGTGTGGAGGATCCTTAATTTACGACTATCAAGCTTGCATACGCCACAAAATGACGTTTTCGTTTGTTACTCAACGCCATTATGTAATGTTGTTTAATGTATACGAATGTACATGGTATGAGCTACCTAGGTGAGTCGCGGTACGACTTATCTGGGATTTGGACATGTTGTGTTTGCACGTGTATAGTGTTCATAAAAGGTTTGATCTTGTTTATAGATGCATGTGTTTTCCATATTGGCGTGGTGGCAGCGGTACATCGTTCCCTAACTTACGAAGATTGGAATATTCATTAACATTGCAAATGTGAGTAAACATATGCGTCAAAGCGAAAGTGCGGTAAACAACTCAGTTACAAACTAACTGTGTACGTCATAACCTTTAACGAAATACACATCATACTAACTATGGCTGCAACACGTGCTCCAAAACAATGGCCCCTAACAAAAAATGAAACCATCACGTCATTTGAGGCATGACGTCAAAACCTACAGTATACTCTTTCGTTGGATGCAAATTTCGTACCATTCCTAGTTGATGGTTTCACATGGTTAAAGAAAACACCTGCCACGAGGCTACGAGGACTACAAAATGACGGTGAAGACGTTGCGGAGAATATTAGACGCACAGTAGAGCAAAAGGTCACTCATCTTGAGTTATTGCTTGAGCAAATCGCCAACTTCTGTCCTGTGGTATCAAAAAACACTATTGTGAAGAATTCTACTTCGGTTAATTCCATATGGCAATCTATCAGGCAGCACTACGGATTTCAGTCCAGTGGAAGCCATTTTCTGGATTTCGACAATATTCATCTGGAAGCAGGAGAAAGACCTGAAGATTTATTCCAGCGTCTCGTGAGTTTCGTTGAAGATAATCTCCTCACCCCAAATGGAAACATAAGCCACCATGGTGAAATACCGGAAAATGAAGAGGAGCTTTCTCCAACACTGGAAAACCTAGTTATACTCACCTGGCTTCGCCTTATAAACAAGGACCTCCCAGCATTAGTAAAACAACGCTATGGGACAGAACTTCGCTCTAAAACACTGGCTTCGCCTTATAAACAAGGACCTCCCAGCATTATTAAAACAACGCTATGGGACAGAACTTCGCTCTAAAACACTGGCTTCCATCAAACCAGAAATAACACAGGCCCTTGACAGTCTTCTAGACGAAATACACGCGTCCCATGAATCGAAGGTCTTACGAACAGCGTTTGTGAAACAGCCGAAACTGTCAACAAGAAAGACACTTGCCTCGACCGCAAAACGAGAGTGTCCACATGTAAGCAAGCAGGCCGCATTCGATACGACTACTACCTTAGTATGTGCAAATACCTACCGGAGGAGGACAAACGTTTCATGACCAAGTCAATACGCCTAGTCCAGGAGACGGAGTCAGATAGTGAGTTGTTTGTATCAACCCTCTACGAACTTCCAACACAAGAAGATGAAGACTCGTCAACCATTTCGTCCACTCGTCGAGTGAGCACTATCAGGTCTATCCAAATTAAAGCTTTCTATGAACATCATCCAGTTTATTAGACAGACTATCCAGCACGCTTTTCAAGCAGATGGTCTGACCCCCTTGATAGCGTCGGAGAAGTACATCTCACCTTATTACAAGATGATAAATTACTCCACCTTGATGCCCTGGTTGTTAACGATTTAGATGTAAACATTTTAACAGGAATGCCCTTCATGAAGCGCAATGATGTCGGCATACGTCCCTCAAAACACCAAGTAACAATCGGAGATGGTACCATCATTCATTACCCTTTTGACACAGTCAAAGCAGTCAAAGCCACAGACAACCACTCTAGCACTGTTAGCATTGACCCAGACAATATCCTGACTTCATCTGATCAGCAGAAATTTCGCCATCTACTTACGAAATATGATTCTATATTTGATCCAATTTTCCTAGGATATAATGGAGCGGCTGGGAAATTTGAATGTCAGATAAACATGGGCCCAGTTCAACCCCCACAGCGGAAAGGAAGACTACTACAGTACTCCAGAACCCAATTGCAAGAACTCCAACAAAAATGTGATGATCTTGAAACATGGGTATTCTCAGAAAACCGGAAGATGTAGACATATCTGTTGAGTATCTAAACCCGTCATTCCTTGTCAAAAAACCACACGGCGGTCACAGACTTGTCACAGCATTCGAAGATGTGGGACGTTACAGTAAGCCTCAGCCTTCACTCATGCCAAACGTAGATTCGACTCTCCGCAACATAGGACGCTGGAAGTACATAATTGTCTCGGACTTAACAAGCGCATTTCATCAGATTCCTCTATCAAAACAGTCATTAAAGTACTGTGGCATAGTCACACCATACAGGGGAATACGTGTGTACACAAGATGCGCAATGGGCATGCCTGGCTCTGAAACCGCCCAGGAGGAACTAATGTGCAGGATGTTGGGAGATTGCTTACAAGATGGATATGTAGCTAAGCTAGCTGATGACCTATACTGTGGAGGACAAACAGTAGATGAATTTCTTCACAATTGGGAATGTGTACTCAAAGCCCTAGCAAATTGTGGGCTTCATTTATCTCCTACCAAAACTATCATATGCCCACAATCAACTACAATACTAGGGTGGAACTGGGCCGAGGGAAAACTTTCTGCCAGCAAACACAAAGTATCTACACTATCCTCTTGTGAAATTCCTGAAACAGTGAAAGGACTTAGGTCATTTCTTGGAGCCTACAAAGTCCTAGGAAGGGTGAACCCTAACTGCTCTGATATCCTAAATCCATTGGAAAGTTCAATTGGAGGATTACAATCTAAAGACAGAATTCAATGGACGGAGGAATTACGTCAACACTTCCTAAATGCCCAAAGCATGTTGTCGTCAAACAAAACCATTACCTTGCCAATTCCGTCCGATGAACTTTTGATTGTAACAGATGGTTCCGTAAGTCGACGAGGGCTAGGCGCCACAATGTATGCCAATCGTGAGGGAAAATTGAACCTTGCTGGATTCTTCAGTGCAAAACTCAGAAAACATCAAGTTATATGGCTACCGTGTGAAATAGAGGCACTGAGCATAGCAGCGGCGATTAAACATTTCAGTCCCTCTATTGTACAGTCACTGAAACAATCTCATGTACTTACTGACAGCAAACCATGTGTAGAGGCAATCGACAAGCTCCGCCGTGGAGAGTTCTCGTCGAGTCCAAGGGTTACATCATTCCTATCTGTGGCCAGCCGGTACCAAATCAGCATCCAACACCTCGCAGGCTCAGCTAATGTACCCTCCTACTTTGCAAGCAGAAATGCTCTGGAATGTACTGAACCAAGCTGCCAGATATGTAACTTCATCGCGCAAACAGAAGATTCTGTTGTAAGAGCTGTGTGCTCTCAAGACATTATCAACAGCAAGGTCAACCTACCATTCACAACCCGGTCCGCTTGGCTATCTATTCAATCAGAATGTCCTGACCTAAGACGAACTCATGCTCACCTTAAACAAGGAACTCGACCGTCACGAAAACTCACAAACGTTAAAGATGTAAAGCGTTATATCAGTGTTGCCAGCATTTCCAGAGATGGTCTATTAGTCGTGCGACGCACAGATCCATCCCAACCAACGGAATATTTAATCATTGTACCCAGATCAGTTTTGGAAGGACTACTCACTACTCTACATATCACTCTTGACCATCCCACTAAAAACCAGATGCAGTTGGTCATTAAGCGACATTTTTATGCCCTCGGAAAGGTTATCTACAGAGTTTGTGAATCATGCCATACATGTGCCTCCTTGAAAAAATTCCCGGATCAGCTTATCCCCCAGTCTTCTGAAGACCCAAGTGAAGCCATAGGCTTAACATTTGCTGCAGATGTCCTCAAAAGAAACTGCCAGCTCATCTTCGTACTGAGAGAATGTGTGTCTTCATATACAGTTGCTTGCCTCATTACAGATGAAAAAAGAGACACCTTACGCAATGCTATTCTCCGCCTTGCTCTTGAGTTGCGCCCTCTGGATGGACCTCCTGCCATAATCCGCGTGGTTCCCGCCCCAGGTTTCATAGGACTCCGTGAGGATGATACCCTATTGAAGTACAAAGTTTCCCTAGAAATTGGCCGAGTGAAAAACACCAATAAAAACCCAGTTGCTGAGGAGGCTATAGGCGAACTTGAAGAAGAAATCTTACGACAAGAACCTGGTGGAGGACCTGTTTCCGACTTAAATTTAGCCATTGCTGTTGCCAGGCTCAACTCACGCATTCGATTTACTGGACTTTCAGCTCGTGAGTTGTGGACCCAACGGAGTCAATACACCAATGAACAAATACCAGTGTCAGACCTAGTGGCTATTTCCTCCAAACATGCCCATCGTGAAAACAATCACCAGTCCAGCGCCATTTCAAAGTGGAAAAGGCTTAAAACTCAAAACAACAAGCACTGCATATCGGTAACCTAGTATACCTTTACTGTGACCGAGATAAATCAAAAGCAAGGAGCTGCTACATCATAACAGCTATTGATGGAGACTGGTGTTACATCAAAAAGTTTACTGGTCGCCAAATACGTGCCAGTTCTTACAAGGTTAAACTTACAGAATGTTATCGTGTTCCTTGTGAGATACAGGATCCAATCCAATCACAGTACCACCTCTGTTGTCGATACCTCTCTACAATGGACCAACTGACCAGAGGCCCCTGAACCCGTTTATCAGCTCGAGGGGATCCCGTCTCAACATGAGCCAACGGGGCCGGCCAAAGTGCGTCGTTTTCCCAAGTACCTGCAGGACTACGTGCTTTCGTAACTTTTCTGTGTACGACCCGACTAATTAAGTTTAATTCTGGTGTACTTTAACATGTCAGGCACTGTGTTAATTTTTTTTCTGTTTGAAGAGATAAAAGGAGGCCGCGCCATTATGTAATGTTGTTTAATGTATACGAATGTACATGGTATGAGCTACCTAAGTGAGTCGCGGTACGACTTATCTGGGATTTGGACATTGTTGTGTTTGCACGTGTGTAGTGTTCATTAAAGGTTTGATCTTGTTTATAGATGCATGTGTTTTCCATATTGGCGAAAATAGTGGATCGCTAGTTTTGCTTGGAATGGCGACAATTGTAGATATTTACTTCGGCGATACTGATCGTGCTGCGGACTAACTTCAGGATTGAAAATGACCAACAGGCAGGATTCTGGCGTGGGTTATAAAGTTTCAACTCCTCCCCCTTTGAAAATGCAAAGCGGAGGCCATATTTTATGCTAATTTACCATGGTTAATTCTAAATAAATACATGTACGAGTAAGAAAGATAATATAAATTTGCATTGTTTATAATTTAGAGAAATGTATTAATGTTGCGAGTTTAACGTATAAAGCCGATCGACTTCTTTTATCCCTTCCGTTGCAATCCCCTGTGGCATGACATTCTTTTTATGCATGCGCCTTTGCTCCAGTTGTGTCGTTTTACAAAATGAATTAATTTACTGGATCAAGCATAAAACACCCAAAAAGCAAAGATAAGTCCTTATGGAAACCGTGATTTTGAAAGACGCATATATGCTCCAGATTTACAAGTTGAATGGTATCGAGTAAAATGTCTTAATGGTTGACCTTGTATATCTCCCATAACATTTGAATCATAGGCGCCCCACAGCTAATTCTATAAACGACGAATATATATAATAATACTAGTAGACTAATTGTTCTCGAACAATTAGAGGTCTTTCCACCTTAGTATTTTTAATAAATTGCTAGATTGCCCGATAAGATATACAAAAAAATATTAAAATTGTGATATATATTGTACTAGAATTTTTTCCCACTTACTCTGAACAAAACTGATGTGCTCGTCAAGTGAATATTCTTTACACATTGTCAAGCCACAGGCACCTGACGTTATAAATTTTTCTCATAATAAAAATAAATACCCTATATCTAATAATACACAAGGTACCCATCCCCGCCATCTTGGATTTATTTCAAACTGTCACATCAGCTGGAAGTTTTGCTTGAAACTCATCGGTAAAATTATTTTGCGATCCTCTCCGTCTTCCGATCGGTCATTCAACATCTAAGCTTACAACCAATTCAACCAAAACGGTGCATTACAACTGTCATTAATAAAAATCACCCCTTGATCTGCATCTACTGCCTAAAATATGCGACAAAAGGCTAAAGGGTGGACGGAAGTTGACATAAATTGCATCATACTTTGGGTAATCCCTTCCAAATATAGCACTGATACGAATATTCAAAAGGCGTCTATTTTGAATTCGATCAACATACAAGTTAAAACTAAGAAAAGGGATACTATAAACAGTCAATTATATCTTTTGTTACACAGTTTATATAAACATGTTTATAAATGCATATCTTTTGAAATATTGAAACAAACACACGGTGCAGGGAAATTGAAGATTTTATGAAGGCGCTTTAGCGCCTGATATGAAATATAGATTATACGAAGAAAAGTCATAAGATATAGCTTCCAATAATAGCTCTAAAAATAAGAAAATCAGCTGTTCGTAGCCTGTATACCCCTATAGAAAATTTAGACTCGCCCACTCTCAGGTAACACACCTGAGTGACCAAATCGATTGCTTTCAATTTTTTTTTTTTTTTTTTTTTTTTTTTTTTAAATAAATAACATCGAAATCTTACACAACCATTTATTTTCAGTTTATATACAAAATAATTCCAGGAATCCTTTCAAGGCGGAAAACCGGCTGCATCCACATCATCTAAAAGCATACAAAAGTAATTGCTTTAAACTAATATATATATATATATTGTATATTACAAAGTCAAGAGTGTATATAAGGGTTTGGGTGTGGCGGGATTGCAATGTTATATCTTATGACTTTTCTTCGTATAATCTATATTTCTAAAGCGCCTTCATAAAATCTTCAATTATACTTCAGAAAAGTCATAAGATATAACATTGCACGTTCAAAGCTCACAATTTATAAATTTGTGCACTCACCACATGATAATACTGCATTCCCATATGAACCTGCAGATGAGACTGGTCTGCAATAAAAATTTTTGAAAGTTGATACATTTGTCCAATCAGCCATATCCAAAATCTCATTTAACGAAACTCCTTTATTATTAGCCTTACTAGTGGACGCCCCTCTCGCGGAGTGCGCCTGAAACTTTGCAGTATCTATTCCAGATAAAGTCATAATGTTTTTTATCCAGTTTGAAATGGTGTTTGGTGTTAATCCTTTATGAGGCTTGACTACTGCACGAAGCAAAGGATCGCTTACCTCAGCATTGTCCCCATTCCTGAAACCTTTTGTGGCTTCCAAATAGACACATAAACACTCCAGAACACAGATGCGTTCGTCAGAAAATCTGTGATAGGTGACTTCTTTAGCGTTGCAGTCCCTCTGTGTTTTTGATATACCTGGTAAACGAAAAACAACATACTCAGGTGTTAATTTCATAAAACGTATATCTAAACGTGCCAATTCAGAGACACGTTTTGGGGCTGCAATAGCTAACAATATAGCTAGTTTTTTGGATAATACTTTTAAAGATAAATCTTTGTTATCTGGCAAGTCTTTCAAATATGAAAGTACAAGATCTACATCCCACAAAACGGTATATTTTGGCAAGGGCGGGTTTTCTTTCAAAATTCCCTTCATAAGATGTTTGACAAGATAATGTTGACCAACAGGTAAATTATCTACAAAGGGAAGTACGGATGAAATAGCGGACCTATGAACGTTAATTGTACGATACTGATAACCGCTATGATGTAACCAGCTCAATAATTCTAACACGGAACTTATAGATACCGAAAAGGGATCAGTTTGCCTTTCCAGACACCAGCGTGTCCACTTATTCCAGGCTGAGTCGTAAGAACTGTTTGTTCCTTTTGACCAGGAACTGAAAAGTAGTTTTTCAGTGTCCTCTGATAGCGAATACGATTTAAGATTATTCCTGAAACAACCCAGCCTACTAGTTGTAGGGATTCGTTCTGAAGAAGTGGGTGAATCTGACCGTCCGGGGCTATCAAAGTTTGCGGGTGGACCGGAAGGAGAACTGGGTCCTGTACAGACATCTCTAGGAGAGTTGCGTACCATGGTTGTGTTGTCCAAGCAGGGGCGATTAATAGAATCGTCGTCTCTTCCATTCTCGTCTTTTTGAGACAACGAGCTATAAGACAAAACGGGGGAAAGGCATATCCCTTGATATTGTTCCATGGATGGAGAAGAGCATCGTACGCTACTGCATGGGGATCTAGGAGCCAGCTCATGTAAGTCGGTAGTTGAGCGTTTGTTCGATCGGCAAAAAGGTCTACATTGCAATCTATGGTCATTTGACAAAGTGTCTGAAACAATTGTGGGTTCAACATCCAACTGCTCGAATCCAAATGATGCCTCGATTCCCAGTCTGCTATGACATTTTGGTGACCTGGTATATGATCTGCTCTTATTATTATGTTTCTTTGAAGACACCATTCCCAGAGATCGAGGGCAATTTGATTGCATTGAGCGGATTGGGTTCCCCCCATTTTGTTTATATACGTCATTGCGGTCTTGTTGTCGGTTTGAACTAGAACTTGCAGATCCGATTTTTCTTTTAAAAATGCTTTCACCGCGTACGTTACCGCTAAAAGTTCCAAAACGTTTATATGGTTTTGAGACTCCCCTGACAGCCAAATCCCTCCTATGCGCACTTTCTCGCATACTGCACCCCACCCCTTTTTGCTTGCGTCGCTTTGAATTAAAACTGCGGGATTGGGATTTATAAGGGACTTCCTGTTCCACACCTCTACCTGATTTACCCACCAGTTTACCTCTTTTATAGCTTGATCGGATAACGTCACAATTGTGTTGTATCCCCCACCCTGTCTTAGGACCATGTTCTTCTCTGATTGCAAGTGGCGATAATGCAACGGAGCCGGGAATATCGCTTGAATTGACGCAGTTAAATTCCCTATCAGTTCGGACAGAAAACGTATCGACACGTGATTGCTTTGAATAACTTGTCGACTCAGCTCCTTTATCTTTTGAAGTTTTTTCTTTGGAAGTGACAGTGTCATATCTATTGTATTTACTGTAAATCCTAGATATTCCATCACACTGGATGGGACTAACACTGATTTTTCGTAATTTACGACAAAACCCAGGCTTTCCAATACATTTATCGCGCACTTGCAATCGGTCAGAACTCCTTGTTTCGACTGATTCATAATGAGGATATCGTCCAGATAAACGACCAGACGAACACCCATTTTTCTCAAGCAACTGATTGGAACCTTCATCATTTTTGTGAAAACAAGGGGTGCTACCGATATTCCAAATGGAAGGCATGTAAATTCGTAAATTTCTTCTTTCCATCTGAATTGCAGAAATTTCTGAAAATTTTTGTGAATCGGTATTGTGAAATATGCATCTTTTAGATCCAATTTCACAAGCCAATCTTTCTCCTGTATTATATCCTTTACTAAATGAATGCCTTCCATCTTGAAATGTTGGTATTTCAGAAACCCGTTTAATTCCTTTAGATTCACAACAGGGCGTTGTCCCCCTCCTTTTTTCTGTACCAGAAATAGATAGCTTAAGAAACCCTTTTGATCTTTTACTACTTTTATTGCTCTTTTCTCTAACATTGATTTTATTTCTTGGTCGACTAGATCCGTTTTGATCTGATTGAAAGATGGTTGAAAAGGGGGGTGGGTTTGAAATGGGGTTTGAACAAAGTCCAAAGTTAAGCCTTGGACTACATGCAATACCCATTGGTCTCTCGTAAGAACTTTCCAATTCTGATAGAAATATTTTATTCTCCCTGCGATTGGCACTGATGATTGTTCTGGGTTTTGGGGAAATAAACAAGCTGTTCTTACCTGTATTAGTTCTTGATCGTTTTGTCTGGTTCTGATCTCGTGGCCAAGACTTTCTCTGATATCGGCCTCTGCTGGTCTGGCCCCCAAACCGGAAGTTGTTTGGGGGCCCGTAACGAAAAAACTGCTGTTGTTGCTGCTTGTTCTCTGAGCTGTAATGAGACTTTTGACCGTAAAAAATATTTTTGTTAGGTACCCGTTTGCGTTGGGGAATTATCTCGTACAGTTCTTTGTAATCTTTTCCATCATTTGTCAAAATCTTACGAAATTTTTTACCAAACAGATAATTTTTTGATTTTAATAAGGCTTTCTTAGCCATGCTGTCGTCAACTAAATCTACACAGTCTGGTAAGATTCTACTCAAAAGACCCTTTCTTCTATCTGTCATGAAAACAAAATGGGCATTCCCAATTAAAACTAAGGCACGTTGAACAATATTGATGACATCAACGGGATCAACGCCTTTGTCCCGTTTCTTTAATTTTTCAGCTTCATTCCATAAAATCGCCAACGGGCCAGTTGCGTCTAAAATTCGTGACTGAGTATTGATAATAGTTCTTTCTTTCTTATCTGATAGAGGCTGATTAAACTTTTTTCTAAACATTTTCTTTACAAATCTGTCTGTTTGCTTAGGTTGTAATTGTTTACTATTTGGAATTCCACAGTTTTTAGTGACTTCCTGTCGGATCTTTTTTGAGATACCTTGATTTGCATACTTAGCAATGTATTTTGTGATTTTTTTAGGAACCTTGGAACCTTGTTCTATAAAGCTGGAAGGATCAAAATTAGTGTCCGAATCAAGACCCGAATTGGAGTCGCTAGAATTATTCGATTCTGATGATGATAAATTATCTGAACTTTCGTCACTGGATTCCTTGTACTTACGTTTGCGTTTAGTTCTCAAACGTTCACGTTCTGGACTTTCAGACGAGCTTCTTACCCCAATGTCTGTATTGTTTCTTGTGCCCTGAACAGGCGATTTTCTCGTGCCCCGAAACGGCGTGTTTTTACTTGTGCCCATAACTGGCGAACGTGTTCTAGTGCCCTTTCTTGGCGTGTAAGTACTTTCGTTCCCTGAAAATTCATTTTCCGTCTCCATTTGTTCAGATTCGGAAACATCAACTCGTAATTGGTCCCGAGGAGTCTGTCTTCCCTCGGCGTATGGCGACGATAGCTGTGATTGAGCCATCAAACGCGCACGAAAAACTCATCGACTACACACCTCGAGAGCTAAAATTGAAAGCAATCGATTTGGTCAGTCAGGTGTGTTACCTGAGAGTGGGCGAGTCTAAATTTTCTATAGGGGGATACAGGCTACGAACAGCTGATTTTCTTATTTTTAGAGCTATTATTGGAAGCTATTGCAATGTTATATCTTATGACTTTTCTGAAGTATAATTTCATTTTTTAGAAGTTGCTAACCTAGCAATCATGACATGAAAACGTGTTATATCCATTATAATTTGTACATTGTTGATTTCGAAGTAGTTTGTACTATGTAAACACAATAAATCAACATCATTTCCCCCAACACCCCTCCCTTAAGTAAATTTTAGATCCGCGCCTGTATGCATATCATTACATCATACAACTTATGATATATGAATTTATATGATATCCCAGAAATTTGTCCTTTTTTTGAAATGAAAAGATATCAACGAATCAAATTAAACTATAAATGCACAATCAATATAACATACCAATTGCAAGGCGTAAAAGATTATTAAATTAAAAAAAGATACCAACGAATTTAATACACACATATAAATATAAAGACTCAACAAAAAAAAACACACATTGTAACCGCTGGCAATTGGAAAAAAATGAAGGCAATACAATTAGCGTCAATTATCAAAATTTAATTATATAATGAATAAGTATCCATCATTACATTTTTAGTGAAATATATCGTTTTGTATGATTTTAATTTTTGTGATTGATTATTTGTGGTGTATCTTCTCGTCTGAGGCTTTAACTAGGGTTTTTAATGCTTACAATTTTTTTTAATACAATACAATTTAAATAAATCATAAGACTTGCCTTTTATGTTACGTTTAATAATATTGCTGTTTTCATTTTTATCTGTCTAAACATTTGCATAAATATAATATGTGCTTTAATAAATTATATTATGCCAGGCGCGGATTCCACTTAAAAAATAAGGATGTGAAATCTAAAAGAAGAAAAAACTTAACAGGGCTGCGTTCTGCTACGCTGTTGAACAAATAGCTAGCCAAGCCGCTACGTAGATATACCTAGCCTACATTTTTTTATGCTAAGTATCATAACGGAAATTCTATAGAAATTGGTTAAAGTACATGCATTATATAGATAGCGTATGTTTACTTATGTTCATGAAAAAATAAGCAATTAAGAACAGTGATGAGCCTGTCGAAGCCGGGTCAGATGCGAACACTGACCTCGGTGAGTCAGAACATCAGAATGAACTTGAGCTTATGAACTTATAAGGTTCGGGGATTTGAGGTGCGGTGTTCGTGCTTATAAAATGGGGGTGCGGGAAACACAGCTCTCCAGTAGTCATCTGGAAGCTGTCTTTCTGCCTCCTCTTTTTATACAGGTAAGATGAATTATAACACTTGCGCGCATTCTCAAAAGTAAACTTAATAGATTCAGAGGGTTCAACTTATATTTTATTTTTAGAGATTTTTGTAATGAATATTAATGTTGATAAATTTCATTGTAATTAATATTAATATTTATTGTTAAAATGTCATATTAATATTGTCATATCTAAATAAAAGAGTAGTCATCTGGAAGCTGTCTTTCTGCCTCCTCTTTTTATACAGATGGGACATAGGCTACTCCCCATGTAGAGAAGGAGACATTCCAGAGTAAAACCTTGGCTAGGGCACCCGCCACGTGTGGGCATGTTGGGAACTAAGATCTCGAGGATCTAAATAATTAAATATCATAAAGCTCCACATCCCCAAGAAATGGCTTTTATGAGATAGTAGCGGAGAAGCCAGAAAGGAGTATTATGATATAGTTATGGAATCCGGGTTTCCAACTTGTCCTAGCCACGCCACGGAAAAGTCATCAACGACATAGTAGACACAATTTGGCCACGAACATATCGTTACATCGCCTCCACAGCATCGTCTGATCATTACCCAGGACGAAACGACGCCTGGGATGCTCTTCAATACTCGGGACCGAAGCGATTCCCTGGACGTAACCAACGCTAACAGCCATCAACGCGGAGAGATACAACGCCCCGGACGCACACCAGGCCCCGAGTACAAACACCCCACTGGAGACCCTACCTCGCACAAGCAAGGAATATGTACTAGGATGTACAGCTGATACCGCACGAACAGAAGGTAGAAACTCCTTTCTCTACCTTTAAAATGTTTTCCATCATTAATTTGGACAAATTTAAAGGAGATGGCACCCAGGACGTAAAAACATGGTTTACAAATTTTGGGCAATGGGCAAAATTTCATGATTTGCCTGATGAAAAAAATATTGATGCTTTTCCATTTTATTTAGAAGGGCATGCCAAAATTTGGTATGATTCTTTGTCAACGGAACAAAAATTAAATCATAAGACAATTAAAAACTTGTTTCAAGAAAGATTTTAAGAATTAGATAATTTTTTGGATTTGTCAGTACTTCAGATGAAACAAGATGAAACAGAACCTGTTGATGATTTTTTAACAAGACTAATTAAAAAGGGAACTATTAAAAATATTCCAGACAAAATTTTACTTTCGGTTGCAATGAATGGTTTAAGATCTGATATTAGAACGCATGTTGTTACTCAAAATCCTAAATCAATTGGCGTTCTCCCAAGATGATGATTTGCTACCGTCAGAAAAAACAGAAATAACATTCATTTATGCAAATGAAAACTATGAAGAAATTTTAAAAATGACTGAACATGTAACAGAAAATAAAAAAGTTACAATAAATGTCCTATCGGATCAACCTCAAATTAAAGTTGAACAAAAAAATTGCCCATATTTTAAGCATATTTATGAATATATACAGCAAGGAGTTCTTCCAGCAGATAAAATTCGTGCAAGAGCAATACCGTATGAGGCAAATCCATATGAGATCATAAATGACATATTATATCACATATTCCAACCAAGAACTAAAAACAAAGAAAAAACGGAAGTACTTTTAAAACAATTAGCTGTTCCGGAAAAATTAAGAAATGATGTCATAAAGTCATATCATGATTCCATAGCAGGAGGATGTCATTTAGGGGTTCAAAGAACTTATGTGGCAATTAAACAAAAATATTTTTGGCCAAAGATATATCAAAACATTTACGACTATGTAACGTCATGTGACATCTGTCAAAGGGTTAAACGAGACACGTCAGCTCGCAATGCACCATTGCATCCCTTGCCAGTCCAAGGAACCTTTGATAGATGGCATATGGATATTTTGGAAGGGTTACCAAAAACAAAACAAGGCTATCAATATATTCTATTGGTTACAGATTCCTTGTCACATTGGTCAGAGGCATTGCCAATGAAAACTCAGGAGGCTACTGAGGTTGCTCATTTATAATACAAAGAAATCTTTACTAGGTATGGGGCACCTAGAACTTTGGTCAGTGATAGAGGTCAGAATTTTATG
The DNA here is from genome assembly GCA_020458035.1 of Magallana ariakensis. NCBI lineage: Eukaryota > Metazoa > Mollusca > Bivalvia > Ostreida > Ostreidae > Magallana > Magallana ariakensis. The sequence continues at coordinate 24,111,593 of CM035811.1, read as the reverse complement.
TCAAAAATAGTGCAGATATTGTGTAAAATTTTTCAAGTAACACGACACGTCACAAGTTCGTATCACCCACAAAGCAATGTAGCTTGTGAGAGAATTCCACGCTTGCACAATCGTTACGCGCCTATTGTCAAAAAAGAACAAACGCAGTGGGATTCAGTTTTGCCCAGCATTTTGATGGCATTCAGAATGAGTCCCTCAACGCAATCAACGGGGTTTTCGCCATATTATATGGTCTTTGGCAAAGAAATGTCCTTACCGTTAGATGTTGCGTTGTTGCCATCTGAAGAATTACAAAAAGCACCTGATGCATACGTAAAAGAATTAATCCATAAAGTAAAGATTATTCAAGAAATCGCACAAGAAAATGTAAAAGATGTACAAAAACTAAATAAACAACGGTATGATAAAAAAACAAAAGAACCACAATTTCAGATAAGAGATCAAGTGCTACTTAAAATCATGAAACGTACCCCAGGAAAAAAACATAAACTTCAACCTAAATGGGAGGGTCCTTATTATACAATTAAGGTTAACCCAAATCATTCTTTTAGGTTACGTCGATGTGACAATCACATTGAATTAAAATCGTCGGTTCATGCGAATCGCTTAAAGTTATATAAGGATCCGCGAGATTTCCGACCACCACCTGTTAATGATAACAATGGTGAGGTACAGAACAATAATCAAAATGATGTAAATCGAGATGATGTAAATAAACAAAATGGTCAAAATAATGCGAAGGACAGAGCTAATCAAGATAAAGATAATAAAAAGCCAAATGGACAGTGGCATGAAGTTGAAAAGTTGTTGAAATCGAAATACATAAATAATAAACGACATTATTTAGTTAAATGGGCGGATGGATCAAAACCCACTTGGGAACCGTCAAATAATGTATCACAGTTTTTAAAACAATTATATCATTTGTCAGTAAAGCGAAGAAAAAGAAAACGATATTCAAAAAAAAGTATAACGGTTACATGAGAGTGGGAAATAAAATAAATTATGTAAACGTTATATAATTCGACAGTGAAAGGAAGAAAACAGTGTATACGGAAATAAAATTGATAATGATGATAATAAGATTGGTGATTACAAAATAAAATAATAAAGAAAATAAAATAAAATTGTCAGATGATAATTAAAAACAGAAACGATGTCTCAAAATCAAAAGGTAAAATCGAACACAAATATGTATAAATGTCGTAAGAAATGAATATGATCAAATGCATAAGAAAGGGATATCGTAATGGTTGATTTAATTTGATACGTGCTCGTTTATTACCTTTCATATCCATGATTTCTTCTATTCAGGCCCGAGTTCTAATCGTTCATACACTCTTAATTTACATATTCATATTCACAATTTTCTTCTGTCAGGGCCCGATCTCTTATCGTATTCATCTTTATCTTCATAATAGGTATTCTGGGCACTTTTTCAAATTTTTGTCTCCTTAATTTCTGCGAGAGTCATACCTTTTGTAATGCAATATCAGCATCGACTCATTTATGGTGGAATGTTTCAGGGCAGATTTTACTGAAATCGTGTCCATTCTGAACACACCTCCCATCAACTAGGGATAGGATAGATCCCGTAGTTTGATGCATGAAATAATTATTGCGTGTTTTAAATGTATGTAATTATTAACATAAAATAAAAAGGAAAACTAATATGTGAACAAATGCAATTAATGCATGAAATTAGGCACAATATACATGTATAATTTCAAAACGACATTAATTTTTTAAAGAAATGAGAGCATTAAACTAGTTTTGATAATTCAATTAGTACTAACGGAGAGATTACTACAGAAAAGTGTGTGTTGTTTGTTATTCTTCCTTCTGTGTATATCACATAGGCACGTGCAACCACCGGCTGTTAATGATAATATCATAGTTCTTGGCTCAGTTCGTCCGACACTAATGGTTAATTGGCAAGATTAGTTTTACGAGCAAGCTAGCATCAGCGTCTTTACAGATACATGGGTTAATTAGCATCACTGATAACGGAAGAAAATAGATTAAAACAGATAATAAAATAAATCATATTGTCTATACTTTGTGTTGACTTTAACAATCCTGATTACCGTTTCAAAAGAGATAAGCGTCTATGCAACATGAACCTCTTTTTAGATACAGATGTATTCTAACGTGTTCTATGAATTGGTTGAAATGATTTATATTGGTTATATTATAATATTTGGCTTACCATTTAATATTTCGGTAACATTTGTTGGAAACTATAACAATCACTAATTAAAATCAAAATCAAAAGTAACAACATACTTCAAATTTCATTAATTTTAATTTTTTAAAACAATGATTTTTTTTATATTATTCTAGCAGGTTTTGTTTTCAAAATTTTTAATTTTCAATCGGTGCAACACACATGTGCTTTAGTTTTCGATATCTCATCCTGAATTAGTTATCAATATCAATCAAGGGTTAATAACATGCTAAAGTTAAATATAACATGATTGTATACAAATACATGTAACATGGAACTGTTGGTACACAGAATTCTTTGTAAAATTATAATTGAAAGCATATTTTTTGTTTCTATTCTCTTGTCTTCACAGCTTACAATTGTGATTAAAAAAATGTATTATGGTTACTGCTGACCGTCATACTGAGATTCATGTATAATTTTTCGGTAATATTGATTGTATTTTGCCAATATGGTTACTTAATGACAATCAATTATATTGTGAGGCAATGAATTTATAATTTTTTACAAACACCGTTTATTTTTGACGATGTGCTCTTTTCTACGGATGTGATTTACAAGCGTTGGACTTTGATTTTGTGAACCTTGAATAATAATTGGGTTAGGACAATAGTGTTAGTGAACATTATATGTGATCAAATGATTATTATTGATCTTGATTTATCATGTATTACTGTGAAACACTAGTCTAACAAACTTGTCAAATCTACCCAGAGAAAATGTCTAAGCCAAAATGTTGTTAATATATTACAATAGTGTGTTCCTTATGATACAAGTATTTTATTGTATGTTGTAATCCTTTATTATTTTTTTTTTGTGTGTGTTACGATTTTATAAATATATGTATATGTACGAGCCACCTGAATCACAGCGAAGATCCGAATAAAAATTAAAATTATATTAAATGTTTTTAATCTTGAGGACAAGATTTTTTGTTAGTGGGGGGAATTTATCATAACGGAAATTCTATAGAAATTGGTTAAAGTACATGCGTTATATAGATAGCGTATGTTTACTTATGTTCATGAAAAAATAAGCAATTAAGAACAGTGATGAGCCTGTCGAAGCCGGGTCAGATGCGAACACTGACCTCGGTGAGTCAGAACATCAGAATGAACTTGAGCTTATGAACTTATAAGGTTCGGGGATTTGAGGTGCGGTGTTCGTGCGTATAAAATGGGGGTGCGGGAAACACAGCTCTCCAGTAGTCATCTGGAAGCTGTCTTTCTGCCTCCTCTTTTTATACAGGTAAGATGAATTATAACACTTGCGCGCATTCTCAAAAGTAAACTTAATAGATTCAGAGGGTTCAACTTATATTTTATTTTTAGAGATTTTTGTAATGAATATTAATGTTGATAAATTTCATTGTAATTAATATTAATATTTATTGTTAAAATGTCATATTAATATTGTCATATCTAAATAAAAGAGTAGTCATCTGGAAGCTGTCTTTCTGCCTCCTCTTTTTATACAGATGGGACATAGGCTACTCCCCATGTAGAGAAGGAGACATTCCAGAGTAAAACCTTGGCTAGGGCACCCGCCACGTGTGGGCATGTTGGGAACTAAGATCTCGAGGATCTAAATAATTAAATATCATAAAGCTCCACATCCCCAAGAAATGGCTTTTATGAGATAGTAGCGGAGAAGCCAGAAAGGAGTATTATGATACTAAGCATCAAATTCGAAATTGCTACCTTAGTTACCACTTTGTGCCAAACATTATATTTATCCTATTTAGTTATATTTAGTTCATATGATAAGTTATTATGAATTTTAACTTGTACTGTACGTTATATTTCCGCTTGAAATTAACAAAATATGTCGGTTTAATAAGTGATTGGCTGAATTTAAAGACCTAGCGGCTAGGCTGGTAGCTTATAGTTCAATATACCTAGATATCCATCTACGACTTAGCGGCTAAGTTAGCCGCTACGCTGTTGAACACAGCCAAATAGTCTAAGATACGGGGTTTCTGAACCCTTATTTTTGCGGGAATGTACATGTATGTTCGTTCGCCCTAAAACGCGTTCGCCCTTGACGCCGTTCGCTCTATTTTCCGTTCGCCCTGAAATTTGTTCGCTCAAGGTCCGTTCGCAATATTAAAACATAACTTTAAAGCGTTTTTTTGTAAATAAAGTTTCAAATTATATTAGATAAAAAAAAACCGCATTCAGTGGATTCAACACATACCTGGTATATTCTAGTGTCCAGACTGACCTACATGTAGCTGCATGGCCAACTTAGAAGATTAATTATTAATTATAAATAAAATTCTTTTGATAAAATCAGGGCTATAAAAACATTATTCTGAATCAAAAAAGCCGCTGCTTGTGAAATTGTGAAATATGGATGGCGCTTAAGAATGCATTCTGGCTAACAATGATAAAAAGTAGCTATTTTTATGAGCTTGTAAACCCACTCAGTGTCACCTTCCTTTTTGGGGGTATACATGTATCGCTCTGGATGTTGCATCACAAGATCAAATGGTTGGATTGTTACCGATTTTGGAAATTCTACCCCACAAGCAGCACATCTCTTTGCTCTTTTTTCGTCTTTTAGGAAATGTACATCAAATTCATCTTCGTTATGAAATGGTTCCGTAAATATAGGCACTGGTGATGAAATTACCGGTCTGGTATGGGGATCATTTTTTCCCTTTCTGGACTTTTTTTGCTTCACGTGTTTTTCATGATCAAGCAGCGTATTAAGAGATACTTTTTATTTTTTGTACATACTTCTGCAAAGTTCCTTGAATTTCACTGGTAGCCATAATGTGTTCACAAAAAACTTTAAACTATGTTCTGACATTTGTTATTACATGTACCAGCACATGTACAAGATAACCAATCCAGTTTTTTCATTTCCCTGTACAATGTATACATTTTCAGGACAATCTACACACGTTTTGTTGCCTGACAGTTTGGTAAATCTAGATTTATCTGCTGCAAGAACACCTGCTTTACTCCAGAGATCTCTCAGTTCATGAGCTTTGTAAATAGTAACCGTCATGGCACTGTATGTTTCAGATAGGACTGACGGTACATGTGTATGGTGAGTGGAATTAGTAAATTTTGCATTATACCTAATCACATTTTTGGTCTTTATTTAACCGAGTCTTGATACGGAGATATGTTTATAATCATTATGCAACATATATTCCCCAAAGTTGAACACGCCTTTCTCCAGTTCTTGATACTGTGTGTGGATAATGTTTTGAAGCGACACAGGATTGCTTCTTGTACTCCACGTTTCAGCAAACTGTTTTATGATTCATTATTGGTGGTGGTATACCGCACTGGTGGTTTTTCAAGACCGGCAGCTGTTCGTATCGGCTTTAAAAGATTTCTTTTACACTCTTCAGCTTTGACTTTCTTAAACCATGTATACTTTTACAGTTTCACTAACGTCAATTGCATCCCACTTTCTGCCCAACCTTATGAGGGCTATATCGAACTGTGACCGTTTCGCAGTCAATTAGCCCTTCTATTCTTTTATTTTCATGCTGGTATTCATATATCTCATTCAAAATTAAACTGATGTTAGGTTGTTTAAACTTTAATAATTTTATTATCATCCACAGTCAGATCTGACAATCTTCTTAATTTATCAGTATCGACTAAAAATGTGGCATTCTCTCACACTGTAAAGGAACAGTTGGATATACATATTGAGTATAGTGATCTACTTTAAGAACATCGATGACTTCTGCAGCTCCATATCCACCAATATTTCCGGAGAATATAGGAAAATCTTTGAAGAATTCTGTTAAATTTTCTTCTTCATCAGATGACAAAGCCCCAAATAATTCAGAACACTTTCCCACATTTTGCTCTTCAAGACTAATGATCTCAAGTTCGTTTTCGTTATTTCTTTAGAAAAATCTCCAATATTTCTTCTTCATGCTGACAAATTACCCTTTTGGTACTCCCAATGAATTGTTTTCCATTGTTTCTTTTCATTTTTCCCCTTTGGACTCTCTTTCTCTCCTGTTTTCTTTAATGTGCGTTTTGTTAGTTTCGGTAGGTCATCCCTTGAAAAAAATGAAATGATGATGAAATAAGCCAGAAAATACATTTTACAACTGTAAGTATTGATAAGACAAAATGAAATTTTCCAGCAAGTCGATACTTGAACTGTCCTAATGGGGCTAATATCACTGCAAGGCCAATTTTAAATGGGATAGATATGAATTAAATGAAATAATATATATATAAATTGAATCATAAAAAGATAGGTGAGCTAGCTCTGTAGCCATCATTAAACACAAAAGAAGATTACTTCACCATTGATTGTTTCTGAATCGATTAATCATTAATAGGAGGGCGCAGTGATTCACTGAAATTGCGTTGGGGTTAGGGTGGGGAACTCAATTTAGAATGGCGAATCTACAGAGGGCTTTATACTGGCATTGGCATAACTCATTAAATGTGCTTTCGTCATTCTGTATTTCCTGTAATTTCAATGTTGATGTGAAAATAAGAGATCAGTAGAACCACTGGCACTGTTTTGTAGCAATCTTATCAAGACCTTTAAAAAGTCATTCTGTATTTCCTGTAATTTCAATGTTGATGTGAAAATAAGAGATCAGTAGAACCACTGGCACTGTTGTGTAGCAATCTTATCAAGACCTTTAAAAAGTAAAATTTTTAATGCACTACGACAAGCAAAGATACCACAGAGTCAGCGTCATCTGATTCATATTTGGATATTTTACTGGAAATGGGCATTGATGGTAACCTAACAACACAACTTTATGATAAATGCGATGACTTCAATTTTTCTATAGTCAACTTTCCTTACTTATGTAGCAATATACCTTCATCACCTGCATATGGTGTTTTTGTCTCTCAGTTAATTCGATACGCAAGGGCATGTTCTTCGTATGAACAGTTTCTAAGATGATGCAAGCTACTGACAAACAAGTCGATAAAACAGGACTATCAACAGTCTCGTTTGAAGTCATCTGTTTGAAAGTTCTATGGTCGATACAACGACCTTGTCAGCAAATACAATCTTCCACTGGGTCGCATGCTGACTGACGTTTTTCATACTAATTGTTGGACCATAATTACCTAATTGTCTACGAACTTTTGCTTTTTATTTTCACGATTACGACAAAGAGCACACGGCGGGTGTGACCGGTCAACAGAGGATGCTCAATCCTCCATGGCACCTGATCCTACCTTATCTTGGGGGTCTGTGTTGCTCTGCTTTGAATTTGTATTTCGTTTTATTGATTTTTGAGATGGTTGACGGTTTGTTATTGTCATATTTTTTCACAAAGATCAATGGCAATAGGTCACCTGTGTGACTCAGGTTAAACAAAAACAGAAAAATTTGACCAAAATTGTGACCATGCTCCTTTAAGGACGCTAAAAGATAACTAATTGTTGTATCATTGGAATAAAGATTGTCTATTAAAAAATGGAATTACTATTTTGCATCATACGCTGGGTCAGATAAGTCCAGAGTGTCAGGACTGGATGCTAGGTTTTCTCTCCTTGATACAAATGTAATAAGAACTAGACACGATCTCGTTGCGAGCAACGAGGAGGTCTTCCGTCCGATTTTTAGAAGGTGATATGACGTCATCGACTTTTATTTTCGACAACAAAACATGATCTGGAAATAGGAGTTGAGTACTAATGCCTACCTGTAATGCTTTTTATAAGTTCTCGTACGTTGCTTTTTTAAATACTTGCATTTCTTCCAATTGAGATAGAAAAAAATAATCGTTTTTACCTCTGGGCCCTAAAAACCCTAATAATTAGGTAAAGCATGAGAAAATCATTATATTGTTAGGATATATAAACGTATTATATCTAATTTGGCTTTTATAACCTATTACAAAAATCTCTCAGTAAATAACTATATATATAAAAGACTTCAGGTCCATCTTGATCTCTAATTTGAGGGGTCAGTCCTTTTGATATCAAATGAAAGGTCGTTTAATTTTAAACACATTTTGTTCAACAAGTGTTTAGAAATTCATTACCGTTCCTGAGATATATGTGAAAGATAGTTTTATGGGCTGATCCCTTATCTCCTTATAGGGGCCGTTTATAGTGCATAGTTATCGATTGATTCTTGCTAAACTCAAGTAAAATTAATATTTAACAAGTAAAAGTTTTACTAACTCGGTGGGCAATTCCAATCTGCATAAAAGGAGGCACAGGATTAATTCTACTCCGCGCCATATTGTCAAAATCTTAGGAGCAGTGAAATAATACATGATGGGAAGCTAAGCATTATTCTAACAATTGTATTGTGTTCGTAATTAAGTTTAATTAAGGTCTTTCGTTTCCAACGGAAGACCTTTATATTATTGTGCAGATTAAGATTATTCTTATTTTTCTTTTTTTTTTCCTAGACGCGAACTTTGAGGCTTCATATCTTGCTCATTTCTGAACGGTTTTTGTTCAAATTTTCAGGGCTTATAGACTTTACAAAACACTATCTAATTCATTTCATAAATTTTAAAAATCCTCTTCCGTTAACGAGTTATTCCCCTTTTTAAAAAATTTAGGGCCTTTCGTTTCCAGACAAAGGCTCCGAGACTATGATAGCAGGGAATGGGAATCCAACGAATTTGAATAACAGAGACATTGAAGTTTTGCACATCGGTTTTTGTTTTGGGATTACTTTCTTTATTTAGAAAAAGGTAGGGGGTCAAAAAACAGGGTTCCAAAAAGTGCGAAAATTTAGACATATTTTCCTTTGTATCTTTTAAACAAAAAATATTTTGTTAAGACATGTAGAATGAAAGTTGTGCAGAATGTAAAGGACTTTCATTTGACACCAATAAAAAAGGGCTGGCCCCTTAAATCAAGGGCCAAGGGCCCTTGAAAGTTTTTGCTAAATAACTAAAAAACGGCTAGGATTTTGATATAGCTGTCGCTGGAAAAGTTGTTTGTTGAGATCCTATAAATGTCGTTACAATGTTATTTTGTAGGTGAGTTGTGTAGTATAAGTGTAAAAAGCTTTACATGTTAACATGTACCTGTGTTTATTTGGCAAGTTAACGAAAGTCATTGTGCGTACAACTGACATTAAGTTACGACAGACAGTATGCCTGTTTAAAAATGAGGCTTTAATTCATAAGAAAAAAATAATTTTTTTAGGATACATGCTTTTATGCGAGGAGTTTAAGTCATCTTCGTAAATTCTGCACAATCCTAAAAAACGAGAAACAGAAAATATAAACATTCTTTTTCTTTTCTAGTAAATCACACAAACTACCGGAAAAAAATAAATCTATGTGATAAATTTTAGTTATCATGCTGCGTGCATTTAAAATATATCTGGAATCAGAGCTGTGTGTGTGAACCATTACGTAAGCTATCCCTCGCTTGCGGCCGAGAAAGTCGGTCGCCATGGTCGCGGCTGGACTACCTAGCGGTCAGCGGTTATCTAATACACCGGAGTCACGTCTCTCAATTTATGAGTTCATTTAGCCGAAAACAAGAATTGTTTTAATTTTGATCACACATAGACGTTTATTCTTCTCAAATTGAATTAAATGATAGAGTGTCAATTAAGAAAACGTTCTGTTAATTAATAAAAGAAATGTCATTCTCAATCGGAAGTAATATCAGGCATAGATCAATTGTGGGTGTTAAGTAAAAAAAAAAATAATAACTTCTATTTGGTAGATTTTAGTCATTATTATACTGCAAACATTTCAAATCTTCCTGGGTTCTGAGCTGTGCTTGTTGTAACTTTACGTAACATATTCCTCGCCCGCGGCCGAGGGGAGATCGGCCGCGGGTGCACTACCAAGCGGTCAGCGGTTATCTAATACACCAGATTCTCGTCTTTCATGTACTTGTTTTGAGTTTATATAGCCGCAAATACAGGAACTGTTATAATTTTAAGTTATTAATGTTTTATTTAAAATGTAAATTAAGAAGTCATTTGAAAATTATAAAATCCGATATTATTCCTAATCCAAAACATCGGCAGACATAAATCAATGGTGGGTTTGTAAGTATAAAATGTTCTTAGAACTGTACTAATAATGTTTTAGCTCAACAACAAAAAACCACAAAGATTACCCCTCTAAATGATGATCATCCCTCGCACGCTCACACATGGCCGAGAAGATCGCGCGCGAGGGGACATCTACATGTACATTATCACACGTGTATGTTTATTGATATTTTGTACGAACACAAAACTATTTGTTTATTTTATTTTTATTTATATTGGTTTTAGATGAAAGATGAATTTATCTCCCTTATTCAGTTGATTTAACGCGTTGTTTTAAACGTTAGGGCGAAAAATCTTATAAAAACCTCTCATTAATTGAATAAAAGTAATCTATCAATTCGATTCTACATATGCAAGGCCGATTGTATAAATAAAAGATTAAATATAATAAAACTCCGAGATATTTAACGGCATTTGTAAAATTGATATGTGTTTAACTTAAGATTAATATACTGCATCGTCGGAACCCACGGGTTTTCTATCAGTTACACTGATTTCAAGCAATGTAACGGATGGAAAACCCGTGGGGTCCGACGATGAATCAACTGTAGTTACTCATGATCATTTCCGTTAATTATTGCTTAGACTTTTTACAAACTTTAACACTTTTAAGACAATATTCAAACTTTGCCTGGCCAACGAGTCATATATGCACATGGATATATGTATACTGGTGTAAGAATTAATATTCGATCAACACAAAAATTAAATAGTGTAGAAAGTAAAATAAGTTTTCTTAAGAGTTGTACCAAATTTTAGCAGGGTTTACATAGTAAAAAAAATCATTAATATTCGAAGCGTTCTTTGATGTTTAAAAACAAAGTCATCTCTGTGCTGCTCCGCCCCCCCCCCCAAGTGCTCGAGCTGAATTATAAAAATTGGCGAACAAAAATCGAACATTTATATGTGTCGAAAATCAATTTTTGGTGACTTCTTATTTGTTAACGTTCTTCCTAATATGTTTCACTTTGCAATCTGTGTGTTTATTCGGCCAGTCTGCGTGTTAATTCAATCACCCCGTGCGACCGAAAATCTCGTGTCCCTTTAAGACCGAGAAAATAAACACCGCCTTCAAATTTACCTGGTCAGTGTAACCCTTGTTAATCAACTAAATCGAGGCCCCAGTTTGGATGTTAGAAAATGATTGGCATTTGTTTACTCGTCCTGTGTATACCATGCCCAGCGCTCGCGACGACGGTGCAATAAACTTTTTTCTTTTGATTTGATTGTATACCGTGGCGATAAATCGCTATCTTTTAGCACTTTAAACAAAAGAAATATTAAAAGATATGAATTAAAAATTTACTCGTACTTGGTTATGTACCACACTAAATGCGCTGATCACCTATAGTCTGTCAAAATCATGTGGTGCCGATCATGTATCCATGAAATACGTCGTTTATCAATAAAGACGTTTGTGAATAATTGAGAATAAATAATTAAATGAAATCAAATATTACGTTCACGATATATATCGTTAGTTATCACATTTCTTTGAGAAATTTCACGAGCTGAAACCGGAAGAGAAACAAGTACAGACAGCTCTGGTGCATGCGCAGCTGGTAAAATTATTGTGCACTTTAATTTAGCAGCTGATCGGAAAAGATTTACAAGCATTGGTTGCAAAGTTGCATTAGTATTTGAGTACGGTGGGGTGATTGTATAGTTCACAAAACATCAGGATATATTCTCAGTTAATCCCGACGAAACTTGTTCAAGCAAACGAAAGATTTTGCACATGTCGCACGCGGTTTTTCATGCGTTTATATTCATTTAAACGAAGAACAATTTGTTTTATAAGTACATATAAATACGATATTCTTTTTAAATAAACGGAAAAACTCTTTTGAGAGCACTTTAATACTCCGTGTATATAGACATATATACACAAGCGAGCGTGTTTCCCTCGGGGTTTCACACTTCTTTCAATATAGGCTCCACCCCCACCTGAACTTACCTAAGGTAAACTGACCGGTTAAAAACCTCGGCTTAAGTGTACACAACCCTGGACACAGATAGCCATAGGTAATTTATGGATGCAGATCATCAATTGTTATGTAATTAAAATACACTTGGAAGTGAGCTATCACTGTAGTGGTCAATTGTTGAATATAAGTTTAAAGTTTTAAGTCAAAGATGTTAAATAATAATTATTTGTTCTCACGTTTAGAAGTTATGAAATACGTTATTCAATGCAGTCGGTCGCCATAGAAATCATTAGAGTACTGCAAGTGTTGACAGTTTATTATTTCTTTAAAAGACCTTAGGACATAATTCACTTGACTTACAGACTAGCGACACAGTTGCCTCCCAAAAATGTATGCACTTCTCAAAGTTACAATTAAATGGTATAGATATGTGTTGTTCAACGGATTTTATTAATTGTTGTAAATGTTAAAGTTAGAGAAATCGTATTTTCTGGAGGTTGACATTATGTAGAACTCTTTTGTTTAAAAAACAAAAACAAATTGTTTTGACGTCACACCATCTCTTTTGGTTTGGTTTAAATATACAATGTACACAGTGCTCTGAACAAAACGCTAGTTTATGCCTTTCTGTTACTCAAGTAAAAAACTGAACAAAATTGATTACTTTTAGGTTCACACGTCACATGTTAATACATGTATGCATAAATATATGATTTATTATCAAATAAATGACATTGTATCTTTAAAAAATTCCAAAATATTATAACATGATAGAAATAATTGTAAACCAGAGGTCTCTCTTCCTGTCACACAAAAGTGACAAAATGGATATTTGATTCAGTTATGCCCCCACCCATGCCAACATTTTCTGAAATTTACATTTAGAAAATTAAATTATGGGGTATTGACACCCCCACCCCCACACACTTTCTAGATGAGCGCTCAAAGCAAAAAAAAAAAAATATTGGGATATTTAAAACAAAATCCTATTTGAAAAAAATGAAGTTAGAGATGCATTACAACCCCTACCACTGCCGCGGATTATGATTTTGAAGATTTGTGAATTTCTTTTACTTGCTTGTGAAGATTTCAGATAAATATGCTCATCCTTTCAAAAACAACTAGAGTTTGACCCGTGCGTGCACGGGTTGACATTGCATATGATATCGGACATTTACGAAATAGATACATCGACACACGGTATTGTTGACATTTATATTAACCAAGCTTTAAGCTTTAAGCCTAAAATAATGCTATTAGTTTCACTACACTCTGCTTACTTAGAATAATCTAACTGTGTCTCGGGACAGGCCTTTACCACAGTTAGAATGCCTCCCATATACCCGTAATGTAGCAGAAAATTGCAGAATCGATCCGAAACGATTTTGGAGAATTGAAAATACAGTCAAATTATTCATAACAAACCATTTTGAGGCTGTAAATACCTTTCATCTAAAAATTTAATTTATATTATTGAAGAATCATAGTTCAACACTTTAATTTTCCCACTGTGTTTCTACACACCATGTTGACATTCGGAACTCTCGGGATTTTTCATAGTAAATGCATTGTGTTAGAGTTATCTCCCGTATTTTCTTTGATGAACAGAATATATATACCAAATTTCCAATGAAAATTTACACGTATTTGTGTTATCGTTTCTGAGTTTATCCATGCAAATGTGATATCGTGAGACGTAAACTAAAGAGCCTTCCGTGATTTAGCGTGAATGTAATGCGCATGCGCAAAATTATAAAATCCAAAAAATCCAGATGATTTCCGGACTTTTTTGAGGAATTTTCGTTGATTATTAATTAGCGAAGCTTGATTAAGAAAAAATAAAAACAAATTGGTAATCTTCAAGTACCAATGATGTTTAAAATATATAAAACAAATGACAGTACTCTACTGATTTATCGGTATTAGAGCCCAAAAATTCGAGTCTATTATTTTAATATAGTATTATAGATACTGAGGCCTGTATGGCCAAATATTATACGGATAGTTATCCCTACCACTGAGCACCTCAGTCTCGTATACTAATAGCGCACCCTCAGATGGGAGAAGGCATTATTGTTTATTTACAATTGGTGTTCTTTTCAATCTCTAATTATAACACTGCACTTTACATAAACTATTCCATGTTTTAGCGGTAGAGGTTTAAGTATGAATATAGGGAATCAAAATGTTTATGAAACATAACACTTTTTTCCATGCATTAGCGCAGTGGATTTTGTGTTTATTACACTATGATATAGGCATACCAGTAGTTTGAATCCTGTCATCAGTTGTACATACATGTAAACGTATTTATCGATTTTCTGGTTGGAATAATTAAATACATGTACATATAAGAGATGTGTTTTAAGTTATCATAAATTGATATAACCGTGAAATAAGTTAAAAGGAGAGTTTGTCTGGTAGGAAAATAATACTTTGAAAGTGAGCCTCGTTTTCTGAACTTACTATTATCATATTGACAATCCAGTTTAATGACAGCCCACCCTTTTCTCCTTACACTCAACGGGGTCTGATAGGTATCAATAAGAGGTCACCTTTCTTTGACTTTTAAATTTGCATACAATCTAAATATATACCCCTAGCTTATCACAGACATGCCTTTATCTGTTTTATGAGAAGTGTAACTCTTCAATACTATGCAGTCTGGAGGTTGCAGTAATATATAGAAATTAGGCATGAATTAATTTTTCTGTCTCCTTTTGAAGAGTTCAAATTGATTTTCTAAAGCCCTGATTGGTCAGAAGTTAAGGTAGTGTGAAGATGACCTCCTATCAATAACTGTCAGACCCTGACAAGTGTAAGAAGAAGATGGGTGGTTTTATTAAGACTGAATGACAATCCTTTTTTGACTTGCAATCTGATTAAAATTTCTATAGTCGCTATACGATGATTTGAAGAAACCCCACTTGAGGTCACCTCCTGGTGAACTTTGCTTTGACCGATGAAATCGTCGGTTCCATTCCTCAGTTACATGATTTGGAAGTTATGCCAATACATTCTTTAGATTCCCTAAGGGCGTCTAATATCAACTTATGCTCCATCTCTTACTTACTGATACCGAAAGATTCACGAACATGTGGCATCATTTCGTCGTACAACTCCATTTTTGTTTGTAACCCGAAATTACCGTTTCTAACACTTGCTCTGATTGCTAGAATAACTCATGTATATTTATAAACAAACGTTCAACAGGGGTTGACCTCAAGAGGGGTTTCTTCAGATCCTCTTGTAGCGAAAATAGAAAAACAAAGAGGGGATCAAGGATATGATTTTAATCAGATTGTCTCGACTTGAAGCTGTAACGGAAGACCTTCTCGTTGCTTGCAACGAGCTCGGCTCTAGTTTAATTGCTATATTTTTATTTTGTTGGCGGCAAATAAAGTTTTAAGAGAAAATTACATGTACGCAAAATATTTTAGGTTCAAAATAAATAATATGTAAAATTCATTTAAAGTAAAAAAAAAAACCCTTAGTGAATATAATTTGAAACAGTCCAGCTTTAGAGACGCATTTGGAAGACTGCGAGAAGAACGAACTACAAATCAAAGACAGATTAAAATTCATAGAACCAAGTTCTTGCAATGAAATAAATATGTTTAGTCAGGCAAGCTTTTTGGAAAGCTATTACTTGTTAACATACATAGCTCCGAATACAGTTAGTTTTAAATGCGACTCAAATGCATTGCATAGAAGCAGTTCTTTTTATCCATAATGTGTTTCACTAGAAAAGAATTAAACTGTTTAAACACTTTCCGCATGTAAGCTGGTACAAAGTCTATAGTAGTAGTTAAAGGTAAAATCTTTTTTTATTCACTATTTAAATCGTTAAAATCGGAATTTTTGTGTTTGCAGCTAAATAAATAAACTAATTTGTGCATTACAGGAAAGCGCAAATCTTGTGTATTGGATAACGGTAGACCGCTCGCTAGTCCTGCTGCGACCTATTTTCTCGGCCGCGGGCAAGGGATCGGATACGTAATTGTTCACATACATAGCCCCGAATCCAGTTAGTTTTAAATGCGTCTCAAATGCATCGCATAGAAGCAGTTCTTTTATCCATTATGTGTTTCACTAGAAAACAACTAAAATGTTTAAACACTTTCCGCATGTAAACTGGTACCCTTTATGCTAGTTATACAAATACCAAGTTTATTTGCCAAATAAAACACAAATACATGATAACAAGTCTAGCTTTTTACACTCATATAACCCAATACCCGAACAAAATATTATTTTTACAACATTAATAAGATCATAATGAACAACTTTTGCAGCGACAGCCATATCAAAATCTTAACCGCTTTTGAGTTATAAAGTGAAAACTTTCAGGAGTTCTAGGTCCCTAATTTGAGGGGCCAGCCCCTTTTTCTTGATGTCAAACAAAAGATCCTGTAAAACAAAATTTTTATTGCTCAACATGTCTTTACAAAATATTTTCGAGAAAAGAGATGCAAAAAGAAAACCAAGAAAAATCACAACATTTTTTATATAACTTAATATTCGGGTCCAGGCGAGCTTCGGCGCCTTTTGTGCCAGACATAAATGATTCACTTTATGCAAAACTACAATCATTCGTCTACAATTCCTGAAAATTTGAATTCGATATCTTTTATCGTTTAGGAGGAGTTCGAGTGACAAGACGACCCCCTGAAAATCGCTAAAACGTCATTATCTCAAGAACGGAAATGACGTCATCAAAATAAAAAAAATATACATTAAGTTCATATCAATATCTATAAGATCTTAAAGTTTCATGAAAATCGGCCGAGTCAATTCCGAGAAATCGCGTGCACAAATTTTGTAAGAAAAAAAATAATAACTAGACACGATCTCGTTGCGAGCAACGAGGAGGTCTTCCGTCCGATTTTTAGAAGAGGAAATGAAATTGCCTTAGATCTTCATCAACGAAACATATCAGGAAATGCGGGTGGGATCTAAAGGTGCGATGGATGAAGAATTATAAACCCCTTTGGATCTTGAAATTGAAAGGCCGACCCTTTTTTCTTGATGTCAAAAGAAAGCTCATTTCATGTCATTTTGTTCAACAAGTGTTTACAAATTATATATCGTTCTCGAGATATCTGGAACAGATCATTTTAAGGGCCGACCCTCTAACCCAGTTAAGGGACCGGTTAAAAAAACATGATGGTTGCATCTTGTTAAGCACATTATTTTAAGCATCTTTTGTTAAAGTTTACTTTTCAAATTTGTCTCCATTTTGAGATATTGAAGATCAAAATTTCGGATTTCTGGCCCCTTAAAATCCCTAATTACGTAACAAAGGAGTAAACAATTGTCATTTACAGGTTTATAACCTTTTGATAAACATAATTGCTTCTATAATGTATTACAAAATATTTCCCAATTAAAAGCTATTTTCAAAAGATATCTAGCCCCTTAAAACCCCTAATTACGTAACATATGAGAAAACTTTTTTCAATAATGGATGCATAACTGTAAGATGAACATTTTTGAAACATACTACACAATACATCAGAGACCTTTTGGTCCCTAATTTGAGGGGTCAGCCCCTTTTGCTTGATGCCAAATGAAAGGTCTTTTGATAATAATCATATTTTCTTCAACAAGTGTTTAGAAATTCTTTACCGTTCTTGAGCTATCTGGGAAAGAACGTTTTAGGGGCCAACCCCTTATCTCCTTATTGGTGCCACGTAACGAAATTTTGATAGTTGAATATTGTTTACAACATCATTCTAAGCATCTTTTATTCTATATTGCTTAGAATAATATTTGTCCTTTTTGTGATATGATCGAAATTTTGGACTTCTGGCCCCTTAAATCCCCTAATTACGTAACGCATGGATTTTTATTTATAATGTACAGTTATACAACTGTAAGATGAACATGTTTGCTTCTTAAACGTATTACAAAATATTTCTGAGTAAAGTGCTATAAATAAAATACTTTAGGGACCTTTTGGCCCCTAATTTGAGGGGCCAGCCCCTTTTGCTTGATGCCAAATGAAAGGTCTTTTGATAATAATCATATTTTGTTCAACAAGTGTTTAAAAATTCGTTACCGTTCTTGAGCTATCTGGGAAAGAACATTTTAGGGGCCGATCCCTTATCTCCTTTTTGGGGCCAAGGAACGAAATTTGATAGTTGAATATTGTTTACAACATCATTCTAAGCATCTTTTATTCTATATTGCTTAGAATAATATTTGTCCTTTTTGTTATATAAGTGATCGAAATTTTGGACTTCTGGCCCCATAAAACCCCTAATTACGTAACGCATGATTTTTTTTTCATAATGTATAGGTTAATAACTGTAAGATGAACATTTTTGCTTCTTAAACGTATTACAAAATATTTCTCAGTAAAGTGCTATGAATGAAAGACTTCAGAGACCTTTTGGCCCCTAATTTGAGGGGCCAGCCCCTTTTTCTTGATGCCAAATGAAAGGTCTTTTAATATTTAACATATTTTGTCCAACAAGTGTTTAGAAATTCGTTACCGTTCTTGAGCTATCTGGGAAAGAAAGTTTTAGGGGCCGACTCCTTATAGGGGCCACAGAACGAAATTTTGATGGTTGAATATTGTTTAGAACATCACTTTTAGCATCTTTTATTCTATATTGCTTTTCAAAATATTTGTCCTTCTTGTGATATAAGTGATCAAAATTTGGAACTTCTGGCCCCTTTAAACCCCTAATTACGTAACGCATGCATTTTTATTTATAATTTATAGTAAAATAACTGTAAGATGAACATTTTTGCTTCTTAAACGTATTACAAAATATTTCTCAGTAAAGTGCTATAAATAAAAGACGTTAGAGACCTTTTGGCCCCTAATTTTAGGGGCCAGCCCCTTTTTCTTGATGTTGAATCAAAGCTCTTGTAAAAATAAATTTTAATTGTTCTACATGTTTTAACAAAATATTTTCGAGAAAAGAGATACATAAAGAAAACCAAGAAAAATCACTACATTTTTTATATCTCAATTTTCGGGTCCAGGCGAGCTTCGGTGCCTTTTGCGCTAGACATAAATGATTCACTTTATGCAAAACTACAATCATTCGTCTACAATTTCTAAAAATTTGAATTTGATATCTTTTATCGTTTAGGAGGAGTTCGAGTGACAAGCCGACCCTCTGAAAATCGCTAAAACGTCATTATCTCAAGAACGGAAATGACGTCATCAAAATAAAAAAATATATATTAAGTTCAGATCACTATCTATTAGATCTGAAAGTTTCATGAAAATCGGCCGAGCCATTTTCGAGAAATTGCGTGCACAAATTTTGTAAGAAAAAAATAATAATAACTAGACACGATCTCGTTGCGAGCAACGAGGAGGTCTTCCGTTCGATTTTTAGAAGGTGAAATGACATCATCGACTTTGATTTTCGACAAGAAAACATGATCTGGAAAAAGGAGTGAAATGCTAATGCTTTTCTGTATCGCTTTTTATAAGTTCTCTTACGTTGCTTTTTAAAATACTCCCATTTCTCTTAACTGAGATAGAAAAGATTAAACTTTTTACCTCTGGCCCTTAAAACCCCTAATTAGATAACGCATAAGTAAACCATTACATTGTTAGAATATATAAGCGTTTTATACCAAATTTGGCTTTTATAACGTTTCACAAAATATCTCTCAGTAAACGGCTACAGATAAAAGACTTTAAAGCCCTCTGGTCCCTTAATTTCAGGGGCCAGCCCCTTTTTCATGATATCAAAAAAAAGGATATTTAATTCGAAACACAGTTTGTTTAACAAGTGTTTATAACCTTTCACAAAATTTCCCTCAGTAAAGGGCTATAGATAAAAGACTTGAGAGCCCTTTGATCTCCTAATGTTAGGGGTCATTCCCTTTTTCTTGATATCAAATGAAAAGTCGTTTTGTTCAAAAAGTGTTTAGAAATGTGTTACCGTTCTTGTGACATATGGGAAAGAACGTTTTAGGGGCCGATCCATTTTCTCCTTTTAGGGGCCGTTTAACGAATTTTTTAAGATTGCATATAGTTAAGTACATCATTTTGTATATTACTGCTAATAAATTATGCAATGACATCTATAGCCAAAATATCATCCATTTTCACAAAATATACTACTTATGGTACAAAATCCACTCAAAATTACACTTAAATGAGAAATCTGAAAATACCATGTAGTCTTGAAGGTGGCACGGGACAGTTGTTTTTTATACAATTCATTGTAGCAGGGGATGCGTGTTTTCGGAACTCTGTATCTAGAATTTCCTCAGTTCCCATTCAGCACAAATACCTTTAATTCACTCTTTATAAGGCCAATCACCACTTTCTGAAGAAAATTACTAGCCAAAACCTGTAAAATTTTCTACATACTGGTTTTTATGAGATTTTGACCCTTTCACATTTTGCTAATTTTTCATGATTTTTCAGCTTTTTAGACCTCACCCAGCTAATTCCCTGCAAAGGGTTGACCTTCCGTACCGTGTGCATGTTGCACCATCACATGTCAGAAACTTACCGGTGTATAGGTTACAATGTCCCATCCACCTTCTTTTCGTGTTATTTTACCTCCCGTCTGTAACTTGCGATTTCACTGTGTAAAGTCAACACAACAGTCATAGTAGCAGGTTTCGCATTTTACTTCTGATTCTCATGTACCTAACATATGGGGCCTACATATCGCATATCAATTTCAACAATTGACATCCCTCTAACTAAAAATAATCATTAAAATTCATTTCATGAATTTTAACAACACTCATAAGCCTTCAAGTACAGCAATTCTTAATTTTACAAAAATCCGAAACTGTCCCTTGCTACCTTAGATCATGACATCATCTTTATTAAATAACCCGTACATAAAATGTAATCATATTAAATTAACCTGAACAGTAGCATTTCGTTTGGTGTAACCAACACCGTTTTTATACAGTTGTTTATATAATATATAGTAATATAGAGTATTATTAAATCACTATATGCTAAACAAGAGTTTTCAAGTAAAAGGGCTGTTCACCATGCACGTGTGTAATGCCGATTTAAAAATAGAGTAGCCATATGGCCATATTTGAACGGTGGATATAGGGAAAGAGGGGGGGGGGGTCATCGCAACAAGTTGTTACATATTGTCTATTACGGAACTGTAAGTAATAATTGGTATTGAATTATCATCATTACCAAAGAATCATCAGTTTGGATTTAAATACACACATGCATATATTCATATAGCTGGAATATTTACTGGATGACCAGCATATTTATTGATATTTATTGGTCTCATGACCAATAGCAACTGTAAATCGCTAAGAAAACTGTTTGTATTTATTTCAAATATTTTCGATGCTATCTGTTCCCCTTAGCTGTTTTCCTATTTTGATCCTTTATACCATAGTCTTAAATAAGTAGTGATTCTTTATATAGTTTGTCCCTTTTTCATATATTTTTCCTGTATGAAATTAACCATTATGTATGTACCTCTGACGATTTATATTTATGTGTATTGTATATATATGTTCCTCTTGTACCAAATGATTTGGTTTGAGCGAATAAACTGAACTTAAACTGGAGGAATTAAATTGCCGTCAAGTCTGTGTGTTCATTCGATAACTATTTTTTAAACACCCGATCCAAAGTATAATATAATTATGTAGTTGTTACAAAACATGTCATAAAAGTCATTTGACCCCCTCCCCATAGATCTATGTCAATGGATGAGTTCATTGAATGATTCAAACCTCAGTCGTTGCGTGAATGGTAAAGCAGGACTTCGAGCCATAATATGTCCCATTCATAGTTTTTGCGCACTGATTAGTGGACGAGTCCAAATTGGGATCATGAGATTACTCCAGAGCACACCGTGTGTACGTAGCATCGGCGGGGGGGGGGGGGGGGGGGGGGGCTGCTACCCCCACTTTTTTGCATCAGAAACTTTTCTTAAATTTACATAAAAAATAGAAATATCGTGAATTTGTCCGCCCCCTCCACTTTTGTCGGAGCATGTAAAAAAAGAAATTCTAATTGAATTGAATTGGAATTACAATTAGGATTTTCTTACGTGATTTTGAGAATTCACCTTTTTTCAATTGCTTGTCTGGATGTTTCGGATGAAGCTGCCTCTACACACTTTCAAAAACAATGTTGTATGTGCTTGAATATCCTTTCCTATTTCTTATGGGAAATAAAAACATATGCCTTTCAGTTGATTTTGCATCTTAATATAACAAATAAAATTTAAAAATTTGACTGCTTTATCTTCCGCTTTCAAGCTAACATGAAATTATTTGATTCCTCGATTAATTAGAATTTATGAAATAATTTAATTTCAAGTGATATACATGTACATGCACTAGATGGAAAAAAAGACTGAAATTTCTTCTTAAATCTGCACGTTCCGTTTATGAATTTATGATCAGCAAAGAAAATTAAAATCCATTCCTTATAAGATAGCCAAATTGATACATGCATATGCTTTCATTGAATAATTTTGTTTAGTCAGGCAAGCGTTTTGGAAAGCTATCACTTGTGGTATATAACGGGATGTTTTGCACGTAAACATGTAATGTCCTCCTGATCTGATTCGCTCTCAGATGTTTCGCCCCGTGATGTTCCACATTATGTATATGAAACATATACATGTAAATGTAAAGTAAATAGACCACGATATTAATGAAATTAATATCCTTAAGAGTTTTTGTTCGATATAAAACATTATTTGAAGTACATGTCATAACACATTATTGAATTAATATTATCATTAATGAAACAGTAATACAATAGATAATTGAAGTACATATTAATTATTATCTGATATAACACCATAATTTATTCATATAATTGATTAAAAAACCACTTATCTCATTATGAATTAACAACGCCTATTACATGTAGCTTGTACATGTACAAGTCAACACCGTCTAAATTAGCGGGATACTTGAGCATGCAGATAATGGCGAGACAAGTGATAATTATGAGACCAAGGGTAATATTTATATTATTTGGCCGTTAAATCTAATAAAAATTAGTGAGTAAGTGTAACAAAGTTCACAGAAATGGTTTCTTTGTTTTAAAATGTTAAATTCAGTTGTTGATATATAAAGAAGAATTGAATGACATTATGTGTCCCTACTCGCTAGCTCCCCTTCTGCCCGAATCTAGAGCTAACAAAACTTATACACCGAATATATTAATTAATTTTTCTAACAGAATAATAAAGAATGAAATCATAAATGAGTTTGCTTTTTAATGAATCGCGCGACCATTCAGAAAAGGTTAAACCGATAGTGCATGTGACCGCTATTATTTTACGGCTTGAATCTAAACAGATCTTGTTTAGAAAATCATGTGTATATTACACCACTGGTTTCTTAAATTCGGTGTTATATTGGGCATCAGTTTTATCGTGTCAGCACCTACCGCACACATGTATTATTGTAACATTTAAACTGCCTTATCTTGAACGCTTTTAAATTTTATTTTCAAAAATCGCTTTATTCCCTACACATTGCTTAACTCTCTCTCTCTCTCTCTCTCTCTCTCTCTCTCTCATAACTCAAAAAGAAAAGACCTCTAATATTTTGTTATGCAAATTAATCTTCACAGATTACAGACAAAAAAGACAGGTTGGATCAGGCATGGTGTGAATATATTTTACATTTGTTGAAGTGTGTAGTGTGAATGAATTAAATTCTACAGCAAAATGTCAGAAATAGACACGGATAAATGTATTTATTTTTCAACTCGTACGATTGTTTGTAAAAAGTAGTATTATATTCATTGGTGACTTTTTTTACACACTATCATTTAAATCAATGTTAAATCAAAGGTTAGATGCATGATCTTTAACCAATATGATTAAAAACAATTATTTTACACAAAGAATCAATGGACATTTACATGTGTCATCACACAGAAACACAAGAAGCCTGTGTCTTAGACTACCGTGGATAGCTTGTCCGCTAGCGCGGCATCTCCTCGGCCACATGTGCGAGGGATGTTTTATGTAAGTGTATACACAACGTGGTTGGTTTAAAACGTTTGCAATTTAACAAATTAATTTTATTTTCCAACAATAAAACTATTTTATAACATATAGACAAGATCACAAAGAACACCTTTTCCAATGACAGTTATACTACCTACCATTTTTTAATAAGGAAGCTAAACAGCATAACTTCGTAAGTTAAGGTTTAATTTTTTTTTACACTTTAATATATCGTTAAAATTGGAATTCTTTGTGTTTGCATCTAAATAAATAAACCCATGCAACACAGCAAGGTGCAGATCTTGTGTATTAGATAACAGCAGACCGCTACCTAGTCCAGTCGCAACCTATTTTCTCGGCCGCGGGCGAGTTATCGGATGCGTAATTGTTCACATACATGTACACAGCTCGGAATCCAGCTAGATTTTAAATGTTGTGCAGTATACGAATGCATTGCATAGAAGTATTTTCTTTATCCGTAATGTATTTCACTAGAATTTAAACATATAGTATCTCTTTCCGTATGTCAGCTGGTAACTATCTATGGTAGCCTTATGTCAGTTATACGCATAAAGACCTCGTTTACTATGCTAACGAGAACAGATACATGGTAACAAGTCTTGCTTTTTACACTCATATTACGCAATACCCGAACAAAATATTATTGACACGACATTGATAAGATCATAATGAGCAACTTTTCCCGCGACAGCCATATCGAAATCTTAACCGCTTTTGAGTTATAGAGCGAAAACTTTCAAGGGCTCTAGGCTCCTAATTTGAAGGTCCAGCTCAATTTGCTTGATGTCAAATGAGAGATCTTGATTTTATAAAAAAAATTTGTTCTATATGTTTTAACAAAATACTATCGAGAAAATAGATATTCAACGAAAACCAGGAAAAATTATAACGCTTTTCTAACCTTAATTTTCGAGCTAGGGCGAGCTTCGGCGCTATTGGTCAGAGAAGAACATAAATACCACATGTCAGATCTACAACCTTTCGTCTACAATTCCTGAAATTTTGAACTCAATATCTTAAATCGTTTAGGAGTTTACCCCTGGACAAACCGACCCTCTGAAAATCGTTAAATTGTATATATCTCAAATCCGGAAGTGACGTCATCATTAAAAAAAATTTGCAATAAGGTTCAGATCATTGTCTATCAGATCTGAAAGTTTTATGTAAATCGGCCGTGTAGTTTTGGAGAAATCGCGTGCACAAAATTTGCAAGAAAAAAAATAATAGGGAAAAATAAACCGAACGAAAACAATAAGGTCTTCCGTTGGAAAACGGAAGACCTTAATAATAGGGAAAAAGAAACCGAACGAAAACAATAAGGTCTTCCGTTGGAAAACGGAAGACCTTAATAATAGGGAAAAAGAAACCGAACGAAAACAATAAGGTCTTCCGTTGGAAAACGGAAGACCTTAATAAGAATAAAATAAATTATAATTTTAACTTTCGCTTTCCAGAAAAAGTTACCTAACAGCATAGCGCAATGAATTGGAGCGTTAACTACAAATCTGTATGCCATGAGTTCGAATCTTGCGAAAGCTTTTATAAATTTTGCCTTTCCAAAATATTTTAAAACATAATTTTTGGCCAATTATTGTAAAACTCGAAAATTTGTAAACATTGAAAGTATTTTATTTATAATGTAATTTTATCTACATGGTGTACCATACCACCTTTAGGTAATGTTTGTGACTTGAGCATTGATTTATTACCGGTACATATTATTTTGTTCACAATACTCAAGTCTTCTTTTTAAGGCCAACAGCAACCAAAGCTGAATCTACAATTAACATCACTTCAATATACCAAACCCATGAGTGAATGCGACAAAATGAAAACAAATAAAAGTTTCAAATAAATGATTTTATCCATTTACATACAAATTTAGTGAGTATACAAGGTAAACGTAGGCTTATACTCCTTAAAAAGTGATTTTTCCTGACAATCCCTATGAGTATCTGATATATAGTCCATAATAAGCTCTAAACATTTCAAATTTCTACGTATTGCAGTTTTTTTTTTACTAAAATCGAACTGGACAAGATCAAATTGAAAGGGGGTTTTGATTGTTTTAAAACATGTACCATAACAAAACACATTGCATTAACCAATCATTATGCAGAGATAATATCTAATTACCAAAAGAATAAATTGTATTTCAGTTGTTAGTGCATCAGATTTTGCTCATTTTGCACAGGTAAATAGTCAGCTGTCTGATTAATTGAAGTCTATGTTTGATTTGATATGTAACAAGAGGCCAATAGGCCTTATCGGTCACCTGAGTAGCATAACCCATACACAAACTTGTCAAGGAGTCTCATATATGCATTTAAATAAGTTTTATTCTGGAGTATAAAATTGTAATGACGACCACCTCCCTGACTGAAATCTTTCAAAAAGGACTATTAAACCTTTAATTTTAGCGAAAAACTTAATTTAAAAGATCATAAAAGAGTGCATGACCTGATATTGAAAAGGTGCAAGACTCTGATATAAATAATTTCCCCATATTTATTAACTTTCAGGATAGGTTTTATGTGTATATGTTTTCATAGGAATGCTATAACAAGGTGGCTATTATACATGTTTTATCTCAAACAACCTCCCATTCCCTGGGGCAGACAGAAAATCTCCCTGTGGGCATTCAAACAAACGAAAAACAACCAGCTTTAAAAGCCATCATGAGTTACTCACTTCTCCTGTTTCAGCTTTTGAATATTCAATCTTCGTTGACAATCACCATCTGAGATTGATACCAAAATCATTTTACCTTTATATCACTGATTTTAGTTCGCCAATTACTTCTTTACTAGTAACAAGTCTATTTGTTTATTTTGAAAGTTCCAAAACTATTTTTGTTTGGAATGATAAAAATCCATGCATAACTCTTTTGATCACACAACTTCTTTATAATAACATTATATTCAATGATTAATAAATAAATATGAACATGCAAAGGAAGATAACTCCATTAGGAAGAAGCAAGGGAAAAAAACTAATAATTAACTGTTACCCCCCCCCCTTTGAACTCTTTTAAATGCTAGGTCCTGAATCCTGACTTAGGGGTCATGAATATCACAATTTAGGTAGAGGAGATAGTGGACATCATAACCATACATTCAGTTGTTTGTCCACATGTTTGGGAGTAAAGATTTTTAAGGTTAAATATATTTTTACTATATGGCTATATTGGCCCCACCCTAGGGCCTAAACCCCTGTCCCAGAGGTCATAAATTTAACAATTTAGGTAGAAGACTTCATGGACATAAAATTATGGAAGGGAATTACCGCCAAAATTCTATGTATCTTGCTTTTATTCTTATTATGCTTACTTCTTTATTCTTCTTTACATTTACACTTGCATGTCACTTTATTGCTTTCATATTCATGCTTATCCAATTTATCTTTGATTCTCTTTTACTCTTTAATGTGTGCTTAATTCTATGTTGCAATGTTTTCCTCTTATTCGTGTAATATCTTACTTCTATTTCTGTTACAAACGTGAATTCAAGCACGCAAATCATAAAGCCCTTTCAATAAAGACAAATACAAGTTGCATGAAATTAATGCTGCATTATGACGCCAGGTGGCAGTGTGTGCGCTACATTTGTTGCTCCCCGAAAAACCCCCCAACGTAGCTAGCTTAATAAAATGTGGGTTGTTTCGCACCATGACATTTCGGTCCAATATTTATATGTTCAGATCAAGAATTGGAGGGGTAAGGTTTATGTATTAAGGGATAATTTATAATTTTGTTTGCCGGGGAGGGATAGGGCGAGTTTTATTTTCAGTAGGTTTACTATTTGAATTTAAAAGAAGATTGAATTTTCAAGGTTGGTTGGGTGACTAGACCCCATCCCCCCCCAAACACCCCCCCCCCCAAAAAAAACCTTCTAAGTCTGCGCATCAGTTATATATGAAACGATATATAATCTTACAGTTCTCATAATTAGCGCCCGTATCATAATTATCATCATCGCAAGCTTGATATGGAAGTCGGTCAATTCAATTCTTCATTTAATCAAGACTAGTTCATGGTAGACATGTATATATTTATGAGGTTCATGTCTCAAAGTTACCATAACTTAAACACCTTCAGATTTAAACAAGGCCATTCAGTTACATGCACATGATTGATATTAAAATAAAGCTACAATAAGCATGGCTGTGAGTGATACATATACATTTCTTTCACTTCGAAAATTTGTGTAAATAAGAAGCATACATTATTTATTTTTTTGTATTTTGGAAGAAAAAAATATTTTATTTAGAACTTTATATATGAATTTTTAATAAGATTTGATTTAGATTTTAAATCAAAACGTATAGATATCCATATCACATACCGTATTTTAATCTCTTTGCCTGGTTTATTTCCGTTTACTTTGTAAAGTGCAACTCATTGTGTAACGTCACTGCAGATACATGTTCTTTAGATTCGTTTATTTTACCGCGTATACGTATATTTAATTCTGCGATTCCGCCGTTCTGTGCCGAATCGCAAGAATATATAATCGCACACACCAAACTTTGTTTCCATAACGCAAGTTCAAAATTTTCAGAAAAATAAGTGAGATTTTAATACCTGCAGTTTTAACTTTTAAAACCCGGAATTTCAAGCGGATATTATTTCCTCGCATTTAATCAGGGATATACAGTACTGTAGCCTAACGAAAGTTACATGTAAATAGTGATTCATGCAAGTGATAATTTTCAGTAGTACAGGAAAAGCTACTTCTAAGCATTTCGTACCCCAGTTATTTTATTGTTTATCAAAAACATCTTTGAATTTGATTTATTTTATTTCTAATTCATCTACATGTTTCACAGGTACTTCTGGACAGAACCGTGCACCACCCTACCTCTTTTCCCCTCAAATGAAAATAAAGTCCTGTCGAAAAGTACTTATGACATGTTCCTCTTTTAAAAATTCACCGTCCATGCAAATATTTTGATACCGCTTTACATGATATATATACGGTGCATTGCATTGCGGATCTAGAATGGGGTCAGACCCACCCCCCAATGGAAAATTTACACCTATTTAATTAACCAATAAAAAAAATTATACAAAATAATCTCTCAGACCCCCTCCCACCATGATTTTTTTAGAACCGTGCGGGGGCATTTTACATGTACATGTATATAAAAAAGCGTATCTTTTTGAGTCTGCGTATAATGTATCATATATAATTATTATATAGTCAAGTTGTGTTTTTAACAAGCCATGATATATGGATATATTATATTTCATATTCCTATACTGAGCCCTTAATTTGAGATGTTTTCACGAATTTATTATATTTATGCCATTTGTTAGTTTCGTATTAATAAATCTTCGGGAGCAGCAATTGTAGCGCACACTCTGCCGCCTGGCGTCATAATGCAGCATTAAATTCAGGCAACTTGTATTCGTCTTTATTGAAAGTGCATTATGGTTTGCGTGTTTGAATTCACGATTGTAACAGAGATAGAAATTTACACGAATAAGAAGAAGACATTGGAACATAGAATTAAGCAAACAATAAAGAATCAAAGTGAAATTGGATAAGCATGGATATGAAAATAATAAAGTGACATGCAAGTGTAAATGTACCGAAGAATAAAGAAGTAAGCATAAAAAGAATAAAAGCAAGATACAAAGAATTTTGGCGGTAATTCCCTTCCATATAAAATAACCCTGCATTTAGTTTTTCACAATTATATATAGGAGTAGAGAGGAAGATTTTCTAAGATTTAATACATTTTTACTATATAGCCATATTGGCCCCACCCTAGAGCCTGAACCCCTGACCCAGGGGCCATGAATTTCAAATTTTGGTAGAGGGCTTCAAGGACATCATAACCATGCAATCAGTTTTTTCCTCACATGTGTGGGAGTAGAGAAGAAGATTTTTGAAAATTTGGCTGTTTTTTGCATATTTGGCCCCACCTGTGACACCCTGGGGTGGTAGAGCCACCAATTTCACAATTTACATTCCTCTTACCGTAGAGATGCTTCACACCAAAAATGGAAACAATTGGCCTTGCATTTTTTTATAAAGAAGTTAAAAATTTAAATATACTCAGGTGACCTAAAAACTCCAAAATACAGGTGATACTTCCAAGTTAAAAAGCAAAATAAATGGAAATGAAACGAAAATCAAAAGCTAAAACCACTGTCACAGTTATAGTTAAGATAAGATACTCATTTTCGAAATATGGAATACCAAATCCAAAGTTATAAACTGATTGACCCCCCCCCCCCCCCCCATTATTGTTATTTTCGTTAAATTTTTGCATTATATTTTCCCAAAAAGATGAATAATGTTAAATTACTTTGTATTTGACTCGGTAGTTCTTGAGAAGAAGATTTTTAAAAACGCAACCCCCCTCTTTTAATACAGTTTTAAGGTCAGACGCGACCTATCTTCCATTATTCTTTTTAAAAAAATGCTGGCCTCCGAAATGTTTCCACTACGTAATTCCACAATTATATTCAATGTTAATGATATTTTTTTTTATTTTGATAAATAGTTTCAATTGAAAAGATATACTATGACTTTATTTAAAAGCACATTTGCATTTTTCATGATATAATGAAAATCCAAAATATTCTAACTTCAAAATTAGTCTGGTAATGTACCCCGATTTTCTTTGGCACTAGCAGGTTTAAATGCACATAAATAACGAATAATCTTTATGGGAAAATTATATAAAATTGAGGAACGTTTCGTGTGTTCTTAAGGTTTTCTCCACTTTGAATAAAAACTGGCCTTTCATTTCTGCAATTTATATTAACCTTTCCATAAGGATGTCATTCACTCTAAACGATGCTCATGACTCTATTAATGGGGGTGATAATGGTCTTGGTTTAAGTTTTTATATCAAGTTTCAGTAGTAGTGCTTTTTTTCGAATGTGCCTGTTATGCAAATGTATTTTGTAGCAAAGCTAGTCCAGGAAGTAGTTGCAGTTCTACTGTCATGAGTTTTGTTTAACATACTTAGTAATCCTAATAATAATATTTAGTTTATTTTACAATTTAGATTATCATTTTTAACCTAAAAATGGTCAATTATTGAAACAGATGATGTTTACCATGTACATGTGTATCTTTAAAAAACCCTAAAAATTATAACAGTTACTAGCCTGGATTTGGAAAAATGAGAATCAAAATTGTGGTAATCTGATATGGATTGATACTAAAAATGTCATTGTGCATTATTATAACATAATGCTGTTAAAGTGGTTATTTGGCATGGGGAAAATTTACAATTATTACGCGGTACTCAGCTATGTTAAGGGCGTCCACAAAATAATAGCGGTATTTATCACATAAAATATTAGCCTTTGAATAATCTTGATATTATATTTCAAAAAATTGTTTCACAAAGTGATTTTTTATCAATATACAAATTAGATAATTCGCGATCGCATGAGCAATTTTGAGTCTCTTGGGAATACCCTGTCACGTGATACTGCTAAAAATAGATGAACCAGGAATAATACGAAAAAATGCATAGTGCAAGGGCTTAACATTAACAAATATAATCATTTCTGTTTCTAACTTGTAAAATGAACTTCTAAAATTCCGAAAAGTGCTGGGAGCTTGAAATATTCAAGTAAGAACAATTATTAAATTCAACATAAACAGTGTATGAACAGAAATTTGCAGGGAGTTCCCACAATTAATGCTTATTTATGTGTAATGCGTAGCGATTTCATACAGCTCCCAGCACTTTTTGATATAATTGGGATATAATGGTAACACATATAAAATTTCAATATATTTGATAAAGTGTATGCCCTTGCACTACTGCATTTTATCTGACCCATTTCACTTTCGGCGTCATTTGCGTGAAATTCAAACGCAACACTGACTAAGATTATGATTTTAATTTTCATTCATAAAATAATTAAATGCTGTGAATTTCATTAAAATAATGTTAGATTGTTGTCTCTGTTCACACCAGTCATCATTACCAAAATGTTGAAATTGGAAAAATTAATTCATCTGTTGCCCTTACCATATAACTATTGATATAAGGGCGCGGGGGGTGGGGGTTTAAGTGTAAGTTTGTAATTTACACATATTTTATGTTTTATAATGGTTTATGTTACTCTGCTGGTAAATAAATAAGACATACCTTTAATATATGATCAGGGTTACTTGTAATTATAATTAATATTTTTTGTAATAATGAAAGAAAGCAACAAAATTCAATCTTTATCTAGAATTTATTATAATAATTAACTTGGCAAATACAATGTACTATAGAGATTGCTTTTCTGTGACAAACTGTTCAACAAGACTAGTGTTTTCTGATTTTCAGTATTATTCAGTCATGATGTGGAATATATGGCAATTGACCATATTCTTGCACACTACATGTACTTCTCCTCTTGTATTTTTGATGTACATTGTTAGGAGGCAGGGCAGTTGATAAGAAAACCAATGCCTGAAATTATGAATATTATTTTATCAATTTCAAATTTAATTTCAATAGATATCAATGAAAAATATTATGATAGTTTACAATATAGTAATATGATTTTAAAAAAACCCAGACCAAATATACATGAAGTTAATAGGTAAAAGAAATATTTATAGAGTACCTACATTTTTTATCAACACCCCAACAAAGTGTCTCCAGTGAACCATTCACTGCTATAATAATATAATTTTATCAATTTCAAATTTAATTTCAATAGATATCAATGAAAAATATTATGATAGTTTACAATATAGTAATATGATTTTTAAAAAAACCCCAGACCAAATATACATGAAGTTAATAGGTAAAAGAAATATTTATAGAGTACCTACTTTTTTATCAACACCCCAACAAAGTGTCGGCAGTGGACCATTCACTGCTTTAATAATCCTGAAATTGAATGTGTTATAATTAGCAAACTATTGTGCTGAAGATAACATGGAAATGGAAAATTACTTTATTAATGTGCATACTAATGGCAGTTATAATTTCATCAATATTATAACAGTCATAATCAAATGTTTATTCTTTACAATGTGTGGAAATTCAGTTCAACACTGAAATTTTGTTTATTCAAACATGTAATCTTCCTAAAAAAAAAGGCTAAATGAAATAACACATTTCGATTTACATTAACAACAATACAATTTTGTCTATATTATATTCAGATTCTCACAGAAATCTTTGTAGTGCTAACCCAGTGTTTGGACTTTTCATTGTTTACATTTTCTTTGAACATGGAGGAAATGCGAGCTAATATTATCGCGATATAAGAGACCAGTAAAAAGCTACAATGAGCCTCAATACTCTTTAAGATCAAAATTACCGAATCGCCGAACATTTGCTTTGCTTGATCGAGTCACCAAACTGATGTTTAAACACAATATTACATGAAAAACAAATGTAAACAACCCTACACAAAATATAAGCCAAGAAATTTCCCTTCGTTTCTGTTTCATCCTACAGTATTAGACAATATAAAACAATATATAGGGAAAGTACAGATAAATCCTACCTTGTTCAGTTGAATTCTCTACCGATTTCCGTCTAGGTTGGTTGTAAATGAGTTGTATCACTGAAGTCCACATGTTTATTCTGATCACAGCTGCAAGCGCCGATGTGACGTAGTCAACCTCGACACGTCATCAGACGACTTAGGAATTTCATAATTTCGCAAGATATAAAGAATAGTTGAAGTTTTTATTTCAGTACACCTTTCTTGATACAATCAAACCCAATAATTAATCATATTCATTTTGGTAAATATTTGTTAATTACCGAAATACAATACCTCGTAAAATCTCATGAATAAGGGGCGGGGCATATGCAAATTTTCCTAAATAACACGTGCTAGAATTCTGATACCTTCCTTAACATAGCTGAGTAAGCCACAAGAAATGGAACATTATTTTAAAATCTCAAAATATTAATCTTGTTTAGAATATGGGAATTCTGCTCAAAGATCCATTTGACCCTGAAACATTCAGAAACGTGATTGTGGATAAGACTGACGAAAGAGAACTGAAGTTAAAAGCAGCAGTATCCGAAAAAAACCACTTACTCAATACTGAATGGCCTGCTCGAATCAATTTTCAATCGCAAGAAGTCCTCCCACTCAGACCTAGGACTAAGGAGAAAGAAAGAAAACCATCCACAGGACGAGGATTTACTAGTAATGGGCTACCACTATAACTTTTGAAGGTGTCAGCTATCAAAGGTACAATTCTTTGATTGTATTTTTAATGAAGCTTTTATTGCTGCCCAAACTAGTTAACTTATCTTATGGTGTAAAATTTAGGTCTTATGAATAAATGTGCTCTATCAGTGAAACTGTAAATAAGTAAATTTTAATAATTTAATTCTGGTTGTAACGCTCTTTCTCACTGGCTAAAGAAATTATTTTATATCTTCTAAAGAATGTTGCCAATGTTTTAAAAAGGGATATCTTCCCTGCAACTTAAGATAAAATAAAAATATATTTTTCCTCTTTTTTTTAAAATCTTAATACCATACAATAATTTGTGTTTAAAATTTTTAACGAACCATGAAAACTGCATTTGAAGTAATACAGTTTGCTTTAAAATGACCTCTGAAAAGCTAGATGAAAAGTCATCCAAAATGCAGAAAATATTGAGTACTTCAAATCAATTACTCAAACTCAAAGTGAAGTGTAATGTTACTCATTTTGAGAGGATCATCAAATTCTGTTCAGGGGTTTACGAGGAGTTGTTCTGCCAAAAAATCAGGAATGACCCAATGGCTTACAGACGTTTGGGTAAAAACATTGTATCCCCACAATATGTGGCGTCATAAATATTTTAATATTATAATGGCTTTCAAATTTAAGACAACATTAATTAATTAATAATACCGAATTTTCAGATTGTTCCACTTTTTCCCACACATGGCTGAAGATTTGTGAAATCCGTCACCATTCATTTCTTCAGAAATCTGATTCCAAACTTCACATTTCTTCAAAGTTGCATTATCAAATTCATCTTTTTTTTACTCCACCTCAGTTATGAGGGCAAGGACCTCATGATTAGTCCACTGTGTCTGACTGGCTTTCATGTCTGAAATTAACTGGTATAAGCACTCACTTGGTTTCTCATCAACAGACAATGTGGCATTGGAGTCAGAGTTTCCTTTCTTATGTAGCAATATACCTTCATCACCTGCATATGGTGTTTTTGTCTCTCAGTTAATTCGATACGCAAGGGCATGCTCTTCGTATGAACAGTTTCTAAGACGAGGCAAGCTACTGACAAACAAGTTGAGAAAACAGGTTTTTCAACAGTCTCGTTTAAAGTCATCTTTTCATAAGTTATATGGTCGATACAACGACCTTGTCAGCAAATACAATCGTCCACTGAGTCGCATGCTGACTGACGTTTTTCATACTAATTGTTAGACCATAATTAATTATCTAATTGTCTACGGACTTTTGCGTTTTTTTATTTTCCCGATTACGACAAAGAGCAAACGGCGGGTGTGACCGGTCAGCAGAGGATGCTCACTCCTCCATGGCACCTGATCCTACCTCTATCTTGGAGGTACGTGTTGCTCTGCTTTGAATTTGTTTTTCGTTTTATGGATTTTTGAGATGGTTGGGTTTTTTTATTGTCATTTTTTCATCTCGCCATCTTTTCTACATTTCTGAAAAAAGAAATCTTATATATGGCATTAATTTCTATAAAACTTATAAGCTACATACGTCTTTTTTATCGATGTGCAGGAGATACTTGCCCAAATTCTCATTTTTTTCTTGAAGGTGTTTCACCTATGTTTTAAAAAAAATCAAAAATATAAACACACAAAACACTTCTATTTCAGATATAATTTCATATTATTATAATTTGTCACTACTACGTGGGTATTAATAAATGGACAGCAGCTGGGCCATTCTATCTATAACTTCAAAGTAAACTGAAATATTTAAAGTTCAGCACAACAAATAATGTAAAAAAAATATTGCTAGGGCTGAAAGTCTTTTTTGAAATAAAATATAATTAAATTCTTCTTAAGAGATTCCAACCCTGAATCCATTAAAAAGGTAAATTATCTATTAGTATAATGCAATGTCTAGTTTAACCTTCATTGATTTCATGTGACCTGAATTGAAATTGATTATTTTTAAGAAATTATACACAAAATGCTTACATTTTTTAAGACACTGGAAACATATTTTTTTTTAATCTTGTTAAAGGAGGAACTCTTAGATATGAGTAGGTGAAATAGAAGAGAAGCAATGAGCTAGGCTCGAACCAAAGACTCCTCGAAACAAAACTTTACTGACTGAGCTAAAGGGTTAACCCACTAGCTAGTGCTAGTAGGAGCATGGCAGTATTAAGCACATTACTCACAATATTACATTCTTCCTCCTATTCTTTTTTATATTTCTATCCCTCACCAGAGACTCACTCCACTTGGGTTATTGTGTTAGGCGCCAATGTAAAATAGATGAGGAGGAATGAGCTAAGCTCAAACCCAGGACCGAGCTTAAGGGTAACCCCACTAGCTATTGGTAATTAGAGTTTGGGGTACTGTGCCTATTACATACCTATTACTCATTATTACATAGGTAAGGACTTAAAATTTGAATAATTTGATGGAATACAAAGTTATTGCTCAAGTGAACCAATTTGGTGGGATTTTACATATCGACCCTATAAATGATTATATTAAAGAGCACATTTGATACCCTGATTAAAATGATCTACTAAACAGTATGCAACCTTAAATATTTCGTTAAACGGCCCCGATAAGGATATAAGGGGACAACCGCTAAAGCAATCTTTTCCAAATATTTCTATATTTCTACCACATTTGTAAACACTTGTTGAAAAAAATGAAGAATTAAGAAATTAAAGAATACAAAGATTTCATTTGATATCAAGAAAAGATGACTGGCTTCTTAAATTAGGGGTCAAGAGGAGTCTCAAGTTTTTCAACTAAAGTTCTTACACCTGAAACATAATATTCTCTGATATTTAAAATGATGACCTCTTTTCCTCTTTTTTCAAATTATGTTCAGCTGTTTTATAGCAAAATCAAGATCTTGCATGTATCTCAACTTCTAGAATCGGACGGAAGACCTCATCGTTGCTCGCAATGAGATCATGTCTAGTTTTATAAATTAAAATTGTATGATTCTATGTAAAATGGTATAAAATAAAATGTTTGCAGAGTAGAAATGTTCATTTCGTTTTACAGCATTTAAGGTGAAATTACTAACAACTCTGGAAAAACTCCACAAGCAGGTCTCGAAAAACACTAAACTTCACCAGTTGTTACTGTAGAAGATGGAATCTCCTGATGTAAAACTTGCACTTGAACAACTTTCAGTGGACGTTCATTTTCCTCTAAATAACAAGGAAGATTTGGACAGGTTATTCTATACTTTAAATACTAAGAGATTATGCGCATTTTTTGACAGCGTGTATATTTTATCATATCTTCAGTTTCTTTGCTTAAATTACTAGGATTTTTAAAGAATGTATCTTTTCCATTTAGCAGAGAGTATTTTTTTTCCATCCAATAAAAGAGTGTTTATCTTTAATTGAAATGAGAAGAGTTAAAAAGAGTTATACATTAACGAATGTACTGTACGGCGGTATTTTTTACACAAAGGACTAATTCAATGTTGGCTATATACGGGCCTGTGATATCTCAAAAATAAAACTACATCAAAATGAAACTAGAGGTACTGTGATCAAGTTCACGATCGATAGCCCCCGCTAAAGAAAAAAATCATAACTCAAGTATTTTTCTATTATAGAAAATGATAAATGCTATCTCATTAACCGTTCATGTCCTATCAATAACAACTGCTCAATATTTTAAAATTGTTAATGCTAATATGAGTACACAAACCAATTTCTATTATTTAAATTCCATTTTATTTCAACTTAACCGTTAATGCATGAAGACATTTGCATCCTTATGATAACAAACGTGACTGAAATCAAACCATAATTCTCATGCCAAGCAGCCATTAAATTTTTGAATTTTTGTATCCCGAGCCCGATTTTTTTTCCACAAACAAAAGATAAAATACATCAGGGCGGGCAATTTCCAGATGGGCAGGTGGGGATGATAATGTAAGAATTAATTTTATATGACCTGACACATGCTAGCTTTGTGTCAAATTTTACCTTCTAATCATTTCCATTAATACAAGACAGGAATAAAGCATTTTTTAAAACAATGACTTGACCTTGCACGAATGACCTTGGGTCAAGGTCATGACACACCCTCAGGTCATAAGCAATCTTTGTGTGAAGTAAGAACTTCCAATGTTTAACCATAAGAAAGATATGGACCGGACACAAATTTTGTACTTTTCCTGCCAGTGACCTTGACCTTGTCCAAATGACCTTGGGTCAAGTTCATGACACACTCTCAGGTCATAAGCAATCTTTGTGTGAAGTAAGAACTTCCAATGTTTCTCCATAAGAAAGATATGGACCGGACACGAATTTTGTACGTTTCCTGCCAGTGACCTTGACCTTGTCCAAATGACCTTGGGTCAAGGTCATGACACACCCTCAGGTTATAAGCAATCTTTGTGTGAAATAAGAACTTCCAATGTTTCTCCATAAGAAAGATATGGACCGGACACGAATTTTGTACTTTTCCTGCCAGTGACCTTGACCTTGCCCAAGTGACATAGGGTCAAGGTCATGACGCACCATCAGGTCATAAGCAATCTTTGTATGAAGTAGGAACTTCCAATGTTTCTCCATAAGAAAGATATGGACCGGACACGAATTTTGCACAGACAGACGGACAGACAGGGTGATTCCTATATACCCCCCCCCCCCCCAAACTTCGTTTGCGGCGGGTATAATAAAATTGTTGTTATAAGTTAGTATAGACCAAATACTAGTTCGACATGACATAATTTCCACGCTAAAACGTCTCCTTGCAATAATATGTAAATGACAAAACTGGCGAATTTTGGGGCTAAATCACAGCATTTTCGTTTTTCAGTGGTGTTTTTCAACAACAACAACAACACACCCTTTGGTCTAAAAAATTGAAATTCTTTAATTGAAAAAAATATTCGTAGTGAACATTTTTAGATCAGAGAGTGTGCTGTTGATAAAAATCAAATGTAAACAAGCTGAAGGGCAATCCGTATTCACTTATTTTTTTGGAAAGTATTGCAAAGTCTGCGGCGTGAAAATCGTGAAAAGTGCCGGTGAATGTGTAAATAGTGTTAGTGATGCAAGTGTATGTGATTCAGTGGATAAAAACATTGGAGCTTAAACAGGTCGGGTCCACTACCTTATATGGATAGCATTATTTAACATGTGACAATATTTACGTCAAAAAGGTTCTCCAATCCAGTGAATGAGTCGCAAAGCATGATGGTCTACAACGTGTTGACTTTTCAACATATACACGTGGTTTGTGGCTGTTTTATACACAATATTTAATTGCTTGTCATACATGTAGACTTCTGCTTTTTAGATGGTCTCTGCTGAATTTAATTTAACAAAGTTTTTTAATTGCACAAATAATAATTTTCACTCCCTATTCACCTTCTTTTTTAAATGTAAAGTTGAAAATTTTTCATGTTAATAAGCTTATCTACCAAATATTTTGGAATCCTCTTTGTTTCCACTTCCAAATATGAAATTGCTTGGTACATGTTACTTCTAAATGTAAAACTTGTTAATTAAGTGTTTTAGTTGCAAAACCCTGTATTGTTTGTCACAAAAACCTATTTACATTTTTGCATACATGTAGACATGCAAAAACTATAGGAAAGCTCTATTAATTAAAACTACAAAAATTCACTATTGATGCAATAACATTCTTACATTTGTTTGCTTTGACCGCAGTCTTTTTACCAGTTCTGTCAGTTGTTCACTCTTTGATGAAGGCATTCCTACAAATAAAGTAATTTTAATGATGAAAGGATTGATATCTTTTACCGTGGTTTATATAGATTTTCTATACAAAATGTACACATGTGCATGTATACAACATGTACAGCTGTGCATTAAATAATTACGCAATTTAAATTAAATATAAAAAGTATGATTTTAATGTGAAACTCCTTAATTTTTTACTTATATTTTATTTCATGCATGTGCAAACCTGTTAATATACCGGGGTATTGTGCTACGAATCAATTAAGTTAATTAAGTTAATCTTTACCTTGAACACTTTCCACACAATTATATACCGTAATCATTACTCATTTTGATAATAGGGCAATTTTAAATGTTTATATCCCATGATATTGAAAAACGTTATGAACAAATTTCTTTAAATCAACTGCAATTGCATCTTCGCTAGCCAAGGGTTTTCGGTCCCCTCTGTTCCCATACACCCTTGGCAGACTCGGCGACAAGCTCCGTTTAATGATTGGCTGCAGCTGCGAGTAGCTGTTGTAAACAAGCGCTTATAAATAAACTTTTAAAAGAAACACATGTGCGATCATTGGTAAAACATTCGGTGCTTTTCACAAGTTGAGGCACAAGTGCTCGAATACAATGTCTCCACAAGGATGGTCTAAACAGATCACTTTAAAAAACGATATATTTTACTGGATTTAACACAGATTTACAAACTTGTCAAGGCTCGTGTGATCGTAGTATGGGAAGTAAACATGGCGAATGAAGAAGTTGCCTATCCCGTTAATATATATGTTCCTGCTTATGGTTAGAGTTTCAATTTTTCAATGAGCTGTATTTTGTTTAATTTCTTTTGTCCACAATAATTACGACAACGATACCTGGTTTTATGGCTTTAATGCATTTACATATAGCGACTTTTTCACTCCCGGTACATTGTCTCTACAAACACTAGGCCTATAAATAAAACATTCCTTGCTTTCTCTAGGTTATATCTTCATTCCCATTGAATATCATCGTTAATTATGTTCCTATTCTTGCTAGTCAACAGGTTTTCAAGTTGTATTTATGCCGTAGCGTGTGTATTACCCGTTGTTTCATTCAAGGGGCGCAACTCAAGTTGCTCGCTAGATAGCGCCACTGCATCACTGAGTCTGCCACGGGTTTATGGGGAGCAGAGAGGACCGAAAACCCTTGGCTAGCGAAGATGCTGCAATTGGTTTTTGAGAATTCTTGAAATATACATTTAGGAATGCATGCATGCATCTTCCCAAAACAGGTTTCTTGACTTGGGAAGATAGATTTTATCCATGAATATTTGGATATTTGAACACATCACACCTGCTTCTGGCCCTCCTGATGGAGAAGATGATGCTTGGGGGATGTTTAAAACTTCATCTGCTTTTAGGACAAACAATTCATTACTTTCTAGTTGTTGAAAAACATCCTCATCATCAATAATGCATCCATCTCTTAACACAAGCCGAATATTTTCTTCGCCTAATTCAAATTTTGTAATTACTGAAATTGAAAAAAGACTCATCCTAATAGATTTCACATGCACATATACAGTACTCTAGTACATATAAATATTATTATCAATAATTAATTATACATCTAATTTGAAATTTAATGTAATTATTGATGAATCATTAATATATAGTGGCAAATACTAGAATGTAGTTTAGATTCATTCAAAAAATCTAACCTTTGGTCTTTAATTCTTGGAATTTGCAGGCTGCTAACATTCGCCCTTCCGTATGATTGTGGTTCCACACTTTAAAAACCTTTGTATTCTCCATCTTAAAAAAAGTATCAAATTTATGTTGCATATCAATATATGTATCGCGCATGTCTACTTAACTAAGTTGCATGTTAACATATTTATCTCGCATGTCAACATAAATAAGTGGCATGTTAACATAACAAAGTTGCATGTTGACATAAATAAGTTGCATATCAACATATTTATCTTGCATGTCAACATAACTAAGCTGCATGTCAACATATTTATCTCGCATGTCTACATAACTAATTTGCATGTCAACATATTTATCTTGCATGTCAACATAATTAAGTTGCATGTTGACATAACTAGGTTGCATGTCAACATATTTATCTCGCATGTCTACATCACTAAGTTGCATGTTAACATATTTATCTCGCATGTCAACATAAATAAGTAGCATGTTAACATAACAAAGTTGCATGTTGACATAAATAAGTTGCATGTCAACATATTTATCTTGCATGTCAACATAACTAAGTTGCATGTTGACATAAACTAGTTGCATGTAAACATAAATAAGTAGCATGTCAACATATTTATCTCGCATGTCAACACATTTATCTCGCATGTTAACATAACTAAGTTGCATGTCGACATAAATAAGTAGCATCTAGCATCTTGGATGTCACATGTGGGCAATATTTAAAATTTTTTGAGATTTTTTAAAATTCTTATTTGATTGCAATTATCTTGCATGTCAACATAGTTATGTTGCATGTTGACATAACTATCTTGCATGTCAACATATTTATCTTGCATGTCGACATATTTGATAGAAAAAAAACTTGCACACAAGGGGCAGAGATATGCCACCATACAAATGTATAGAGAAATCATTTAGAAATTATTTAGAAAATAATGAGAACATTGCGCAGCAATATCTTCATTTTGACAGCAAGTTGATGGGATTTTTCTTGCCCTAACACTAATAAAACAGGTTATC
The DNA here is from genome assembly GCA_020458035.1 of Magallana ariakensis. Lineage (NCBI taxonomy): Eukaryota > Metazoa > Mollusca > Bivalvia > Ostreida > Ostreidae > Magallana > Magallana ariakensis. The sequence continues at coordinate 24,068,897 of CM035811.1, read as the reverse complement.
TAAAATCAAAACGGGGAAAAGGAATTAGAATTTGAACAATTAGACATGACTCTACACTACCTGAGAATGACTTTGACTTGGGAAAAACATCTGATGCTGCATGGATTCATCCGATGCTTCTACAATATCATTAAGTGCTTCTTCTCCTTCAATCACATCTACAAAAATATTATAAATAGAGATTTCATTTAGAAAATAATGAGAACGTTGCGCAGCAATATCTTAATTTTGACAGCTAGTTGATGGGATTTCTCTTGCCCTAACACTAATAAAACAGGTTACCTAAAATCAAAACGGGGGAAGAGGGATTAGGATTTGAACAATTAAATGGACTCTACACTGTAGTGTTTTGATATCTTTTATTGTTCTGCTGTTCTCGCGGTAAAAGTACAGAATAACTTCCGGTATTATAATTACAGAATGAAACAAAGACGGACCATAAAGTTCCGGATATTACATCCCTCCTCAAGTTTGAATACAATAAAAACGTTCAACATCATGCGGACTAGTTTATTGTAAATTGTTCTGGTCTATTGCGAGTCCTTGATAAATCACTATAAATCCAACGACTAGAATGTCTGACCAGAATGATCCAAAGAATGCCATATCACTGTCTAAATGAATTACAGACAGAACATTAAAAAAACAATGACTACTAATCAAAGAAATAAGGGGATATACATTGAGAGATAAGATGGTAATATACAATCAGAAGTAAGGGGGTATACAATGAACTATAGGGAGACAATACTAATAAGGGATCTACTTGATCCATATTCACTGAAGGGATTATTGTGCCCTTTTTTTGTTTCCAGTGTATTTCCTTTCCACACAATAATCACTGAGGAATGTTGGTGTCTTCCGGATCCTTTCAGATCTTCTAACTGGTGGTGAATTGAATCGGACGGATTTCTGTACGGTCGCGTAGGGGACTTTGTGAGGTTTAACTTCAACTAGTTCTTCTGACGGGTTCTTACTCTGAGGAGTTGGTGTTCTTTTTTCTGTTTTTGACTGCGGGTCCAAGTTTGAGTTCATACTGTTGTCTTCATCTTCTCTTTTCATTGGATCGAATGTTGGAGGCAGATTTACCTTCAGGTCTTCATCATCCTCTTCTTTTGTTGGATCATTTGGTACGTCGAATGATACAGGTTTGAACCTTGATGAATCTCTGGTAACTTCTCTCTCTCCTCTTTTTGCTGTCACCATTGACCCTTTCTTTGACACAATCTTGTAAGGTTTCACATCATAAGTTGGAGTTAACTTTCCTCTGACTTCATTTTCTAGGATCACATAGTCTCCTGTTAGTTTTTCTGTTGCACCAGTTGCTCGATTTTTTTTGTCTTCTCTGAGTTTCATTTGAGATTTCTTTATGTCATCATTTCTATGTAATAGTTCCTCTAAACAGGGGTTTCTTATGTTGTTCGATTCGTTCATGAATACGGTTGGTAGTTTTGTGATGGGGTCTCTGTTGAATAACAACTTGTGTGGACACATACCGGTTGTTGAATGAGGGGTCGCCCTATACTGACGGAGAAACTTCTGCATTTCTTGTTTCCAGTTCTTTTGTTCGATGGTAGCTGCTTTTACTGTTTTCATTAGAGGTTTATTGAAAGCCTCTGCTTGTGCATTTGCTCTTGGCCAGTGTGGAGTAATTTTCCTATGCTCGAAACCAATGTATTCTGCATATTGTGCAAATTGTTTGGAGTTGAATGGGCTACCATTATCTGTTTTTACAACCTTCGGAATCCCGAACATGCTAATTACTTTATCTAGCACTGGTATTGTTGCATTTGCTGAGACACTTCTAAGAATTTCAACAACTGGATATCTTGAATATTCGTCTATTATTACAAACAAATAGTCTCCAGATGGAAGAGGACCACAAAAGTCCGCACTAAGTCGTTCCCATGGTCTGTTTGGAAGGGGGCTCATTTTTAGTGGTTCTCGCTGTATGACAGGTTTTTCCATAGCCTGACATGCAACACATTTTCCAATGATTCTTTCAACTCCCTCATTGATGTTCGGAAACCAGACTTTGGAGCGGATGAATGACTTTGTTTTCGTGATTCCTTGATGTCCTTCGTGCGCGATTCTGATGGCTCGGTTCCTGAGGTTTCTCGGTATCACTATTCGATTTCCTCGCAACAAAATGTTGTCAGTGTGTACTGTGAGTTCATCTCGTATACTTCGAAGAGTACTTAGCTCCAATATGTCGATGTCTTCATCAGCTTGAATCTGGTTGATTTTATGCCACTGTCCGTTTCTGGTAAACTCAATGGCCCTTTGGATTGTTTTGTCCATTAGAGCGGCTGACTTTATTTCATCCAGTGTCATTGCCCTTGGTACAGATGTCTCACAGATAAAGTTTACGTAGTATTCTGCAACCTTTTCCTCATGGCCGGATGAGACGCTTCCCTCTCGAGGATGGCGTGAAAGATAGTCAGCCGTATTTTTTCTCACCGGGTCTGTATACTATTTTGAATTTGTATGGCTGCAGTCTGAGTCCCCATCGTTCGATCCGAAGGGTTGGTTTTGGTTTGATCCATATTTTCTCAAGAGGCTTGTGGTCTGTGATTACTGTGAACTCCGGGGATCCATAGAGATATGTATTAAGATGTTCACAGGCCCAAACGACTGCAAGCGCCTCCCTCTCTGTCTGGCTGTATCTACTTTCAACTGTTGTTAGTGCCCTGCTGGCATAAGCGATAACTTTATTGCATTGTGTTAGGACAGCTCCAAGGCCTACGGGGCTGGCATCCACTATTACTTCTGTTGGTTTGCTTGGGTCAAAATATGCAATTGTTGTTTTGTCCGATAGAATGTCTTTCAAATTTTGAAATGTCTTCTCATGAATTTCCGTCCATTCCCACGGGACATCCTTGTGTGTAAGCCTCCTGAGGGGCTCACAAACAGTTGCGTAGTTTTGGATAAATCGAGAACTGTAGCTGGTCATGCCAAGGAAGCTACGAAGTTCCTTTACTGTTTTGGGTGGTTTTGCCTCCATAATTGCCTTGACTTTCTCTGGGTCCGGGGAGATTCCTTCCGAGCCGAATACTACTCCAAAGAATGATATCTTCTTCTGATTGAACTGGCATTTTTTTTTGTTTAGTGTAAGTCCGGCTTTTCTGATAGCCTGAAATGTTTGCTCTAGGGCTTTATCATGCTCTTCTTGTGTTTTGCCGAACACGATTATGTCGTCTGATATGTTCTTTGCTCCATGAAACTTAAAGTTTGGTTTAGTATTTATATAACATTTTACTCGGTTTTATTTCAATTCATTTACCTTAAGAGATGCATTTGTTGAAGGTTTATAATAATGAAATTATGGTGTACAGATTCAAAATATTCTATATTTTGTAAAAATTCAGTACTTATTTTATTATTTTACATCAAACTGATCATGTTGATTGCTTCTAGCTATCAATATATCATTATTGCCGATCATTCCTTTAAAAGGAATACTTGTTTTTTGTTAGTGCGTTGGAGTAAGTGCTGGCTAGCTTTACTCTGGTAGTGAGCTATCATGGTACATGTATTTCAAAGAAACAAGAAATCTGTCGACACTTGCAGTACTTTGATGATTTCTATGGCGACCGACTGCGTTGCATAATGTAGTCGTATTTCATAACTTCTTAATCCGAGAACAATTTTCCTTTGACTTAAAACTTTTAAGTATAATATATTATTCCGTTCATATCTGTAGAAGTTTAGCGTGTTCAACAGCTTGATTTATTAGCAACATTATCCGATTACGATTTCGCACCTACATGTATAATGTGAAGATGATTGACTTCGAATAATAGCCTTATTGTTTAACAATTGACCACTGTAGTGAAAGCACATTTCGATACTCAATAATATTCGATAACCTTCGATACATTGTAACTCAATTACATAACAATTGATGATCTGCAGCCATATAAACATAACCCGACTGGGGCTATAGATGTTCTCAGCTGTGTGCGCTGAAGCGACACAAGATTTTCGGTCGCACGCTGCGATTGAATTAACACAGACTGACCGAATAAACAAACGGGTGGGAAAGTGAAAATGTTACACATAAGAAGAAGTCGCCAAAAAATGATTTTCGTCAAATCTGATTATCTTTTTGCCAATTAAAAAAAATCCGAATGTCTCAATTCAGGACACCTTTTATCGTGCCAGCACCTACCGCAAACATGAAACATGGAACTTTGATTGTAATAAACTACCTTGTGCGCAATCGTATTAATCATTGCTAAATCAACTGTACATGTAAAATAAATTTATCTTTTCATCTTAAACCAATATCATAGTTGAAATCATAATAAAAGAAAATTATAGTTGTGTTCGTACAAAAGTCTGAAACATGCACTCGCGCGGGATCTCCTCGGCCATGTGCGAGGTGATATGACATCATCGACTTTGATTTTCGACAAGAAAACATGATATGTAAAAAGGAGTGGAGTACTTATGCTTTTCTGCATCGCTTTTTATAAGTTCTCTTACGCTGCTTTTTTAAATACTAGCATTTCTTCCAAATTGAGATAGAAACGATTAAACTTTTTACTTCTGGCCCCTAAAAGCCCTAACTAGATAAGTTAATCATTATTGTTAGGATATATAAACGTATTATACCTTTTTTTGCTTTTATAACCCTCACAAAATATCTCTCAGTAAACGGCTACAGATAAAAGACTTTGAAATGCAGTATAGAAGGAAAGATGCTCAGGAGAGAACATAAATAGGCATTATGCCTGCTGTTCAATCCATTTCAATGTATCTGTATACTTGAATAAAATACTTCTTAAATTAATAAAAGACTTTAGGGTCCTCTGGTCCCCTAATGTGAGGGGTCAGCCCCTTTTTCTTGATATCAAATGAAAGGTCATTTAATTCTAAACACATTTTGCTCAACAAGTGTTTAAAAAATCGTTACTGTTCTTGAGATATATGGGAAAAACATTTTAGGGGCTGACCCCTTATCTCCTTATAGGGGCCGTTTAACGAAATTTTGAAGGTTGCATATTGTTAGGTACATCATTTTGAGCATCTTTCGTTCTATACTGCATTTCAAAATATTTTTCATTCTGAGATATGGGTGATCAAAATTTTGGTCTTTTGGCCCCTAAAAACCCCTAATTACGTAACACATGATAAAATTATTTAATTGCTTGGATAAATAACTATGAGATAAACATATTTACTTATATAACATTTCACAAAATATATATCAGTAAAGGGCTACATATAAAAAACTTTAGAGCCCTCTGGTCCCCTTATTTTAGGGGCTAGCCCCTTTTTCTTGATATCAAATCAAAGGTCCTTTAATTCTAAACACATTTTGTTCAACAAGTGTTTAGAAATTGGTTACCGTTCTTGAGATATATGGAAAAGAACGTTTTAGGGGCCGATCCCTAATCTCCTTATGGGGCCATTTAACGAAATTTTGATGATTGCATATTGTTTAGTACATCATTTTGAGCATCTTTCCTTCTATACTGCATTTCAAAATATTTTTCCTTTCTGAGATATGGGTGATCAAAATTTTGGATTTTTGGCCCCTAAAAATCCCTAATTACGTAACACATGATAAAATCATTACATTGCTTGGATACATAACAATGAGATATACATATGTGCTTATATAACATTTCACAAAATATCTATCAGTAAAGAGCTACAGATAAAAAACTTTAGAGCCCTCTGGTTCCCGAATTTTAGGGACCAGCCCCTTTTTCTTGGTATCAAATGAAAGCTCTTGTAAAAATAAACTTTTCTTACATTACATATTTTAACAAAATATTTTTTGTGGTTTTGCAAATCAACCTTACAATAACTATAAAGTGTCTTACAATGTTTAGACATGTATAATGTGTGTATGGTTTACCTGCATTCATTTCAGAGACATGAGTGATACAGCAACATCAGTTCTGTACACATGTACATGCAGATAATATTAATGTTATTAAAATGCATGCCTTCACACATATGTAAAACATATAATATTAACGCACGTGTAACATACGGTTGTTGGAACTCATGTTAACCGTGTTTTTATTAACATATGTGTAACATGTGGTTGAGATCCACATATGTAAAACGTATGGCTCACGTATGTTTAACATATGTAAAATCTCACGTTTGTTAAACGTATGTGATGTTAAACGTATGTTATCACACGTACGTTAACCATGCATTTCTCAACGTATGTGTAACGTACGGTTTGACTTCATACAAGAGAAGGCTGTGAAAAAAAGAATCCACAATTGGGTCAAGGAAGAGGCAAGGAAACTTCACCCAACAAACGTGTGCGGATAAAGCATACCTGCCTTCTGTACCATTAAAGTATCGCAGACATGAAACGGCACATGAGGCAGGTGCATCATGTCCATGAATTCCTAAAGACAGCCTCTCTTCGGGGACACATAATAATGCAATGCACAAAATTTGGGAGGACGATTGCAAGAATGGGCGACCATCTCCGTCCTTTCATAAAATTCTCGACAAAAGCCGGAAAAACGACTTAATTTTTGAATCCAAAAAATTGGCAGAAGATCAAACATGGTAGATGTATCATTTTAAAATATTTTGCAAATCGAACAACTATCCTTTTTTGTAAATAACAATGTCAGTCGACTGCACATTGTTCGTATTGAGTACGCATAGAGTCGTAATATTTTATATCAGGACATCTCTCGAGGCTGAGACTTATGCAAGAGAGACTGAGACTTCCGCAAGAAAACATTATATCCGACTACATGATAAGAGGGAAGAAAATATCTGTTTTGGAATATGGGGATGATATCCTCGTTGAAATAGATGTAGAATATTCAATAAATAAATGTGTAAGCTTAGATGTTTAAAAATTATATTTTGTTATCAAATCGAACAAATCCAACAATCTGTAAGACAATACCTAATTCGGCGGCGAGAAGGTGAATACAAGCTGCATCTGGGAAAAGATTTGTTATTTCAGTGAAAAACGGGGTTATGTGTGTAGAAATGGTGAAAAAACAGCACCAATTACCTGAAGACTTTGAAAAATGGATTTGCCTTAACATTTACAGAATTTGAGATGTTAACTAAAATATTGCCAGTAATCAACGAAGACATTTCGGTGTTAAAAACCATAATACCATATCAATACACACATAATGAAGAAACATTATGCGACCATTGCAAGCCATCGGAACCATTCTAGACTTAAAATGAGTCTTTTTTTCCCAATTTTTATCAAAGGAGGATTAAGACGTATGAGAATTATCTTTACGATAGCAGTCAACCATTTTGATACCCCCCAAAAAAGTTTTATCAAGTTTGGGAATATTTACAAGATCAACTGCATACCAATTTTGTTTACAAGATCAACTGCATACCAATTTTGAAATGGTGTAATAAATTATTTTAAAAAAATGTTTGCATTTTTAATATAGTCACAATTAATGTAACAAATACTGTAACTAACACAAAGATAAAATTCCACATAATATAAACTATTTTTTTGACACACATCACATCATTTGAACTATTTCAGAAATATGTTTTGTTAAACAGTTTTGTTAGGATTTTTTGGGTAAAAGTCAACAAAAATTTGATATAATCACATTTGCAATGAGATAAGTTATGGAAAAAAAACTAATATTAAACTTTAAAATGAACAATAAAAACATTAAACTTTAAAATGAACAATAATATACAATTATAGCCTTTTGATGAGGTCAATACATGGTTTTATAGACCTGATGAGAGTATATCGACCGAGGACGAAGTCCGAGGTTGATATACTCTCATCAGGTCTATAAAACCATGTATTGACCAATATCAAAAGGCTATAACTGTTTTATTATAATAAATCAAAAACTAATTCTCTTCAATCGTTTAATAGTGAAATATTTTGTTCATAATGTAAAGATGTTGATTTTGCTATTATGACGTCACAATGTCGCACGTGCCAAAACCAGTATTTTGTCGTGAAAATCTATTTTTAGTATAGTGAGGTCAATAAATTTTCTATTTTTAGTATAGTAAGGTCTATAACAAAATTTATAGCACGGTCATGTGACAGCAATCGACCAATCATTAGCTTGGGAAAAATACGATATTATAATAAAAACAGATGTGTTTTTATTAAAAGATGATTTTTTAATGATTGTTTTTAACATTATAACAATTATTACTATATAGGTGTATTTCCCCTAAGCAGATGTCAATTTGTACGATAGAGACATAGGGCCAGTCTATTCCCCTAATGATAGCGATCTTTTTTCAGGACCGAATGATAAAAAAAAAGTTATTTTTTTTAAATTGACATTATTATATGTATACTGTAGTTCAAAAGACATACATTGTGAACAAACCGACCCACGCCATTGCACAACATGGGGCTTCATAGGGTAATACAAAGTGTTTCTAAAGAATGGTAAACGTTATACTGTAGTAACATCAAAAATAGCGGGGGGGGGGGGGGTTAAGAGGGTAATAAGTTTCTGTTGAGTTTCTGTATAATTGATATACGTCTTGTCATCAATCATGCTTTATTGATTTATAAATTAATTTATCTTTATCAGATGAATAAATGTACATTTAACGATTTTTTTTACATCTAAATGTAGGTAAAAAGGTCTAGATTTCATGTCTATAGTTTTGAAATGGAGAACAAACATTATTTTTTGGTTACAATTTTGAATCTGATGGTAATTTTAACTTTATTTGTGCTTTGCTCTTTCTTTTTTTCTTTCTCTCCTTTCTCTCTCTCTCTCTGTTTTTTATGCCCAAATTGTATCCATATCCTTTTTTACAGACTTATAGTATTATCAATTATTCCATCAACATCAAAAGGATGGGATATTAAAAAAGAAAAGACGTGCGATGTAGTACAAATTTCACAACCTTTTTTTTTTGTTATTAATAAATTTATACAAAATGTTTGATATAATAAAATGATAATAATAATAATAATAATAATAAAATAAAGTAACTAGAGTTCATAAAATATTACAATAATTGCATGTAACTAATATTTCAGAGGACAAATGTTGCCGAGGTTGAGAAGTCCGATACAGAGGTAATTTAGTATCGGATTCAGAGGATGACACTGATACTGTGGCGCTAGACTGACAGAGGGTAAAACAGTATTTGTTATAGTTGAGTTATTGGTTAAAATCCATGATGGATCACGAACTTCTTTGACTTGATTAGAAATTACATCTTTTTATTTTATACTGATCCAAATAATGCTTTTCGGGATGTTTAAAGTAGAATATAAACACATACATGTGATATTTTTATTGATTCGTTTACTATACAAGGGGAACAATTTTTCTCCTTTTACTTATCCTCTCAAAGGAAAACTTCCACTCTCTTAAAGAAAAACATTTACTCTCTTGACAAAACAAGTTAGTAGTCATTAATATTTTCATTGTAAAGCTACAAATGACTTTGCATTAGGAAAGATTAAAAAGTATTATATTTGAAAAAAAAGTATTTAATGTTGGTTTTTTTTGGCAATGGCTCTTATCATGGAAAATGTAGTAGGAAACATATAATTAGATGGAAAAGGTTAAGTGGAATATTTTTGTGACAATATAAAAGAATATAAAGGTTGCTGAAAAGCAATATCTTATTCTTGGGAGAGATGGGATGTATAAACTTCATCTAGGGAAGGATATTTTTGTTTCAGTGGAAAGTGGGGTAATGTGCATTGACATTCGGAAATGGTTTGTACCAAAAATGATGTTTGCCTTCAACCTTCAAGAAGGGGAGCGGCGTTAAAAAATTTTGATTTTGACGAACTTTTTGGAACACTATTAAACAGTAATGAAGACATTCAATATCAAGAATACCTTGTCAATACACTCACAGTGAAAGTGGTGTTAAAAAAAATGTGACAACTGCTTACCCTCAGACTATTTTAAAGTATAGGTTATTGATAGATTAAGAAATTATAAATAAAGAATCAAACTATCAATTTAGCATACATGTAAGTAGTAGTATATGGTACCCATAAACACCTCACCTCATGGTTAGGGTGGTTGGTGGTTACTTCCGGTGGTTAGGTGGTTACTTCCGGTGGTTACTTCCGGTGGTTAGGTGGTTACTTTTATTTCCGGTGGTTAGGTGGTTACTTACTTCCGGTAGTTATTTTTGGTGGTTAAAGTAGACTTATTTTTGGTGGTTAAGGTGGTAAATTTAGTTTTGACATTTTTATTACTAACTATAGGAGTAGATTAAGGAAAATTTATGGAACGTATTTTACATCACCTGCATCGTTTCAGGCTAATAAAAAATAGCATTTAATACATTTTGCATCATTAAACACCTATTATCATTAGTGTACTAGAGTTAGGACTCATCCTTTTTGACAGACATCAATTTTTTGTGGTGGTTTTATGAATATATGCGTGTGTTTTTATGGAAAAATGCAAGTGAGTTTTTTTTTATTACTTTTATTGTTATGTGTGTTTATGTTGTCGAGTATTTTATAGTGATCCAAATGATGCTTTTTTATGGTGTTGTATGAAAATATAAACACATAAATGTGATATTTTTATTGATTCTTTCAGTATATAAGGGAACGAAATTTTTTCTTCTCACCCATTCTTTTGAAGGAAAACATCCACTCTCTTTTGATAAAACAAGTAACTAGTCATTATTATTTTTTAATCATAAAGCTACATATGACTTTGCATTAGAAAAAATAAATAAGTATTACATTTGATAAAAAAGTAAGTGTTTTATGTTAATTTATTTTTTTTATATAGACAATGGCACTTATCATGGAAAATGTTGTTGGAGACTACATCATTGGGGATAAAAAAATAAGTGTTATAGAATATGGCAATGATATTTTGGTGGAACTTGAAGTAGAGGATGAATTAGAAAAATGCATTAGCTTGGATAAAGCCAAGTGGAAATTTTTCTGTGACAATATAGAAAATATGAAGGTTGCTGTAAAGCAATACCTTATTCGTGGAAGAGAAGGAATATATAGACTCCATCTGGGGAAGGACATTTTCGTTTCGGTGGAAAATAGGGTAATGTGCATTGACATTAGAAAATGGTTCCTACCCAAAAATGATGTTTGCCTTAAACCTTCGAGAAGAGGAGTGGCATTAAAAATTTGTGAATTTGAGGAACTTTTCGGAACTTTATCAAACATTAATGAAGATATTCCCTATTTTGAAGGTGTAATACCTTGCCAGTATACACACAGTGAAAGTGGTGTTGTAGAAAAATGTGACCACTGCTTGCCCTCAGCATCATTTAAAGAATAGTTTATAGATTGACAAGAAATAATAACTAATGAGTGAAGCTATAATTTACCATATTTTCTGTGAAATTATTGTATATAATTGTATCTACTTCATATATTTCACTTAAAAAAAACAACAACAAAAAACATGCATATATTAACTTTGTTTATTTAACCTAATAAATATAAATAAAATACTTATTACAATACAACAGTTTTGGTGTTTTTTTTATCTCTTTTAAATATAAAACAAAAGAATGGGATATTGAAATTGAGAAAATTTGATTCAATAGTTACAAAATGATTTACTGCAAAGATAGTTTTTAATGCAAATGATGATATAATGCAACATAAAACTATGAGGAAAAAAATTTATTGTTGTAATTACTTTGAGACATACAAATATGTGTGTGCACACACACTGTAAATACTATAGCACCAAATAGATGACTTAACACAAAATGACTAGATCTAAACCAATAAAACACATGCCATTAAAAATAAAAAAAAAAACTATGCTTATGTACATTTGCTGTTGGAATATGTAAAAATTATAAATTGTCGTAAAAAAATCCTGAGAAAAAAAAAACACATTTGAATGTATTGATCAATATTAAATTAAAATAAGAGACCCATGGAGTTAAGTGATAACAACCTAAAAGAAATAAAAATGAGACACGTATAAAGTTTGCTTAATAAAACGGTAAAAACAAATTAATTAAACTTAAAGTACACAATTTTTTAACATTAGAGACTCAGCATGATTATGTCATTAATTTTAATCTAAGGGAAAAAAAATACCCTCACAAAATAAAAGAGGGGAAAATACACAATGTATCTAAATAACTATTTCTAAGGGGGGGGGGGGCATACAAAACAACAAATTCCTAAGAGAACAACTGCTACTATACAAAAAGTTAGTCAGCATGTGAGTGTGTTGAAGCCAAAAAAAAAACAATATGACTAAATTTAAACAATTTTAAGGAAACAATAAAATGTAATAAAAATGCCTGAGAAAAACATAAAGCTGCACCATGATATGTCTAAAGCACATGTATTATATATTATTGTTTTGGGGTTTTAAGTTTTCATACAATGACTTAATTGTAATCTGAGATCAACATGTTAATACTGTATAAAAAACCATTGCAGTCCCTCACTAAATAAAATACACAATGTATCTAAATAACTATTTCTAAGAGGGGGGGGGGGGCAACTGCTACTATACAAAAAAGTTAGTCAGCATGTGAGTGTGTTGAAGTTGAATCTGGAACGGATAAAAAAAAAAGCTGGACGCACGGTGTGTAAGTGTGTTGAAACCGAAAAAAAAAAACAAAAAAAAAAAACCAAGTTTTGTATATAAAAACAAAATGACTACACTTAAATATATTTAGGGAAAATTAAAATGTTATAAAAATGCCTGAGAAAAGCATAAATCTGCACCATGATATGTCTAAAATACATGTATATATAGATATATTATTTTTAGGGAATGTTAAGTTTTCATACAATGACTTAATTGTAATCTGAGATCAACATGATAATACTGTATAAAAACCATTGCAGTCCCTCACTAAATAAAATACACAATGTATCTAAATAACTATTTCTAAGAGGGGGAGGGGGCATACAAAATAAAAAATTCCTGAGAGAACAACAGCTTCTATACAAAAATGTTAGTCAGCATGTGAGTGTGTTGAAGTTGAATCTGGAACAGATAAAAGAGCTGGACGCACAGTGTACACACTTTCCTCGGAGGAATTCGATAGAAATGATGTATTTCTAAATGTCACTCTTTCCAAAGGCTCATGACGTCGTGGGCAACAGCATTTTCCCTGATTTGTGCGTTTTGTAGGCAGAGATGCACTCCAAACCCGGTTGCAAAAACTCCAAGGAACACTCCAATAACAACATAGATGACAATCAAGAAGGGCTCCACAACATCTAAAATTTAATGCAGGAATAAAAGTATATGGGTTAAAAAAAACTTTGGATATTATTGCTTGCATTTGGAAATGATAGGGAGAAAAAACATTTAAAATACTTCAATTTAGCAGTTTGTAAATACTTGCATTGTGGTAATGCTTGGAAGTCTGTGGGATAAACCGAGGTAGATAAAACATTGAGGGTGGTTGATTCATTATAAATCTGAGGTGTTGTAATGGTGGAGCTAGTTGGTTTTATCGTGAAAACTGAAAATTTTCGTCTTCGAGGTGAAGTTCTGAAAGTGCGGGTGGGTCGTTGAGGTGAAGTTTTTAAAGTGTGGGTTGTGGATTTCTAAAAAAAATAAAGAATTTATTTATTTCTTAATATATTTAGATAAAGCAGATATTAGTCCACTCCTTGTGTTTACAATATTTTACAAACTACATTTATATTTTGTGATTTTTAAGTAAAAAAAATCACTTAACAAAGTACTAAGACACCGTGTTGCAGAGGCGGTTGTTTACAGTAATCGTAATGTCAATGTCCCATCCCTTAAACAAAGTACAATCTTTGGAGAGTGTTTAATGGCTAAATTCTTGAGATGTGGGAGGTCCTTTTGCGTTAGTCCGAAGTCTTCCACTCCACTTACAATAAGGCGAGTAATTTTTTCCATATTAGCAATGCGGGTTTGCTTTGTGAATCTGTCACAAACAACTACTCCATACTTTTCATCACAAATCGCTTGAACACTGCAACCTAAAACGCAAACAAACCCTAATAATACAAGTAACGACATCTTCGATTCTTGTTGTTTTTTCGCTCCGGTGTTAGGTAAAACTAGTTTCATTTAGGTTTAAATAAAACACAAAGAATGTTTAAATCTTATTGAATAAAACAAAAAAGGGAAAAAAACCTAAAAATTATAAAAAGCATAAAAATCATTTTATACATTTTCATACACTGTTTTAAATTATTTAATGTATTCTTAAGTTTCTAAAGTTTGATAAATTTTACCACTAGATTTACCCAATACCAGATCCTAGACTTTGGTGGGAATAAGCTTTGGTGCATGGTAAAAGTAGGTAATTTGTAAAGGAGTGGGTAAATATAAAAAAAAATGTCCATGTATGATCATTTACTTGATCCATGTGTCCTTTAGGCTATGTAAATTACATAATAACCGTGTGAACATATACCTAAAACAAACTACTTTTTTGTTCATGAATATAGATAGATACTTTATAAATTAACAAATGTGTCAACGTGTGATTCTTTTATTATTACACATTTTTAAACGTATATTACCCACCATATGTATATATATGGTGTATATTTTGTAGCACTTTAACACCGCATCAAGATGAATCGAGAATTGTTTTTGAATATTTTGAATATTTTGGTAAGCGTTTAAATACGATATAAATGCATGTTGTTTTTTTTGTTTTTGTTTTTTTTAATTTTTTTTTTAAATTATATATATTAAATTTTAAAATATATAATATATATACATGCATGTATATTTAAAGTTTTGTTAATTTTTTTTTTTTTTTTTTTTTTAGAAACTTATCATATTATCGATGCCAATGGAGCCTGCTAAAGAACAGGGTTCCAGTGGAGCAAACGAAAAGGAGGAAGATACCGCGGGGGAGGAAGAAAATAATAGTGAGGCGGTATCTCCCCTGCATGTTGAGGAGTGCGATTGTGTAAGATAATTTTAAATATGATTTTGCAAACCAAAAAATAGTATTAAAAAAAAAAAACAAAAAACAACAAACGACTTCTTTTTTTTTAGCATTTATTTCATATTTTTACCATATAAAACAAACTAACAAATTATACATTTCATAATTTTCTACACAAATAAGTTAAATGTAAAATTTTATAATTATGTGTAAGACTAAAATGTTTTATCTACATAATAGTATTTGTAAACATGTTTTTTCCCCATAGTTTAAAGACGAAGATGGAAATTGCAGTATAGTATATTTCAGCGATTAAGGTAAGACTATTTTATTAATTCAACAGAATTATTCTCCGAAAGTAACAAAGGATTTCGTAGAAAAGTACTTATATCTGCATTAAACTTAGGTATCTCTGTTTCAACATGTTTGCAATCCATATAATTCATACGTGATAGTTCAACAGAAACAATGGATAAAATAGAAATAAAACAGGAAATGATAAAAATTTTAGATGAAGAAAATTTTCGTCGAGGTGCATTATTTACTGTTCTAATATTTTCTTCTTCAATATCAATATCGTGAGACATCCTCCTTGTTTCACGCTTGTTTTCGAAATAATTAGATATACAAAATGTTACTATCTAAATACTACGACATCCTAAATTTGTGATGTAATGAGAAATGATTTCTTCGTTAAATCTCAAATTATTTGTAAACAAATTTAAAATATCACAAAAAGATTTTCCTTCACATCTTAAAACGGAAAACAAAATACAAAAGAGTCCGCATGATGAAGTAAAGTAGTTCTGAATTCGTTTCTTTGAATAAATAAAATTAGCACCATTTGCTGTTAAAAACGTCGAAATAAAATTGTTGTATACATTTGGAGGGTATGCTAGTGAATCGAAAAAATTCTATACCATCTTCTGGGGATTTAGGAAAATATATATTTTTCATTTGATAGTAATAAATTTATAATTATTTGAGACTCCATCAGTTTACATTTACATTACGTGCTCCATCTATTGATAAACATGAAGGAAATTTAGCATACAATAATGGAGTAGCTGTTTCATTGAGCGGAGAATTAAATTTTAATTCTATTCGAGTGTGTCCTTTCTTTAAAAGAGGAAACATTCCATTTTTATCTGCTGAATCTAAATTAAACACATAAATATAGTACCCTTTTGAAAATTCTTCTCGAGAAATATTAACTACATTTGACTCATTACACAAACTATAAGATTCTAGATAATTGCTTGAAGAGAAGTTTGGAGTAAATGGAGATGATGGAATTGATTGACCATTAATAAAAAAAACCAACATATCCACAGTCGAAAGATTGAAAATTAAAGGGGTTCTTTTTATAGCTTCCGTTAAATCCTTCTGATGGAGTTATTGTTACAATAAGATGAGACGGTACAGTGCCTAAATATAAATCATCCGCACTAAAAGAATATTGTCCAGCTGGTATACTAAACGTTTTAATATCAGATCTATAAAACGGATAAAGAGCATCATGTTTTGAGATAGCTTCTTGATGTCCTATAAAAGCACCCGGAGTTAATTTTACGTGTTTTAACTTTTAATTTTAATTTAATTTTAACATCAACAATATTAACTTTATAATCCGCATTTTCCTCTGCGGATAATAGACAAAATTCTTTTTTATTTGGCCATAACTTAATTCCTAACTGAACACCATTGATTAAAAATCGATTTTGAAAATCATCCATTAAATCTAAACTTAAACCCCCCATAAATTCAACAATTTGACCATCTTTAGTCAATTGATATCTATAAAACAATGCATTGTTTTGACCCTGTAAAGCATCAGCATCTTCCAAACCATCCGCATTATCTTTAAAAAATCCTTCAGTTTGTAACATATTTGATTGTTTTTTCAAGTCCTTGTTTAAAATAAAATCAAGTATACTCTTATAAGCTTAATTATTAGACACAGAACTAGTTAATATTTGCTGTTGAAGTGTAAAATCCACCTGCGACCATATTATTCGTAAAGGAAGGTTAATTAATCCAACATTATTAACCGGAACAACTGGAATGTCATTTCCTGTTGTAATCTGTAGTTTGAGATAAAGTTAAGTTGATCGTAAGTCTACATACGTTGTTGAAGTACCAAACACATTAAATACCACAGGAGAATTTGGTAATAATTGTCCGGAAGGTATGTATTCTATCCATTCAAACGATTCCAACCAAGCATCTGTTGGTGGTAAATTAAAAACTGCAATATTATCGGAATGTCCGTCGGATGCTCCCTTAAATTTAAACATAATAATATCGTAGCTATTACAAAGAAAACTTAAATTTCTTTTCCGTGGAAAATTTCCTTTTCTTCTTTGGTGACGTCTTTTGGGTTCGCGTTTGACCTCCACAATGATTGTGTTTCCTCTTTTTTCTTTCTTTAGTATCACTTTTTTTCGACTTGAAATTAGACTGGTTTTTTTCTTTACTTATAACTGCACGTGCTCTATCTATTGCCTCTTTTGTTGGTGTTACCATTTTAATAATTGCATCGCTATCTCCTTTTCCGTGTTGGTTTTTACCGACTATGTAATTTTTTTTACGTTTTAGATTATTATCATTCACCATATCTGTAAAATGTTTTTTTCCAATTAACTGCTACAGATATATAGGGAATAATATTTGCACTCATATTTTTTTTCTAAGATGAAGTGTACATGAACACATCCCTTGAAGAAATGATAATTTACGCATACTATCGTCAGTTAAATAAATCCAAATTCTTTTTATCATGTTTTTTGAAACATTCATATAATAAGGAAAAATAAAGTTAAATGTGTAACTTTTTTTGTCTCCACCAAGTGATATTCGTCTCAAAATAGGTAATTGGTGATTTCTAATAAAACTATCTTCACAAACATCACAAAATACGTAAATTTCTTGCACTTTTTGTGATATTTCAAACGTATTATTGAAATTGATTTCTGTTAATGCACATTCCCATTTTTCTCCTAGTTCCAATTCATGTGGAAGTTCTATTGCAAAGTCGTATGGGGCATTATGTTCATAAACATTTGCACAATCTTTTGAATTTATCATTAAAAAATAACTCATTTTAAATAATAACTCATTTATTTATCCTTTACAATGTTATCTTCCGGAATCCAACTATTAAATGAAGAATTATAGCCCATCCATTTCACAAATATCTCCTTCTTTCCATTGCGTTTTCGTTTTTTAATTATACGTTCGATTTTATATGTTGTGTCATCATTAATAAAATTTTTTGAAGTTCTTCTTCGTAAAATTCACCAGTGATCATTTCATTATTAAAATCTTTTATTAAATATTTACTAATGCCTTCTTTGACGTGTCTGTCAGCGATAATGAATAATTCTGTACTCCATCGAATATCATATTCTCGTTCAAAAGTTTTTTTAATGGAAGAAATTCGCACAACATTGTTAATTAAAAATTTAAATGTGGTAGGTGGTTTTAAAAAATATGTATCATCATTATTTTCATAAAGCAGTTTCCATATCTTGATTTCATCTTTAAAGGTTACAGAAGCTGGAGTCATTCTAATTGATCTATGAATAGTATTATTATAAAAATTTGTAATATCATTTAGTTTGTCAACCCATTTAAAATTTGAATTATGCATATATTTTACAAGTTTTGATACATCTTTCTGCAAAATGTGCCTTAATCTCAGTGTTTTGAGTTGTAAAATAATCAATATTTTTTTCCTGAAACATTTTCTTAACAACAGCGTTATTAAATTCTTTGCCTTGATCGCTTCTCACCTTCATTGGACCTCGATTAGATGAATAAAATATTGACTGAAATGCTAATTTAATATCTTTTCCTGTGTTATTTTTTAGAGCACGAGTAAATGCAAAACGAGAAAATGTATCAATAACTATATAATTGGTGATAAGAAAAATTAGAATCATATAATTTTAATTTTTAGATAGTACTTAAAGTCATGGGTGTTGATTACAAAATGTAATAAGTTGGCATGGTGTAAGTCATTAATAAATAGGGATTTCGAATAAAACTACTCGCATTCAAATCAGGTATTTCTGTTCCAGCATGAATATACATATATGTTTAAATGTTTAATTGTATACATGATTTTTAAACTATCAATTCTATAACAAACAATATTACCAATTACCGGTGACATTTACTGCATGTGGCAATTGCAAATGATGTATGCATATACTTGTACATACAATTGTATTGTGTACCAGGTCGGGTATGTGACATATTTACCCTTATACATATATTTAAATAATTAACCTCCATTTAAGATCACCGGTACAGTAAATAATTAGCCTCTAGATTTTACTCTTACATACATGTATCTTTAATTTGTAGACGTAACATTTTTAAAACCCACAGCTAGGAAATAATACTTTGAAAATGAATTACAAATGTAAATAAACTTTCATTCACTAGACTTATCGTATACACGTACATACTAAGATTTCAACGCCTTTAGAAACCCTGACGTGCACCTGGGCACACGACACACATGTTGTGTATATCTTGTATATTCTGTGTTAGTTCCAGGGGTTTTCTTAACTTGGACAAACAATAGACTCTAATTAGATATATACAAACGAACAAAACTATGTCTAGAAAGACAAAGCGGTAATATCCCGCCCGGTATAACCAAGGCAGTTGAGAGTCTTCTCATCTTTAACATGTATCTAGCATATCTATATTAAACCTAGAAATGATTAAAATTGAAAAAAAAAAATACATATCTTAAACCGATTAAATTAAATCATGCATTATTGGTTCATTTTTTTATTTTGTTTAATAACCGGATGAACTAAAAGAGAGAGAGAGGAGAGAGAGAGAGAGAGAGAGAGAGAGAGAGAGATTTCACCGGTTAATAGAAAACAAACATACTTTAATATAATTTCATGCGCAGATTTAGATACAGAGACTGCGCTCACCCCTACAATAATTTTGAAACAAACAAAAAAAAAAAATATAAAGAATTTTATAACGGCAATCTGTGTCCATTGGAGGGGTGTTGATAATAGCGATCTGTGTTTAATGGAGTGACAATTAAAACCGCCTGGAACACCCCCCCCCTCCCCACTTCCTTGAAAATTATATCATCACTCGGATCACCCCCTCCCATCCCTATAAAAGAGCTTTTGCATTTAATATATGTTTTCAAGATGAATCTGTTCAGCTTGCTCAAACGTGACTTAAAGGGAACTTAAAGATGGTGTAAAGACAACTTAAAGGGAGCGTAAATGCCACTTAAAGATGCTTAAAGGTGGCTTAAAGATGGCTTAAAGGTGACTTAAAGAAGTTTGGACATTAAGGACCTATAAGCTCAGCTTAAAGGTGACTTAAAGGTGGCTTAAAGATTGTATATCCTTTAAGCCACCTTTAAGTCACCTTTAAGGACTTGCTTAAAGATTGTTTTTCGCCCTGTGAGACATATAACACAAAGAGGTCTGGCCTTTGAAAAGGTATGAGTGTGGGAGGCTGAAGACCGTTTTGTAGCTGGTGGAGGAAGCAGACCCCGATATGGAGGCCACCCAAACATGCAGTGAGACCACCCAAAACCAGATACACATGTTGGAATGCCCGGGATGCAGCCATGAACATATAAAGAATGGGTATACATAATCTAAGAAACACGTGCAAACATATTTCTCTTTATTGTTTATAACAATGTATTTATCTTAACTAAATTTACAAGGTGGTGATATGTTTATTACAATGCACTTATTTGATCAAACTTACTAGATGATTATAATATTGAGTGACTGAAACATGGTTATAACTTGGGTCTTGGAACAAATCAATGATGGAGTCCAGTTTAAAATTTGAGCAACGGAGTGCTGCATACAGTACACAGAAATGTCTACAGGTGTCCGAGTTTAACGGCTGTATGAATACTTGACGAGCGATATAAACGTAATGGCGGACTTTGATGCAGTGGACAACGTTGAACTCTCCTTTAAAGTGAGAGCCGACAGGTTCTTGACCGTGAAGCCCTTTAAGAATCAAACGACGTGTGCGCTTAATTGTTACCCGGGGTTACGGGGTTGTAGCTACACAGGAGTTAACACATTTTGTAAGCGGAGTTTGTAAAACGTGTAAGGGTATCGTAAGGGTCCACCCCAGTGTTTATAACAACCTGAAGGAGAGATAATCAGCTAGTTTTTCTGATGTTTGTGAAAATCAATTATTAAGGGAAGGCGGTACTTTTACAAGACACCTATATAAACCCCTACATTCAAACTATATATATAGTCTTTTTAATTAAATCATTACGGACTTACAGTGGACAACGTTGAACTCTCCTTTAAGGTGGGAACCAGCCGGTTCTTGACCGTGAAACCCTTTTTAATGACCTGAAGTTGGACCTTAGACAGTGGGTAGCCCCTAACCCCAACAATGAAAGGGATAACTTTGACCCTTGCAAGGTGGAAACAGTTCACAAACGTGATTGATGAGATTGACCAGGCTGCTAAGAAGTTGTGGGTTGAAGACCCTGAACTGGAGGAGAAAAAGTGACACCTGGGCGGCAATGTATTGTTACAGTGAACCCCGCATATTCAGTGATGGACATCCGCCATGTTGGGTTCCAGAAGGGCAGACGGAGGTGACGACCACTCGAAGAGGTCTGACCTTGAAAAGATATGAATGGGGGGAGATAAAAATAGATAAAAACTTCGTTGGAGTTGGTGGAGGAAACAGTCCCAGACCTGGAGTTCACCTAGCCATGCAGTGAGATCCACCGAAATCAGATTGGCATATCAAAAACTCGGAATGCAGTACATGTACATATTAAGAATGGACTAGTTAAAAAAAAAAGGAAAAAACGTACAATTATATTTATCTTTGTTGTTTATTACAGGACATTTATCTTAATTAAATTTACAAGATTGTGATGATATGTATAATTAGAATTCACTCATTTTATCAAATTCACAAGGTGATCATAATTTTGGGTGACTAAAACATGGTTATAATTTGGGTCAATGATGGAGTCCAGTTTAAAATTTGAGCATCGGAGTGTTGCATACAGTACACACAAATGTCCACAGGTGTCTGAGGTTAACGGTTATAATTGACGATTGATATAAACGTAACAAACAGCGTGTTCAGTCTATAGACAAGAACTGATAGGTGTTTGTCCAAAAGAATCAAAATACTCGGGGTGTCTTTTTTGGAAAAAAACAACCAAAACCACCACCCATTGAATCCTTGGTTCCTTTGTCCTCTCCGTATTTACAATGTATACCTTATTTTCAAAATGGCAGGCCTGAAAGGTTTCAACCGACCACACTCCTCTGAAGCTGGGTCCGCAAAAGTAAGACAAGACCCGATACACCTCCTTAGCTTCATTCCTCGACAACGTTTCTAGCTTGGTCGATTTTGGTCCCTACACAACACACAAGGAAAGGAGTAATATTCCCTCTCGCTAGGAAGAAACAATTAACCACGGTAGCCGACGAAATTGAGCAGGCTGCCAAGAAACTTTGGGGCGTTGCACCTAGGTATTAACTTGTTAGTCTATGCAAACCCAGCCTATCCGATAGTCGACATTCGACACTTGTTGATGCCGAAAGACAAGACTGAAGTGGAGCCAGACGTAGAGGCCTAAAACTGAATAAGCTCCCGTTTTAAGACCGCCGAGACGCATGCGAAACAAACCAAACAAAACTGGCATGTTTAAGTAAACAATTAACGTATGCTCAAGACATACTCTTGAATAAATTATCCCTAATGGCTACATTCAAGATTGACGAAAATATCCGTTGCTACCCTTTCTTTAACATACATAAGTCAAATCATGAATTTAAATAGCGATTCGAAATAACTGATTCTGATTCTACTAAAACTTGAGAACATCAAGCCGGACTATCACATACTTGTCTAGTTCAAACAAGGGTAACGTACGTGTATATACATAATTTACACGCCTTATGTCCGTAGGCTAACTTTTTACATCTCGTCGTCCTGCCTTTACTAGCATAAGGAAATACACTTACACAGTAAAGTAACAATGGGCCTTGAGGGTATGAACGTACATAAATACCAATTAAACACAGACTTTGCATAGCTTGTTTTATAGTTATTATGGTTTTCTAAAGCTTTTAAAAAGCATTATTTTGGTCCAAACAATATATAATATCCCATTACATTTCCTTAAACCATAGTGATTACTATCATGACTTCATATTGAAAATACATCCATGAGAGATAAACGTAATGGAATAAGCAGATGCCCAATGGTACTCAAAGGGTTTATATTTTGACAGCTTTTTTAATTATCAGTTCTCGGAAAGATTATGAAATGCTGCCGAACCTATTAAAAATTTATTCCATTGCCTTTGTGACTAACAAACTTTCAAATCATGTTGATATGAACGTCAGACATTGCTCCTCGACTGACGACCAAATGGTCGTCAATGGACGTAAATACTATTTATTAGTCAGCCCGCGGGCTGACTAATTAAGTTAGGATGAAACTTCAAATGCGCTTGCGTAAATTGGAATTCTGGGAATTTGCCAGTTCGTGGTAAAGAAATTCGAAGAAGTTATGAAACTGGTCAGTTTCTAGGTCAAACTGCGCATCGGAAGACTGTCAATGGCGTCCGTAGCCACAGTCCGGAGTCCGCGTATATCTTTCCGACTCTTTAAGTGAGATTGGAAAGTAAATTCATCTTGTATTTTAATACATTATGTATTCACTTTGGACCTAAGAATTAAATTCCGCTGGCTGACTTTCTTAGCTTTTTAAAAAGCTAACCTTGTTTCAGGCTTAAACCAGTGTTGAATCTTGAAAACTGTGTACGACTCATTCCAGAACTTTGTAGACGGTAAAAGGTAACTCGCTCATAGAAATGTGCCTTGGGGCAATATATTACATTACAAGGTTAGCTTTTTAAAAAGCTAAGAAAGTCAGCCAGCGGAATTTTAATTTAAGGGCAAAAGTGAATACACAATCTATTAAAATACTAGATAAATAGTTTCCAGAACAATAATAATAGGCGAATTTTAGTTTGCACCCTTGTTATTATGGCTGTACATGTAGGTGAGGAGATGAGCATGTAGCGGTGTACATGCAAAGTATGACTGCACATGCACCTACTTAATACCTAAAGTTGTAATTTTGTGGACATAGCTCTCTGATCATGAATTATAGTCTGGTGGCAAACTACTTCCAACATCTCACTAAGAGAGTTGGGAAGATATACACTGTACGCGGACTCCGGACTGTGGCTGCAGACGAAATCCATTGACCGTCTTCTAATACATTGATGCGCAGTTTGACCTAGAAACTGACCGGTTTCATAACGTCTTCGAATTTTTCTAACACAAACTGTCTAATTTCTTCCCAGAATTCCAATTTACGCAGGCGCAGTTGAAGTTTCATCCTAACTTAATGCAGGTCTCACAGCACTATTTTTCCGAAGGTTCACGTCAAAACATGGCTGAGGCAAAATAATTCCCGAATTCCCCTTCGTTTTTAGGGGTATTCCGCCAGCGACAGGGACTGTAATTTTTTATGAGATGAAAAACAACGCGTAAACTGCCTGATTTTCCCACTTTTGTAAAAATACGAGGTCACTTGAATTTTTGATGTCAGTTGTTTCGGCAGGGGTGTGAAAAGGCTCGGACGTGATTTTCAAGCACATGTGTAACTTTGATGTAAACAAACTCTCGTGCCTTTGTGGATGGCTGTGTGTTTTTTGCTACTAAATTGGTTAGGAACGATTGTTTTAAAAGTTGTAAAGAGGGATTTTCCAAGAAGTTTGTTTTAAACTTGCTACCCGTGTCTAAAGTTGCGTAATTTTGGTAAGAATATATAGTAAATATTAATAGTGGTGTGCAACCTGAAGGAAAAATTGCTATGATGTGTTTTAAGTCATAAAGTGGGGTGTTTTGGCGTTCTATCGATGTGTGTAGATTAGAAAGTACCAACAATGGGCCTTTGTGGCCGGCACCTCTCTTATTTTGTTGTCAATGGCGCATACAAAATTAGCCCAGATTTTCTCTGAAATTTCGTAGAACATCAGACAGCGACCCGATTATAGTGTATCGGACCGTCCAAACTGCCCCGAAAAAATATAGGAGCTTATCCAGAAAGTTGACTTTATCGTCGTAAACCAAAAAACCTTCTATGTAATACGAATTTTGTGTAAAATGAGTTATTTAGACGCTTGTATGTTATACAGAAATTATAAAATTATGCCGCTAAATCGGCAATATTAAAGTGAATTATGAATTTAGCTATGATGCAGCACCCGCATTAGTTTTATTAGAACCAGACAATGCTAATTTAGATGAAAATGCACGCCAATTCTTTAAAATTCAATGATATTACGGCAGTTTTTCAACCCCTCCCCCAAAAGGCAGGGTTCCCTAAACTTGTACATGTATCTAATCGCGGGTCGTCATGATATTAACAAGTTTGCATTGTATTGTGAATAGACATGCATATTTGCACAAATTAAAACCAAAAAAATCATTCAAAATTAGCACGCCGTGAAATTAAATACAGTATAACTTTTAACATATTTTCATAAATCAGAGGCCACCGCGAGCACCATGGTTTCAATAATCGCTCATAACTTTTTGATATAGCTACATAATTCTGTAAAACTTTCCACATATATTCCACAATAAATGTTTTTGTGTTTGCAGATTTTATTTTTGCGGGTGTAAAAAAATAGATTACTTGCAGGTCTCACAGCACTATTTTTCCGAAGGTTCACGTCAAAACATGGCTGAGGCATAATAATTCCCGAATTCCCCTTCGTTTTTAGGGGTTTTCCGCCAGCGACAGGGACTGTAGTTTTTTATGAGATGAAAAACAACGCGTAAACTGCCTGATTTTCCCACTTTTGTAAAAATACGAGGTCACTTGAATTTTTGATGTCAGTTGTTTCGGCAGGGGTGTGAAAAGGCTCGGACGTGATTTTCAAGCACATGTGTAACTTTGATGTAAACAAACTCTCGTGCCTTTGTGGATGGCTGTGTGTTTTTGCTACTAAATTGGTTAGGTTCGATTTTTTTAAAAGTTGTAAAGAGGGATTTTCCCAGAAGTTTGTTTTAAACTTGCTACCCGTGTCTAAAGTTGCGTAATTTTGGTAAGAATATATAGTAAATATTAATAGTGGTGTGCAACCTGAAGTCAGCCCGCGGGCTGACTAATAAGCTGCATCGAGTATGGCGTGTTACATGTAGCAACGTGTCAAACTTCATGTACAATTGTGACGGTAACTACCATTTTCAACTCAAAACAATTTTATATATCCATGAAATATAGAAAAGAATATTTACATGTAACATATGGGTTACACAGTAATTAAAAAAGCGAATAATTGGTAACAATATTGTAATCATAAAGTAAAAGATTCTGTTCTATCGCATATCCCGTGTGTAGATGCTCCAAGTCAAACTTGGAATTTCCTTATAATTATTTGGAAATCATAATTTGGAATTTCTGAGTTACAATTCGGTCTTTTGGAACACTATTCCGAATGTTTCCGAATATCAAAGAACTAAATACATTCTTAAAACACCCGTGTTATTTCCAAGTGACTTCCTAATTACTTCCAAGTCACGTCCGAATGATTTCCAAATCGACCTCCACGTGATTTCCAAATCACTTCCAAATGAAAAAAAAACCAAAATAAAGTATCACAGTATTTCAAATATGGAAGTAATTATTAAATAATTTCAAAGACATTGCCCTTTATATGCCATATTTATGTAATGAAATATATTTATTTCTTTTGAAGTACATGCATTTATATAACATCTTACAGTTTCAAGGAGCTAACTTGAAAGTCTATATTCTGGAAAACACTGAAGTGCGTATGGGACAAGATCAGGGAAGAAAGTATGGGGTAACAAATGTTTTGTCAAAGTCAACAGACTATAACCGTCTTCATGAATTGGTTATGCCCGAAAAGTTTATAATGAAGACTAAGGGATCAGTGAACAAATGCCTTTTGTTAAAAAATTACGCCATTAAAGAAGATGGAAATATCAAAATATCCGATTACACTACAGTAAGTATATTTACTCTATCAGCAGTTCTATCACAGATTTTATATAGAAGCATAGGCCTATATAATAATATATAAGGATGATTGCATTGGATGTACATGTAAAGCATGTGAAAAAAGTAAAATAATATGCTAAGACTGTTAAATTAGGCCTATTTAACATAAGCTTTATAAATGCACTCACATGTACAAAAAACTATTTTATACACATGATTTTATGCATTTTTTGCTGCGTTAATTAATAGTTGAGTCCTGTAACTGCACAAAATGTCCAAATTATTTTTGCCACATTATATTTAATGTTACTATGTTTACGATGTTATGTTACTATGATCTTGTGAATCTAGCACTATACTGTTTTTTGGTATTTGTTGAAAGTTTGATTTCCTTAAAAAAAACCAACACAATTGAACATTTCCCTTTCACTCTTTAAGTAATGAAAGTTTTGATTTAAGCATAATTTTAAGTGAAAAAAGGAACATTTACCAGTAAACAGAAATTTGCCAATTAGAATACATACACATGTAGCTAGAACCCATTGCTATGGTTTTGAGTAAATTGATATTTGGGATAGGGTAATACATTGAGACAAATGAGGGCAAGTGTCTTACACAGAATCAGAATGAGACCTATATATCTATTAATAATTTTGAATCATTAAGCTCATGACATAAAAAAACATAAGTCTTAAGTTAACACTTATTTGCTTGTGTATACAATTCACCAGCAGCAAGAGGCCCCCAGAAGAATGCAGGAAGAAGTATAATAATGCTAAACAAAGGAGTAAGTTAATTTATAATATATGTATGTACATGTACATGTATAAGTATAGACTCAATTAAAAGATATGAATGTAATATTTATTTTAATTAACATATGTCAAATGTGTAATTACTTTGGCTAGCTGTACAATATTCAGAAAGTTTAAATAAAACATTTATCATACCATAATTAACCTTGATATATTTCATTGAATTTTTAACAGCCAAAGAGAAAATCGATTTCCTGATGAAGGAATTTAAGAAGACAGGTGGGGGACAGATAGAAGTTGAATTGACTGAAGCAGAGGAAGTCCTTCTTGAGAGACAAGAGGGAAGGCCGAGCCTTTTTGGTCTTGAAGGAGGCTTTGACAGTGATGATGAGACAGCAAAGTCTATGATTTTATATATGCTATACACCGGTGTAACATTAATATTTCTATCATTGGGGCCAACACAACATATGTTGCACTCATACCCATTCAATTACTGTGTTGTTATACGCTGAAATACAAATGCAAGAATAATTATACCCCCGCAAACGAAGTTTATTATACCCCCGCAAACGAAGTTTAGGGGGTATATTGCTTTCACCCTGTCCGTCTGTCTGTCTGTAGACGCAACATTGTCCCCCCTATAGAATTTTTTACTACTGCATGGAACAGTCTGAAAATTTGTACATATGTTGAACACCATCTGAAGATGTGCACCTGCAATTTTTTTTAAGATCGGACAAGATTTAATGATTTTATGACAGTTTTCATTTTCCTTATTCTATATATTATACACTGATGTTGAAAAGTAAGGGAGGTAATCCTTACAGACTTTATTAATAAATTAATAGTAAGCACTCTAAAATATATTTATATTAATACATCCAGATGGAGGTTTTTTGTCTTTATTTCTTAACTTAAATTATTAAGGTCTTCCGTTTCCAACGGAAGACCTTACTATTATTGTGCCTGTAAGATTATTCTTATTTTTCTTTTTTTTTTCTTCCTAGACGCGAACTTTGAGGCTTCATATCTTGCTCATTTCTGAACGGTTTTTGCTCAAATTTTCAGGGCTTATAGACATTACGCTATCTAAAACATTTCATAAACTTTAAAATTCCTCTTCCGTTAACGAGTTATTCCCCTTTTAAATTTTTTTAGGGCCTTTGGTTTCCAGACAAAGGCTCCGAGACTATGATAACAGGGAATGGGAATCCAGCGAATTTGAATAACAGAGACATTGAAGTTGTGCACATCGATTTTTGTTTTTCGATTACGTTTGTTATTCAGAAAAAGGTAGGGGGTCAAAAAATAGGATTCCAAAAAGTGAGAAAATTTAGACATATTTTGCTTTGTATCTTTTAAACGAAAAATATTTTGTTAAGACATGTAGAATAAAAGTTGTGCAGAATGTTAAGGGCTTTCATTTGACACCAATAAAAAAGGGCTGGCCCCTAAAATTAAGGGCCAATAGCGCTTGAAAGTTTTTGCTTAATAACTAAAAAACGGTTAGGATTTCCATATGGCTGTCGCTGGAAAAGTTGTTTGTTGGGATCTCATAAAGGTCGTTGTTTGACGAACGTAACATGTTAGGAATCTGTCAATTTTAAATGACATTTTCTTCCAATATAAAACGTGATTATTTTTCTTAAAAACAAGAATTAATTTTTATAATATCTGGTTAGAATATTCATGTAGTTCCTACTTTATTAAAGCATGTTTTAAAATGTGCTTTGAAAACAAAACATGTGTTACCTCCGCGTGGATTTCGATCACGCTAAAAAAAGTTGACGAAATTCAACTCACGATACCAAAAATTTGGTGTATCAAACAAAAAAATTTTCGGTACCAATTTTTTTCACAAAAATTCCCTCTTTTTATCGGTGCAAAGTTTATTTCGATATTCACAGGATTAACAAAGATATGAGACTTTGTTTACACTATACCCGTTTTTTACGCACGACGCATAGAAATGCGTATATGCCATGGAAGGGGTTAACCAACATCTGGAAAAACATCCCTCAAGCATTTCTGAACACTTTAGTGGCATCAATTAGGCGTCGCTGTCAAGCATGCGTGAACGCAAATGGTGGTCACACGCGTTTTTAATTTTGTTAATTCAATTTCAAATAACAGTGACTTTCGAGTGCTGAAATTGACGTTAATCGGCGTTGACATTAATGTGTTATGAGATGTTGTTACGAATACATGTGTTAACAGTATTACAAAAAGTAAAATTTGTTCATTGTAATTTTTAAATGTTTTTTCATATATTAGATAATGCACAGTTTCTTTTTTCCGCTAGTATATTCATGAAGATTAAATTTAAGAATATCAAGAAAATCCAATAACTCTTAAATATCATCAATATTTGTAAACTATTATATACTACATGTATATTTTACGGAGTTAGCTCACATGAATTATCTGTTATCCATTCATCATGCCTGTACAAATGATTTGCATCTGTTAAATTGAATTTTGTACATATTGTACATAGGTATTTTCTCTCAGTGCACGCAGCTAGGTTAAGGACGCTCATGGATTACCGTATGAAATAAATGCACTAAACAGACTTAATTTTAGACAGTATACAAACTCATCTAAATAGGGTATTGATAAAGTTTATACATTATTATGTTATTATCGATCTCCCTTACATTTTAAATCGGAAAACAGCCACCGCATCAGCTATTTACCACGTGATACGCTTACATATGATTTTATTTATCGCAAAAGTTCAACGATATATCAATGAAAGATTAAATTGTTGTTTATATCACTTAAAAGATAATTAATTGCCTAATATAAAAAGTCCTGGAAGCAAATATATTAGTACTAGCAACATGCTTAAAGCAATATGAGCTGTATTTTATAGAATTTTATTTTGCTGCAAAAACCTGCTAGTATGATAAGTCTGCATGTAAATTAAACTCCTCTGATAAATAAGATTTAATAGAATCATTAATTTTCGTCAGAAGAAAGATTTCTCTTCTAAGGAATATATAGGAAATCAATTTTTGTACAGGATGACAATAATTCAATTTTGCTTCATTTAAGGCTTCTTTACGGCTTTTCCAATAAAAATATGGCTAAAAGAACTTTAAAAACCATGATATTTTTGGCATTTTAGTAGAAAATAACATTTTTCGTAAGAAAACATTTCAGTATTAAAATTGCAGCTTATATTGCTTTAATTTTAGCATTGATAGTTCAAGTTGTAGAAATTTTGTCGTTAACTGAGTCAATTAACGTGTCAAAAATGTTTCCTTTCAAGCCACAACTTGCTCCCAGCATTTTTACAATCACTGGTATTTAATGAAAATAAAAAAGTTCAACGCAATCCTTAAAATTGACGGGATATCGTTGAATGTTTGCAATTTTAGACAGGTATAAAAGATTTTCAAACGCACTGATGACCAGGATGAAAAAAAGATTATCTTACGTTGTGAAGCGCGGAAAATTTAAAGATTTACATCGTTAATCGTTGGTTATTCCTTATCTGCACATTTCATTAACCTTTTGAACGTTTCAAT
The DNA here is from genome assembly GCA_020458035.1 of Magallana ariakensis. Classification (NCBI taxonomy): domain Eukaryota; kingdom Metazoa; phylum Mollusca; class Bivalvia; order Ostreida; family Ostreidae; genus Magallana; species Magallana ariakensis. The sequence continues at coordinate 24,037,716 of CM035811.1, read as the reverse complement.
TCGTAAGTACACAGGAAAACTACCCTCTCATTATTTTTTGTTCAGTTAAAACAGAATGGAGTGATGAATTCCACAATGCACCATACCAGATAACTACACGCGCGGATCTAAGGTCTGGGATGGGGCTGGTTTTCTAAACGTCTTCCCCATATATCTTTAGACTAATTTAAGTGTCTAAATAACAGGCTAAAGAAAAGGATATAAAGGCCAGATCCACGTAAGATCGTTGTTGAAATAATGAATAATTTCAATTAGAATTCAGATTGTTTATACAGATTTGTAAAGGTTGAGTAAATCTTTATAATGCATTTAACAACCCAAATAATGTATATATACACTAGAATTTGTCCAGGTGTCCTCGTTGTGAATTACTTGTATATTATGTGTGGATTGCAGGGTTTTTTCTGTCCAGGGTGAACAAAAGAGCACTACACAGTGTAATATACGAGGTGTATCATACTAAGACATATATTGGTAATCTTCAGAAATCTTAGATAAGTGGATCTATTTTAATAAAGATAATTTACCCTTCTTAAAGATGGTGAATAATATTCATAAAATAATATGTTTGTGCAAGATTTAAAAAAAAAAAAACCAAAACCCAAAAACTATTTTTACAAAGAGAGAAAGAAGATAACTGAAAGAGAAAGGTCTATTAGTGTGATAATGATTCACACCATGAGAATTTAAATTGTCTCGACACACACACACACACACACACACACACACACACACACACACACACACACACAGTTACGTGTATGACGTGGCAACTGAACACCTTAACTTCCCACATGCAAATGGACACTTCTTGACAAATGGAGTTAGAGGGAAGAAATGTTCATTTTTTCACTAGAAATAACAACTAATAATGGTATTAGACCTAATATGTATCAAAAAAGGTTTATTTCAATCCTTGATTTTTCACATACCAAATGAACACTTAACTCATACACAACCAAGCGAACACTTTCATTTACACACTATCCATTGAACACTTCTAAAGCACACAGTCAACTGAGCACGTCTGGCACACACAGTCATTTCAACACGTATAATACACACAGCCAACTAAGCACATTTTGCACACACAGTATCAACTGAACACTTCTAAAGCACACAGTCAACTGAGCACGTCTGGCACACACAGTCATTTCAACACGTACAACACACACAGCAAACTAAACACATTTAGCACACACAGTATCAACTGAACCCTTCTAAAGCACACAGTCAACTGAGCACGCCTCACACACACTGACATCTGAACACATTTAGCACACACAGTCAACTAATCACTTTCTTTCGAAGACTTATGAAATTACAGGTATCTGCGGCTGAAATCCATCTTTTAAAAAAATATATTTTCTGACCTTGACCTTTTGACTTCAAAAACAATAGGGGTCTTCTTATAATTTCAATGAAATGCTCAGAGAATCTTTAATATACTTCCTGGAAATGAGTGTTCCAACAAACAGAATGACAGTCGAATGGAAAGAAAAATGAATGAAACCATTGAAATTGCAATGTTGCAGCATGCTGTCAAAAAAAGGTAACGTTATGGGGTATATAAAATCCTCTAAACAGCTTGACAGGGTGGGGTGTTTGACTATGAACAATGCCTTTTAATACATACTGTAGATACCCTAAACTTTCTATTTTATACTTTAGGGGAGTCATGCTTAATAATGCTCATGCCAATAAAAAGTAACTTACAATACAGGTAACATATATTTATTTATAATTATTATGCAATTTTGGGACATTCAAATGATGCATACATTTCCACAACAAAATTTAATTTTTGAATGACCAAGTTCTGAGGTACAAAGTAATACATTTCATGCATATACTGTGTACAATATATAATCTATATACTTTGACTACGCTTTACACCCAGTTCCACAGTTATGTCCACTCTGGGAGCTAACAATAAAGGTCAGACTCTGAAGCTTGATCTTTGATTTTCTTGAATATTACATACATTTGCAAAGAAAATTATAAGAATCTTCGTCTTCGTATTACAGTCCTTAATTTTTTAAATATCATGAGATATTCCATTATACAACTTTTTATACATGTAATTATACTTAACAAAAAAAATTATACCATAGGTAAAAAATGATACCTGTGTTCTCTTCTTAAAAGAAATCATATTTTTCACAGCAAATTTTATTTTACTCCAGTGAAATTTTTTCAAAGATGACTCTTTTTGTTAAACATTCAAACAATCTATTTGACCTGGAGTTTTGTTTCTTCTAATGAACGAACTGAACTGCTTCTCTAACGCCCTCTTCTCCTCGGCTGTCCATACATGTCTTTCAACTACAATGATAGAACCAGCATGACATCAAAGTAAAGAAAGATAAATTAATGAAACTGTCTTCATACTTTTATGTCTTGATTTTTTAAGTCACTAGATAATTTAAATTCAAAGGCCTGATAGGCCTATCGCATTGAATGCAGGGCATATTAAGTTGCCATAACACCTCAAATTTTTGATTGGTGGCTTCAATTTCTCTAGAAGTCGCCAAATTGGCGACTATTTTAAACTGACTTGACTATCACCAAATTCTGGAACTACAAACATTTTCACCATTTTTTTTTGTACCTGAAGAGGTGAAAAGAAGTTAAAAAGCTGTACATATATTGAGTTTTCTTTGTCCCCTTTATTAGTTTTTTTCAGTCACACAAACGCAAATGAAATTTCATTTTGCATCAGTGCACACAGAGCTCATGTAGACCAGATAATACAATAGCTGCCCCAGGTAATTGTTGGCTCCACAAAATTGACAGTTGTGAAATGCTGCATTAGCCGAGGGTCATGAATTGAACAAACTTGAATCTACACTATGTAATGACAGGTTTCACAAGTTTCTCTCTGGGCCAATGGTTCTTCTCTAAAAGATTTTTGAAAGATGACACCAATTTTTCACCAATTCTTAATTATCACCCCTTGCAAGAGGGCATGGTCCTTTATTTGAACAAACTTGAATCCCTTTATCCCAGAATGATTTATGGCATTAAGTTTGGTTGAAATTGGCCCAGTGGTAATAATAATCAATAAAATTTAAAAAAAATGAATACTTAATAGTTTAAAACTAATTTTTAAAATTTCATTTGCAATTGAACTGCAGCATTTTAATTATATTTTTAATGTGAAAGTTTGTTAGGCCTATTCACAGACTTACGATGTCTGCAGTCTCTACTCCCTGAAAAAAAAAAAAAACTTTGCCTGTGCTTTTTTCGTGTACATCTTTATATTTATTTATAACACATCACTGCCCTGAGAAACTATTTATTGCATTGATAATTTAGCTAAAATACCCAGGACAACTTTCATCCATGCTGTCAAACTGCACATAGAAATCTTTAAAACGCTTTGATATGTTGTGTTTTCTATTGAATTATTACAAGCGTTTTTTAAACTCTGATTTGTAAAGACTATTTTTAAAATCAAATGCGGTTGGTAATCTTGATTTGGAATAAAAAGTGTTAGGGTTGGTGCATAAAAAAAGGGTAGGTAAGGAAACCGGAAACACATATTTTTTGTTTGGCCTTAGCATAATGTCAAATTAGTTATCGAACAGTGAACATTTCACAAAAATCTCAGTTAAAGCATGTGGAGACGTTTATTTCTGTGCTGATTGCGTATGAATTGGCAAAATGTATTCATTGTCAATTGAAAGTCGCAGATTCCTAATGCAAACATATAGGGAAATAATTAATAAACTAAATTAATATATTGAACAATAATACTACATTTATAATACATATATCTAATGTTTTTGTGTAAAATTATTCAGTAAGGCTGACATCAGTAACCGAGTTAATTAGTTGGGTCACGTGTATAAAAGCGGTGTTTAATGATTGAGCACGTGTCACACCACCAGTACATACATCCTGACCTATATAATTCAGGTCGGGTCCTTTGCGCAGGTATCGGACAACCGGGCGGTATTTTCAAAAGTGATTAAAAGGGGTGCAGATGATGAATCTGATCAATGTGGACACTTCTCAGTCTTTACTCAATCCAGCAATTAGTGTTACGAAACTCCAAACACTGAATCATCACCCACAACGTCCTCCCGAAAGTATATATAAATGGTGTGTTTGCAAACAGAAATTATCATTGACAAAAAATCTGATCATGGCAGAAAAATTCTATGACTTTCTGTAAGTAGAACAATTTTTATTAAATAATCATTTTTTTAACTTATATATAACATAGTTTATTTTTCTACGTTTGATGGGTGAAGAACTAGAAATGGAATTTTTAGAATTCACTATGGATCTATTTTACAGTATTAATTTTTTTCTCCTGACAGTGAAGCAACAGACTCAAACAATTCGTTTGCTGACTTCGAAAAGATTTGGGTTCAGATGGGTGAACAGTTGGAAAAAGAGTGGTCCTTTTCAGTGAGGTAATTATAAGATATGTTTTTGGTTATTTCTCTTTGACTATGTCCTCTTTAGTTAACTGACCAAACGTATAAAAATAATTTGAAATATGCAAACAAAAATGTTTTTAAAATCCAATCGTATGCCATACAACTATACTATTAGCAAGCCCCTATCAATCAATCAATCAAGAGAGAGAGAGAGAGAGAGAGAGAGAGAGAGAGAGAGGAGTCACTCTTATTTGCACCAGTATAAGGAATTTTAAATAAAATTCTTCAGAGGGTTTAAGAGCAGACAAGACGTTTCTGACGTTTTATTTAAAGAAAAAAAATCTTATCTCATCGATACATGAGTTCTTTTTATAATGTTTTATATTTATAATATTACACAGTTAATCAAATTCTGGATAGCTAAATGGTTAAGGTCAGAAATTATACATTATTGAGAACGTCTCGTATGTCCTTAAATTATTTTTTTGTATAATACAAGGACCTGTAGTTACTTTATCGCCTTTAGAATTTCATGCCCTTTCTTCAGGATGAAAATTAATTTAAAGTTTAATTTGTCCCACAGATATCCCCCGGCTCTTGATTCCAATTGGCCTCCAGTTCTAGATTCGCCCCCGTCTATAAACATAACGGAAGGAGGGTTCCAACATGTGGAGGACTCGATCGTGACAAACTTAAGGTTATTATAAACACATTGATTTCATAATAATATTTCATACTCATTATTGCAATATATATTGTTAGATTAAGTACTATTGCTATTTGTTTATTAATAGGCGATCGAACCCTGAAAAACTACGAAAGTTGGAAAAAAGGATGAGGGAGCCAAAGCCAGAACAAGACTTTAAGCCTCAATTAGAACTTTTGAGAACTCTGATGTCCAGGGTGGCTGAGGATGTCCAACAGATCGACATAATAACGAACTATTTAAAGGACAAATTGGTAAAGAAAAGGAACGCTAGTATTAAAAGAGTGAGATTTACAACTTTATAACAACACGGATCAGAAAAAGTGCCGGTACGTGTAACATTTTGCGGAACAGAATAATAGTTTTGTGATAGAAAATATCAATAAAATTAATAATCAGCCAGAACAAGACATCAAGCCTCAGTTAGAACTTTTGAGAACTCTGATGCCCAGGGGTGACTGCGGATGTCCAGCAAATTTACATAATCACGAACTATTTAGAGGACAAACTGGTCAAGGAAAGGGACACTTATTAACTGTGCGTCTACGAGAGAGTCAGGCAGATTCCAAAAATGTCAATATCTGGAGTTTTGATAATTGTTATCATTTGTCTCAAAAATTAAAGAGGGGTTGCCAACAATGAAGAAAATTGATATTAAAGTTTGTTTATTTGGTTTGTATTCTGAGGCCATGGTACAATAGTCTCTTGGTGTAAGGCGGCGTGAAATGGAACACAGCTTCAATGGGTTTCATATGTGTGCCTTAAAATTTTGCCATAATTCAACATATTTCAAACATAACTTATACATTATTGATTGCACTGTAATTAAAGGCCTAATTGATTGCAATTTTTTAAAATTCTGATGTAATCTGTTGTCATGACAACCCAATAAATGTAATTGGTAACTGGCCAGAATTAATGTCTTTTAATGCGAAAATAATCTTAAGATAAAAAAGGGTTTGGACGCCCCATTTCAAATTTTCAAAAAATATTTAGAAAAAATGATTGCTAATAAATGTAGAATTAAGATATTATGTTTGGGTTTTAAGGGATTATAAAATACTGCTAATTTTAGTGGCGGTGACTATGCAATTTTAGATATTTTTATTTAAAAATTCAAGAATTTAAGTTAATATTACTTTTCTGGGATATTATAATGCATGAAGGGTTAGAAAATTAAAATAAACAATCGCATTGCTCAATGTCTTGTAAATTTCGTAACATAAGGTGTAAAACTACGTTTAAATTAATTTTCCGTTGCTTCACCTCTGGTTATCTCCCCCTTCATTGCTCTCCCCAAAGGAGGTAGAAAATTTGTATCAGTGGAGGGAAATATGGCTGCTCCTGACGGGAGCTCAGGCAGCTCTGCTATTATCTGTGACTTTGCTAGGTCATACAGACAGAGAACATGCGGTGGTTTGATAGAGAGTGTTTCTTCATTAACTAATGACGTCTTACAACATTTAAAAAGATGTCAAGCTTCAACCAGACTACAAACAATAATCCCAGAAGGACTTCTGCTCCTATTTCGTAGCGGCATATTTTGTGTTTCAAAGGATGTTCTTCAATTAAAAATATGCACTAGTCACAGGAATAGTCTTTGTACACACTGGTACAAAGACTCTCGGCGCTGTATGCACCCACTGCACCCACCTGATCATAATGAAAAGCCAGATAGGGGATTAACATGTACCATGGCGAAAGAAATATGGCTGCACGAGAGAGTTGTTGTGCCTGTTGGAGCTGGTAAGTCTTTACGGTAATAAAGTTAATAAAGTATCTTATCTTTCATTTTAAATTCATAAAAAATGAGGTAATGGGAAAGGGAATTGTGACATGTCTTGGAATATTAATTAAATGTGTGACATACATGTACAGCTGATACAGGCCTATAACTTTAAGAAAAAAATATATTATTAATATACATTAAGATAAATGACAGGCTTTAAAAGTTTGATTAAATGTATTTACAGTTTGAATTACATGATTATAACACACTTTTTAAAATTAATTTTGGAATGAAGTATTAAATACCTGGTACAGAACTATACTCTGTCCCGAGTTTTTGCTTCCACCACTTTTCGCATGATATTTCGATAATCATAAATACCTTTGTGCTCAAACTACACTCATCCACTAATATGAAAAATGTCCAGATTATCTGTTTTGAGCTAGGTTTCGATGCACAACCCAAAATAGAAAGTCTACAGGGATTTTGCATTGCATCAGCCATGAAAAAGCCCTGATGATAATGGTAAAAAAATTGTGAGAGGTATTCCGAGTGAGTTCTGAATAGAGAAAAGATGTAAACATTCCCCATTATAAATCTCCGTAAGAAATTTGTTTCGTTCCTGTGAAGTTTTATGAGTGAAAAATGATAATGTGTAAATGAAGATATCTTGGATATTTTCCCGTTCATCAATTTCAACTGTATTTCTTTCACAGGTATGTGTATTTTAATAAAAAATCATCAAAAAGTGATGGAAGCAATAACTTGAGACAGACTATAAACATTCCCTTATGCACTGGCTAAATATCTTCTTTTTTTTTTTTTTTCTTTTTTTTTTTACCTCGGGCTCATCTTCTCTATCATAATATATGAACCTTTTGAGTTTCTCAAAATATGTTCATTGATTAATACACACAGTGCATAGGATTAATTAATTTAAATTCAATAATATATTAAAATACATCGGGATCGGCATACTTATTCAATGATAATACTTGTAAGTATGGTATGCAGGTCCTGTTGTGCTGTAACTGAGGTGTGTTCAGCAGACCGAGCTCTCATGTGCCCTCACCAAATTGTGTATTGCACTTTTGCAGGTATGAGAAATTTAGGTCATAGGTGAGTGCTTGCGAGCGCTCTGTCTGCTGATCATGCCTTTGGTTCCAATTGGTATTAAAACTTGTTTTTTGAATGAAATTTAATAACTGTGATTAAAATTTTCAGGTTTATGCAGAAAATGTTCAGAAAGGCACAAGACAACCTATACTACCAAAGTAAACATTGAAAATGATGTGGGTGAGTTCATTTTTGTATATTTCTATTAATTACATACCTATATTTGTAAACTATCCATGTCAGAAAATGGTTTTATGGTTCGTCGGTTTTATCACCTTATAACATTAATTTGTGCATATGCGCACCTTATATACAGTGTATTAGCACTAATACTGATCATTGATTCATCATTAGCATTGATATTAATTCATCATTAGCATTGATACTGATTTAATTCATTTTAGGAGATTTTTTAAAGCTTGCTGCGCATGTAGAAGCCAGTGATGATGAATTTTTTAACAGTTTGCCAGATACATGTATATCAGAAGCAGATGAAGTTACTGTTAGAGGTAAATTCCTTTGCTATTAACAGCTTTCAATATACATGTAGTAGAATCAGCAGAGTTGTCTAAATACAAAATTTGATGAAACATGATCTTGAGTAGTTGTTCAAAATGTTGATATTTTGTAGCACTGTGATTTTTAATGTTTAATTAATTACAAGCAAGGTCACAATTTTTGTAAATTTTTATTGCTCCATTTTTAATGATTGCATTGCATTTTACAATGGTCAGCCAGAATTTCCATGGGAGATCACAGATGTTGAGTCATTAGCAAGATATAGAGCTCAGGCCAAAATAAGAAATACTTTTGTTTCCCCTAACGCGACTGACCCAATTTTTAAAATTTAAGGTTAATGTATCTTTGTGTAGACACCTATTTCCTTGTCAAAGAAAAGATATATTCTCTGAAAGTGTATAAGAATGCAGGAAGTGATTTTGTGTTAACTTGATATTGTAGAATCATTGAATACGACTTCACAAATATTTACATTTATTACACAACCTTTATCAAATATTATTGTTTTAATATAGTTTTAGACATTTTATTAAATTGTGAATTTGATATTAAATTTGTAAAACACAATTTAATTTTAATTTATAATGTATTTTCAATTCTGCTCTGGCAGAAAAAAATTACTTACATACCTACCTTCCTACCTTCCTACCAAACTTCAAAATTTAGGGTCAGGTTAGGGAAAACAGATATTTTTAATGATAGCCTCACAAAATCTTTTTTTATGTAAACAATGTTTGCGCCATGTTTTGAATAGAAATGAACATGTAGTTTCTTGGGTAATTGTCATGTTCATTTTAGTTTTATACCCTTTATTTTCTATTCAGCATTCAAAATTGAAACAATAAATGGCCTGAGCTTTGTTTAAATAATAAAAAAAATTGAGCACTATATTTCATTGAGTGGTATAACTAGACAAATGAAACTCAAGTTTTCCTTATTCTTTAGAAGAGCATTGTAAACAATATAAAATTGAAAAATAAATTTTGGCCAAACTTAAAACAATATCCCTTTATTTTGGGGTCAAAAGACAACTCTTTAAAAAAACTTTTAATTTGGGGTTGGTGATGCGACATGTTAATGAGTTAACCCTATCATTTTAATTGCCTTGCTTAATTGGGATACTTTATAATTGTCACAATTATAATTACATCTTGTTTATTTTGTAGGTACATGTAATGAAGTACTGGTACAAGCACAACATGCTCAAGAAGATGATAGTTCTTTGCATGATCCATCAGGTAATACAGTGCTTTATTTCGCATTAGCTACATGTACAGCATTGTGCACTATCGGAATTAATTTTAACATTTTATGCCCTTTGAAGAATGGGAGGCATATTGTATACAGGGTTATTTTTCACCCATTTTATTTTTGCCCATCTATACATGTACATGTACTTGCAAAAGGATTCGCCCAGTTTTGAATTTGCCCAAACTCAGTTGTCTTAAAAGAAATATATCTGAATAGTTTGAATTTTAAATTCGCCCACTGACAACAGGGCAAAAGGGGCAAAAATAAAGCTGGGGTGAATATTTCCCTGTATATACAGTATTGCTTTGCTGCTGTCGATCTGTCTGTCTTTTTAGTTTCCAGTCATTATCTCTGCAAAGGTTGCAGATATTGAAATGAAATTTGATATGCAGATTTGTCATGAGAATATCTAGGTCAAGTTTTGTTTCATATACGATTGAAAATTTTTGACAGAATTACCGGTATGCCTCCTTGACTTAATAAAAATATGATATATATAAACATAACTTTGGGTACAAGTTTGACATTATATATGGTAAACTGTAAGGCGGATTAAAAAAGTTCAATCTTAGATGAAAATCTCTCTCTCCCTCTCTCTCTCTTCTAGTGAACAATTGTTTATGATGTCGGCAAATTGGTATACACTGTATATGTATACATTTCTGTTTTAAATGTATATGTGTAGAGTGTAGACATGCATCTTCATAATGCCCATTCATAGCAGTTACAATATTACGTCCAAGTATTTACGGATCATTTTTTAAATTTTTTTACAGAACAATCTAGTCAGCTCTCAGAATTTTCATCCACTCAGTCATCTCATGGAACTGATAACTGGCTACCACCAACACACGATCGGGATAAGTTGAACAGAAGCATGGAAATTCTCTCTGAAGGCAAATTTACTCCAATGCGATTTACCTTAAACACACCATTGGAATACATTCAACAGTCTACAAAGGATTATGTGACTCGAAAAGCCAAAGAAGTGATTCATTATGCTTTAGAATGCATTGCACCACAGCAGGAGGAAGAATTAATGCAACTGGTGTGTAGAAAATACTACAAGACGGAGTCAGATAATGTTGATATTAAACTTGATGCTTTAACAGAAGCTCTCATCAAAGCCTACAATGATGCTACAGGACATCAATGCCAAATCCAAATACTCTCCCTGTTTGTAAACAATTTTTCAAAGACTGAACTTTGTAAAATGGTGCATGGCTTAACAAAGTATAAAATTGACTGTGCAAGAAAATATGCTTCCTTGAATGGACCAGGTCAAATTATTGATCCTCCAAAGGTTACCCGTGTTAGACTTTCGAGATGTCAAATACAGCATTTTATTGCATTTTTGTACAGTCCATCAATTTGTCAAGTGGTTGGATATGGTTCCAAGACTCTTCATTTATCATCTGGATTACAAATAAAAATTCCGAAAATGATTCGAACAATGATTGCTTCAAGAATTATCCATGCCTATGAAGTGCTCTGCACAGACAATGAGATGAAAACACCTTCTAGGGCAACATTGTACAAGATCATAAAGGTATGCTCTGCCTCACAGAGAAAGTCTTTGAAAGCTCTAGACAGTTATACAGCAGATGGAATGGAAGCAATGGATTTGCTCCAGAAGATACTTCACAAACTACAAGAAAATGGACTTGCAAGAGACAAAACAAAAGACTTATCAGAAAAGCTGTTGAATATAAACCAGCATTTGAAATTTGATTTGAAAATGCATCTCTCACAGTCCAGTACTTGTATTGACCATTGCTTAACATATGCACTCTCTGATGAAAAGACAACAGAATTTGTGACAGATTGTGATCATCTCCACACTCAGAACTGCATAAATTGTAGAAGTATTCCAAAAGTTATGGATGAAATTGCAAGTTGTTTATCAGCAGCTAATCTAGCAACTGATCTGCAGAAGGAATTGGCACATGATTTTGAACAATCAAGAAAAAACATACATGAATGGAAGGCCCATATTGTACGAGCTGCGAACCAGGATATGAGTAAAAGCAACATCATTGAAAACTTAAAGAGTAACCAAGCACTGTTGATAATGGACTGGGCAATGAAATTCCTGCCTCAGAGTTTTCGGGAATCACAGCAAAACTGGTTTGGGAAACAGGGTTTGAGTTGGCACGTTGCATGTGCAGTTTTTCCAGATCACAGTGCCAATGTAGAGAATCAGGAGAACAAATTTCACCTCGTGTCATTTGTACACGTATTACAAGAAGGAAGTCAAGGTTGGATCTCGATAGCCATGATTCTTCAAGACGTTCTAGAAAAACTGAAATGCCTTAATCAACATCTTTCCGAAGTTTATTTAAAATCTGACAATGCAGGATGCTATCACAGCATGCCACTTATGTCCTACATTTGGAAGAATTATGACTTGCTACAGCTCAAAGTAAAAGAGTATAATTTCAGTGAAGTTCAGAGTGGCAAAGATCTGTGTGATTCAAGAACTGGTACATGTCGCATGCATATTTTAAAGTATGCAAATGAAGGTAATGATGTGGAAAATGCACATCAACTGAAAAAAGCCTTGGAAAGTTATGGAGGAGTTAAGAACACATTCATTTCACTGGTTGATATCAACACAGAAAATCCACCTGTATTGGCAGGAAATGTTAAAAGCTTCAAGATTAGTCAGATGAACAATTTTGTGTTCGAAGAAGAAGGCATCAGAGTGTTTAAAGCCTATGGTGTTGGTCATGGACACTTGATCCCCAAGAGCACTCTGGAAAAGATATCGAGTAACCTTGCCTTTAATGAGACCAGAATGAAGGTATATAAATGTAGTTTTAGACTGTGTGTTATAACTTCTTTTGATGCGTGTTAATTTGCGAAAGTTCAGTGATCATGAGCATTGAGTTTTGCATAAATGAGATTATATACATGTATAAGTTATAATGATTTTTTTTAAGGTCATAGAAGATTCTACAACCATGCCAGCGACACATTTACAAGCAGCACAGTTGAAGCTACCATTTGGAACTTCCGATGCTGAAGACAATGGAGACCTGAGTTGCACTGAACCTGGCTGTATTCGAACTTTCAGGAAACCATCTACTTTAGAAAAGCACCTTGCTGTTGGAAATCATTTATACCACAGTTTAAATGGAAGTACCGATGTTGCCATGGAGTTGTGGGCAGAAAAGTGTACAAATTCTGTGTTTTATAACCAGTCTCACCTCATCCAATCTTCATCGATTTCAAGTACAGACAATCAGGTACATACATGTATATCAAAGTTGAAAACAGGATGGGCTCTGAAGTCGGACCGAAAATTTGTTAGATTTTCATTGGGTGTAAAACAGTTTGTGAAAGACATTTTTGATGATGGTGAAAAAACCGGGAAAAAGGCAAACCCTGTGTCTGTTTCATTGCAAATTCGCAATGAACGGGATGAATATGGCAACCGCATATTCAATCCAAATGACTGGATTTCCTCTCAGCAAGTTCGCAGTCTCTTTGCCCAATTTCAGATAAAACTGACTAAAGAGAGTACAGACAGAAAGAAGAGACCAAAATTAGAACTCGCTCTTAAATCTGAGGAGGATGAAGATTTGAATGAGGTTATTAGTGACTTGAATGCAATTGAGGCATTCAACACAGTTAATTCTGTTACTGATATATGTCAGCAATGATTTCTATGTGAACATAATTTAGGCATTTCAACTTTTTTTTTTCAATTTTCACATATGCTAGAAAAATTGATGTGTAGGTGCATCCAATTGCCACAAGTAAATTTTCAACAAGAAAGTAGAATATAATAACTATTGTTTGCAATATTTTTTTGATGTACAAAAACCTTGAATAGAAATTTATGTAAATTTATGCAGTTTTTGATGTTTGAGAATCATATGTATGACTTGGAATTTTAAGTTAAACACTGTACATATGCAAATCAGCTGGTAACATGTATTACTATATATATTTTACCATACATTGTGAATACATTAATGTAATGAAACTGTGTATATTATAGGAAATGCTCAGTTTTATGTATCAAAAAAAAATAAGTTGATGAAAATCATTAGTTATTAATTGGGTGCATTGAAATTGTTTATGAAATATGTTGCTAAGGGAGATAACTCACTTTTAAAAGTTGTAAAAATGCAAGTTTTAGAAATTCACGCAGTGTGAGAATTATTCAGAACCCGATTACTACCTTATGTAAAATGATTAACAAGTTACTTGTTTCTATTGTGATGCATGGCATTTTAATTTTCAAGCGTCCAAACCCAATTTTAAAATTATTTGAATTTCAGCAATTTTTCAATATTTTTGATTTTTTTATATACCAAGAGTTATTTCCCTTCATCTAAAAATATGCGGGGTTATTTTTGAAAAAAATTCTATGTGTCAAAATAAAATTAAATATTCATATTTTTAATTATTTTAACAGTTGTTGTCTTATTTTTATGCTTAGGGTATCAAAATGTTAAATTAAAATGTCAGTTTTTCAGAAAAATCAATACCTCATTATAGTGAAATTGTATGCAATATGGCAACCCCCCTTTAATAGGGCTAAAATATAAAAATTTTCAAAAAAGTGTTTTATAGGGACAATTTGCATAACTTTAAATATATTTTGTGAAAATTTCATTGAAATATGGTTTACTCTATGTATTACCCCCTGCCTGACTCTCTCGTAGACGCACAGTTAAAAGAGTGAGGTTTATAAGTATAACAACACAGATGAGGAATTTCATTATGATATTTGCAATTGATATGTACATGTAGAAATTATTAGACTGAACAATTTTTTGGGATGAAAATGTTAATAAAAATTAAAATTCATTAACTTTGTTATTTAGAATGAGTTTCAACTTATGCCTTGTTGCATATGGTACTGATATCTTTGAGAATAGTTTGCGAATAATTTTTTTCTGATATATTTACCTACAATTTGCTGCAATGCTTGTCATTCTCTGCTACCTTACAAATCATGTTAAAATTCGGAAAACGTTGGTCTTTTATACTAAATCTGGAAGTCTTACCCAGAGTGTGATTACAAAGAAAGCCCTATAATTAACTCAGACTGGTGACTGTTGCTATGTGAACATAACTTCAGATGTTCCTTAATTAGATTAGTACATAGACTGTTGCTATGTGAACATAACTTGCGATGTTCCTAAATTAGCCCGCTGCATAGACAGTTGCTATGTGAACATAACTTCAGATGTTCCTAAATTAGACCAATGCATAGACTGTTGCTATGTGAGCATAACTTCAGATGTTCCTAAATTAGAGTTGATATGTGAACATAACTTGAGATGTTCCTAAATTAGACCGCTGCATAGACAGTTGCTATGTGAAAATAACTTCAGATGTTCCTAAACTAGACCAATGCATAGACAGTTGCTATGTGAAGTTCCTAGTTTAGACCACTGCATGAACCTGTTAATCATGGCATGACTTTGATCCTAAACAAGACCAATGTATAGACTGTTGCTGTTGTTACATTTTGTGACGTCAGTGACTGTAGACTCCCCCTTTACTGTAGACCCCCCCCCCTTGACTGCAGACTCCCTCCTTGACTGTGACCTCTATGACCTGCGTCATTGACTGTCAAGTGACTGCTCTATCCTTCAACTGTTGCTGTGTGAACTATGATGACTCTAATAGCACAAACATTGAATCAAGAAAAGTGTGTTCATAGTATCTTCCTTTAAGTCTTGCTATGCAAACTAGGGTGACCCTGATGTATGTTTGGAAAATCCCATGGCGTCAGTGACTGTAGACTGCCCCTTGACTGTATACTTCCCCTTGACTGTAAACTGTCCCTTGACTATACTTCCCCTTGACTGTAGACTCCCCCTTGACTGCAGACTCCCCCTTGACTGTAGACTCCCCCTTGACTGTATACTTCCCCTTGACTTCAGACTCCCCCTTGACTGTAGACTGCCCCTTGACTGTATACTTCCCCTTGACTGCAGACTCCCCCTTGACTGTGGACTGCCCCTTGACTGTATACTTCCCCTTGACTGTAGACTCCTCCTTGACTGTAGACTGCCCCTTGACTGTAGACTCCACGTTGACTGTAGACTCCCCCCTTGACTGTGACCTCTATGACCTGTGTGGGTGGGGTTTTGGAAAAATCCACCACGTCATTGACTGTCAAGTGACTGCTCTCTGTCCCCCTTACTACTTAGGAATTCCTAATTGAGACTGTGATTATGCGGTTAAAATTTTAAATCATTAAGCTGAATTTATTTAATTGTTTTAATTTTCTAAGCACTGTGAAATAGTATAAGAACATCACAAGCTGAATTTATGCATTCTACGTCCACGGACCCTATCGTTTGAAATATGTCAAAAGCAGATGAGGATGTGTGTATATAGTCTGTATTGAAAGATAATTAAAGGTACATGTACCAGTATGGACAGTTTTCAGTGCAACTGTCATACTTTAGAAGAAAGGTTTACTATCATCCTCAAAGTAAGTAAAAAAGAGACATGATGATTTTAAAATAATACTGATTTGTTTACTTACAAGTGATAGCAGTGATAATTTAATAATAATATTAACTATCATAAAAATGTTTTAGGAATTTAAACTTTTGTTAATTGTAGATAATAAAAAAGTAGTCAAACAAGCATTCCCATCGATGTCATGATTACATTATGGAAAGTTAAGGCAGATCAACAGGCCGCCGCAGATACTCTAGCAAAAGATAATGATGTACCACCATCACACTACTGGGGAGTCATTTTTGTTGTCGAAAAAAAAATTGTAAGATTCCTAAAATCTGACTTCTTTTTAAAGAAAGAGACCTCCTTTTTTTAAAAATGAAAGCAGCCCCATTTACTGATGACGACACTGATACTATTTTAGAAATATAAAATCCATTCTTAAAGATGGTTTTACACCCTGTGATAATTACCGAGAAACGTTTACATTTCTTCTCCATTCTGAACTACTTGGAATACTTCACCACACAATCTTTCAAGCGAAAAGTGGTGGAAGCAATAACTCGGGACTGAGTATAGCTACTGTAATATAATTTTAAGTGGGAAAATTTCAATTTTATATGAACACAAATATACTGATATCATCTATGTTAGAGGATTTTGATGCTGAAACTACGAATATTCTCACTTACCACAAACACTATTGATGACAGTACAACCATACATGCCCCCACCTCTCCACCAGCCACTTCTCTGACCGCACACACCACCTCAAACCCTCCATCTGCCTCAACTTTCTTATATGGTGACACAGTAAGAACCAACATTTTGGTTTTCTATGAAGCACACAGTACGATTTATTAGGGTCTTCCGTCTTCAGCGGAAGACCCTTCTATTATTTTATTGTTTCTTTTTCACTTTTCTTATTGTTATTATTAGGGTCTTCCGTCTTCAGCGGAAGACCCTTCTATTATTCTATTGTTTCTTTTTCACTTTTCTTATTATTATTATTCTTTTTTTTTCTTACCGATTTTGTGCAGACGATTTCTCGGAGATGGCTCGATCGATTTCATTCAAATTTTCAGGATCAAAGCAGTTTTATCTTAAGTTGATTGTTTTTTAATCATTGTTGAAAATACACTTCCGGTCGGAAGTTATCGCCCGTTTACGATTTTAAAAAGTCAATTTTGTCTGTCAGGTTTCTCAAAAACGAGTAAAGATAAAGGGCTGAAATTTTCAGAGATGATAGATCTACCGTTTCTCTAGTGCACCTCGGTCAAGAGAATGTCAGCCGTCACTTCCGGTCGTCAACGGAAGCAAATTTGAAAATTTATAATTTTTTTATTTTTTAATATTTTTTTTTGAAATTTTTATACTCTTTAGTGACCCTTTTACTGATTCAGAAGATGTAATTTGTTTTAAAATCCATCAATGCAGTCTCGAGATATTAAGCGTCAAAGTCCTGAAGCGAGAGTCCGAGTAGCTCAGTCGTTATGGTCGTGGACAGTGCCCAGGCGACCCGGGTTCAAGTCCCGAGTGCCGCAAAATTTTTTAACTCATTTTTAGATAAGACCTACGATTTTATCTTTAAAATGATGGATTCTGTTCTTTTCCGTTTTAATTTTGTAAAATAAGTTACAATAATAGCGTTTTGCCCCGTATTTGTGTATTGAGATCCTTAGCTATGTATTCATACTGAAATAAAGTTAAAATGTTGAGAAAAATAAATATTTGCATATTTAATACAACGCTTATACATTGTTCTAACATGTGTATTTCATTTAGTAATTGTGTAATATGTAATATTTAGAATTTAATATTCTACGTTTTATATATAAGTCACCGACTCCCCCCCCCCCCCCCCCCCCCCAATTCATAAAATCACTTAGTTTTTCTGGTCTGCTTTTTCTTGATCTTTGACCTTTACTTTCAACCTAGTACCATTCTAGATTACTGTACTAATGACCAGACCAATTCGTTCATTTTTAACAGAGTTATGAATTTTTCGGCATTTGCGTTTCAATTGGCGTGCTTGACATGTACTGTAGAAAAAAATTCTAACTTCCGAGCCCTTCACTCAATCCTTATGATCTATTATAACAAATAAAATATACAGCATGACTATTTAACAAAACAAAAATAAAGCAGTGTACATTTGTTCATTAATAGTTTTGAAGTTTACGTTGTTTATAATCGAAGCAAAACATGCAGGTTGAACAAACCCAATCATTCAGAGCCCAATCATTCGGAGGACGAAACCAAACGGTTACTTTTCTAAATATTTTCATGATGTATTTTTTTTTGGGGGGGGGGGGGGTTGAATGCCCCAAAATTTAGTTTTATTTACTTTGAAAATTTCTAACGTTGAAAGGAGATCAATTCCGTGTAAATACGTCTATAACTTTGTAAGATCATTCATTTGGTTTGCATGGAAAATTATTTGATACTCTAATGGCCGAAATATCGGAACATGCAGCTTAAAGAAATTTCTCCACTTGGTATACATCGAAACGTTATTTCAAATCAGACACCAAACAATATGAAGGGAAATGGAAATGTTCGGCAGATCTACATGTTAAAATATTCTTATGATAAAATGTTGTATTTATTGCAAACGTATATTTATTATTTTTTATCTCCTAAAAGATATAATCGCACTTGTGTTTTGTACCCATCTCTTTTTAACTCTTTGTAGACAAATCTGTCAAAATTCGTTATCGTTTCACCCTCTTGTTGTAAACCACGCTGCAATATTCAAAATCGATGCGCTGTTGAACGAAAGACTAGTACTCTGCTAGAAAAACTTACTGAATGGGCCGTCTAAAATTATTAATTTTAATAATAAATTCAGACATTTTTAGATTTCACAAAGTGTAATTTTTGTTAAGTTACAGGAAAATTGTCATTTCATGCACATATATTTGCACAAAATAGGTTATATGTTATTCAACCAGTGTTTGAAATTTGAGACTGTTCTTGATATATTTGGGAAAGAAATTTTAGGGGTCATCTATTCATCTTCTTATCGGGGCCGTTTAACAAATTTTGAGCCATTTCCGAGAAAATGCGTGCACAAAAACCGTTATTGAAAGAAAAGAATGCAGGGAATGGAAGCTCTTAACAAGGGGGCGAAGAGTGCTTTAAAATTCATATTTACATGTATTTAATTCACCTTGTAAAATTATCAATCATAGGCACTGGATAACTGCTATTGCCTAATTGGCAAATTTGATTTGCTTATTGACTCCATGACCACTACAATTTCGCTTACTTAAACGTTAACTTTAAAAAATATATATATAAGCATGTACTCCAATCAGGTGTTGTACTATACAGAACGTTCTTTACGCGATCGCCGAGCGATTCTTTTGGGGAAGAACAGTCCTGATCAGACAGCAAATACATAATACAGCATACAGACGTTTTATTAAAATATATATATTTTTTATGTATTAACTAATCGAGTTTGCCTGCATATGCAATGTCCATTCGATTTGAAAATTTCCCTAATCTACTAAGTAGTACTTTTAACCATGTGTCCTCTACTCGATCTTCAACTGTCCGAATCCAATCAAAACTTTTACTCACCGAATGTAAATAAACTTTTTTAAAACTCACATACTCTTTCATAATCAATAACAAAAAAATTAGTATGCTTTTTAATGAATCGGACTACAATTTAGAAGAGGTTAAACCAATAGTGTGACCATTATTCTTTTACGGCCTGAATGTAAATAAAACTTCAACTTGTTTAAAAATTCATAGGTATATTAAGAAATAATCACTGATTCCTTCAATTCCTTCCGTGTTAGCGGGCAATGGTTAGTTTTATCCTGCCCGCACCTACCGCAAGCATGTAACATTGTATAACTTAAGCTGCCTTATCTCGAACGCTTTTTAAATATATTTCAACTCACTTTACTTACTACACCCTGCTTAATCCTTTCCATCTCTCTCTCTCTGTCATAACTCATAAAAAATTCTAATATTTTGTTAGCCAAATGAATTATCACAGATTACAGATACTTAAGATGTGTGTGTTGGAATAATTATCTTGTGAATATTGCCTATATTTTGTTTTGTTGAAATGGGTAATGAAACGCATTAAATTCTCAGCTGCAAAATGTCAAAAATCGACACAGGTGAAATTCAATGTATTTACATTTCAACTCGTACGACTGTAAAACGTTGGATTATTTTAATTGATGACATATTTTTTTTATATTTTACGCACTATAATTTAAATCAATGGTTTGATGCATCTTTAACCAATATAATTGAAATGAAAACAATTTTACAAAGAATCAATGAACATTCAAATGTGTGATAACGTACGTATAAACACGAGAAGCCTGTGTCCTAGACTACAGCGAATCGGTTGTCCACTAGCGCGGCATCTCCTCGGCCCTGTGCAAATGATGTGTTATGTAAATGTACACTCAACGTGGTGGGTTTAAAATGTTTGCAGTTTCATAACTGAATTTTATTTTCCAACAATAAAATTATTTTATGACATATACAAGATCACAAAAAACATCTATTTTTTTTAAAGATTACGAGACTAAAAATGCATTACTTCGTAAGTAAAGGTATAATCTTTTTTCATTACTCTTAAACATCGTTAAAATCGGATTTCTTTGTGTTTGCAGCTACATAAAAACCCATGTGTGCAATACAGCAAGACGCAAATCTTATGTATTAGATAACGGCAGACCGCTCGCTAGTCCAGCCGCGACCTATTTCCTCGGCCGCGGGCAAGGGTGGCAGGGGATAGTTTTTTTGCTCGAGGAAATGTGAGGCAGATAGTGCTCATATATGTGATCTAGTTTTTCAGTGGATTTTTAATTTTGCTAAAATTGGTTTGCATGCAGGGGACACATGGTCCCGACTCTTGAGAATTTTTATACATTTCAGAATAAAACAAGTACAACTTACATATAGCACTGTATAGAATAGCTAGGGACGGTCTCAAAATTTTCTGAAAAATTACCCTTTTTTCACATTTTCACGGGTCCAGCACCACGCTCCAGTCCCGAGCAACTGCCATAAACTACCATAGAATTTGTTGCTTAATGTATACATATGCAAATAATCACCAATTAATGGGGGGGGTCAATCACTTCTTTTCGAGTGACATTTCGTGTTCTGAACCCACCCCACTTTTCAAGCACAAAACCGAAAGTGAACATTTTGGCCACAGTTTCGCATTTTCATTCCATATCTGATGAAAAGTGCTACCAGTATTAAAGTGTCATATATCAATAAAATTGACATTAGCTCCTCTATCCACAAAATGAATGCAATAAAAATTCTAGCAATTTATACCCCTCAAATAACCAGCCAAACCCCAGGTTCTCCCTTTATTTCAAATTTTGACCGGGTCTTTCGTTCGAAACTATCCCCTGCCACCTTTAACTTTTAGAGTTTGTTTCTCTGTAACCAAAACACTTTAAAATCAGAAAGTTTATGCAATTCTGAGTAAAACTTTTCAAATTTGGTCTGATTTCATTGAAAAATAAAAAAGTTATGGCTGTTTAAGTATTACCCCCTTTCCCGGCCGAATCACCTTAACCTGTTTCTGTAAGGTTTTCAACATATATCATGACTTTTTTCAATCCAAAACACATATTTTCTTTTAAAATCAGTTATAACAAGAAACCTTTATCCCTTTCAGATGTAAAAACATTGAAATATTCACATTTAGTAACAACATACAGGGGAATTCAACTCATATGTATCACCTATTCCCCTGGAAATGGGAATAAGCAAAAACACACTATTACTCCACAGGCACCTGACGTTATATATTTTTCTCATAATAAAAATAAATACCCTATATCTAATAATACACAAGGTACCCATCCCCGCCATCTTGGATTTATTTCAAACTGTCACATCAGCTGGACGTTTTGCTTGCAACTCATCGGTAAAAATATTAGTACTAACTAGTATCTATAGTAGTAACCAATTGTTAGTATTAACTTTCAAGGTTTGGCTATATACCTGTCCCAATCTCATATGCTTTCCAAACAGTGAGGCCAGGGGCATCAAACACAAAATTGTGAAATTTTGTGAAGGATGGAATACTTCGGATGGGCTTGTCTCCATCAAGTACCACAGTAGGACTAACAACCTTCATTAAGTACTGTCCATGTTGCTGTGAATCTATAGCCTACAAACAAAATGCAACAATGTATTCAGACATACTATATATCTGAATTTGAAAAGTTTATCCTACACATTCAAGTTTACTTTTGTTAAGGTGATCAAAAACTAACCCTTTTCATATCTGCAGCACAAGTAACATCATGTCCCTCATTTATGTAGCGCTTTATAGAAGATTTCAAATGCGATGCCTTTCTGTCACACACTCCTTTACCGACCTGAGCTTCACAAAAGTTGAATGAGTTAAGACGACTTCTAAGCTCTTGATGAAGAATTGAGAAAGTGAGGGAGCTCTTATAGCATCCTGCGTTGTCTGTCCAAAAGTTTATTTTGGAAATGCCATGGATACTTGCAACAGTATCAACCAGAATAGCTGCAGTTACTGATGAATCCTGTGAAAAAGGACCCTCAAGTATATGGACACATGTAGATATTTCTGTGTCATGTTTTCCCTTCAAATAAACCACACTGATATGCCAGCTGATGCCTCTTTTGGCAAAACAATCTGTCTGGCCTTCTCGGTACTTTCTGGGAAGAGATTTCATAGCCCAATCTCCAACTATGAAAACTTCACCATCATCCAAGCACTGTGTTATTGTCCGCTGTGCACGTTCCTGGTTTTTGGACCTCATGATATGGCATCTCCACTCACATATGTTTGAGATAGCATTTTCTACCTGTAAAAGCGAACATATTATATATTCTTTTTACCCAATTTTGGTATCAAGCTAGAAGCTTAAGACATTAAGCAATTATGCTAATACATGCACTAGTTATAAATATACAGTTAAGGATCCTCGACACCCCATGACTTCTACTTTTTATGACAGTACATCACAACATAGTGATTTCCGTCCATAATTAACCCGTTTATATTGCCAAGTGAAGTCTTGTTGTCTATCTCTGTAGCGCAATGGTTGTCGCTTTGATCTACTGACCTACAGGTCCCCATGGCCAGTTCAAATACTGCTGGGAGTTTTGTTTTCACGAATAGTGATAAAATTTCTCCAAAATTTGATTTTTTTTTTTGGTCATTTTCAAGTTAAGCACATGCTAGAAATCCATATCTTTAAATAATTTAAAAGTTCTGGCTCCGATTTCACAAAAAACTTAAGTTTTTACCTAAGTTTAATCTCAAATCCTGAGAATTTACTCAGCTGAGATTTTTCTCAAATTGCATTTCACAAATCAAACTTAGTCATTTCTCAGCTGAGATGAATTTTTACTTAGCCGAGTCAAGAATTTTCATTGTCACAAGTGGCCCCATATAACTTCTCCTGTTTTTTTTTTATTTATTCTTAATAAAAACAATCGTCTGCTTATGTTTTCAACAGAGGAAAATCGGATTAAATTAACAAGAGTCATAAAATGTTAATAAGTCATGAAATGTAAACTTTGTTATGCTAAGTATAGATGACATATCTAAATGATCTTATAT
Organism: Magallana ariakensis; assembly: GCA_020458035.1. NCBI lineage: Eukaryota > Metazoa > Mollusca > Bivalvia > Ostreida > Ostreidae > Magallana > Magallana ariakensis. Next base: position 24,013,966 of record CM035811.1, on the reverse strand, counting down.
ATTATATAGCAAACAAAAGACCACATTAAATACATTATGGTTACCTTAAAATCATTAGAAAGTAGAATCACTGCACAGTTATTCCATTTAACACAAACAAATGAATTAGTTCCCTTTGTTTACATTTTTGTCAAGGGAGATAACTCCGCCAAAATTATTATTTTTTAATGAAAAAAATATTTATCAAACCTGCATGAAATATTGCATATACGCTGATTATTGAGTGGAATAGATCTAAGAAATGAACATTACAGACAATATGATACTATATTAATGATGTTAATGACATATTCATATTTGAGATTTGACTTAAGTCTGCTATAGAGGTAACTTAAGTTTTTTCTCAAATTGAGTAAAAAACATGACTAAGATTTGTTTGTGAAATGCAGAGATTTGAGTTTTCTCAAATTTGAGAAAAAACTCAAATATTTGAGAAAAAACTCAGACTTAAGTCTGAGATTTGACTTAAGATTTTTTGTGAAATCGGAGCCAGTTTCATTTAAGAAATTCTAGAGTTTATTTATATGATTTTTTTCTTTTTAAATTAATGAATGATTATGTATCAACTTTGAAAAGTAAGAATGCTAATCAAAATTTACATAATGAGACAAGTTATATAGCAGATTGATTTTTTGTCCAGGATGTCAAAAAATCGGGGGATGTAATAAAATTTGAACTCATTTTACTCTTCATATTGTTAATATAGGAATGTTAGAATTTAACGTAAATTTCATGTGAATGTAGATATTTCACCATCATCTCACGTGCTGACCAAGGAGACCGTCCCCGATCAGACCCTGGGACACATCACGAGCAGTCCAGATCACCCTATGGGACACGTCACGAGCAGTCCAGGTCAGACCATAGGACATGTCACGAGCAGTCCTGATCAGGCCATGGGACACGTAATGAGTAGTCCAGATCAGACCATGGGACATGTCACAAGCAGTCCAGATCACGCTATGGGGTACATCGCAAGCAGCTCTGGTGACGGCATGGTACACATGAGCAGTCAACATGTGAGTAAAGGTTCCAAGCAGTGCTCGCTAACCTCAATAAGTGATGAAATAGCATACATGTACAATAATACAATTGTAAAAATCTTCCACAGTCGGATGAAGTGAGCACTGACCACGAGACGAGTACCACTGGATCCACCCAAAGTTCCTCACATGATGACGGAAATGGTGTTCCAACGCTAACCATCCTCATAAGTAAATACTTATCCATTTCTTCATTTTGTTTATCTCTATTTACAACAATTTTAAAAATGATGATAGACATTTGATTGAAGATGTGTTTAAAGGGTTTCATTTTCTCTTCCGTCACTTCCGGTTCTCTCCGGAAGCGTACAAGCAAATGAAGTTTTTAATAACTTTATACTTTTTTCTTTGATTATTTTTTTCACTCAATAAACTGTTATGTATTGTAAGTAAATGAACTAAAAATGATTAATTTTAATTTCTTTAATCACTTCTGTTTGTCTGTTTCCGGTCCCGAGACAAAAAATCTTTTCTCAACGAGATCTCATTACTGACAAAAACATGAACATCCAAACTTTAAGAAAAGACAGACAATGTATGAAGATATGTTTACCATGTTCTGTTTGATCCAGCGTAACTTCCGGTCGGCAGAGCAAGTACTCAAAAAGTACTTTCCTCTATTCAACACAGATTCATAGGGTTCTCCATAGTAAAACATCTTTACCTGACCTTTTAGAGGTCAATTATTGTTCAACCTGCCTTAATAAGAAACTTTTTTCAATACAACATACATCTACATGATATTATCATGATAAAAGCATCACATCACTTAGAAATACCCTTACATGTATACCCACCCCCTATCTTTTGATTTTCATAAAAATTCATGGTTTGAAATCTTTTACCTAATTTTATGAAACTTGTGGCAGTTTCTTTGAGTCATTTCTCACACATATTTGAAATCAATCATCAATGATACTAAAATTTAATCTTTTTTTGTTTATTAAGTGATTTGTATTATTTGAATTAACAAATAGACATGCTTTCCTGCATGTGATTCTTGTTTTCATGAAAAAAAGTAAGCTAACAAACATATTTAGTGAATATCTAATATATTCTGGTTTCTAGTCTCTTTTAACCATGTTAAAACAGTCCTACAAGTTAGACATGTGCCTCAAATTAAAATTAAATTCAAACACACCTGGGTAGCTGGAGACGGAGGAGAATTCCATGAAAAATGTTCAAATTTTACATGTTTTCCTACATTTTTATGTATATATACATTAAAAAGGTAAAAATATGTTGTATCTTGTTTATTTCAAAAGTAATTATCATAGCAAATGTTATTTCAAGGTAGTGATGAAACGATTGTCGCCGATGATCGATTATCTATCGTTCTGAGGCCCACGATGCTACTAATCGATTTCAAAATACAAGTCGCCGACATCGCTAACAGAAAAAAAATTCCGGATTTTGGTTAGTTGTGGTTCAGATTTTTTTTTTCTGCATGTCAAACCCGATCTATAGGGTTAGGAAAAGAAAAACAAAATGGCGGTAGTTGATTGCGTGTATGGAAACAGTAACAATTCTCTGACAAATAAAGGAGATTGGTTTGTTTATCCATCCTCAGGAGTTACAATGTCAAGTATCTCGGAGTTTACAATGTTTTACAGATTAAAAAGAAACCCTCTTAACAAAATAAAGTTAGATAGCATGTCACAAACAGTGTAAAAATTGCACGCGTCAGGAAAAATACTCTTGCATTTCAATATTCAAATACATTCACAGATTTTTACATTTTTAAATTTTTAAAACATTCATAACTGAATCTGAGTTCTGCTCAATCACTGATCCAAACTCCACTGAATTCTCTTGAGGCTTAAGTGTGACTTGGTCAAAATTACACATAACGTCCCATCCGATAAGAAATGTATCGTTGTCCACATTTACATGTAAGGAACAAGGTACTACGTGATCATCAAAACAAATGTAGGTTTTCACCACACCACTAGTCTTTAACGGCAATGATGACGGACCAGTTAAAACTGCAGAAGTATCGGTCAAGTCAAAGCCATGTGGAAATGCCTCACAAAGCATCTTGTATGAAATACATGAGACGGATGCTCCTGAATCAATGACTGCATTAGTGACGAGTTGTCCAATCTTCACGGACTTTGTCAGATATGCATCATTCGAAGTTGAATCATGAACTTCATTGACTTTTCCATTTCTCTGTGGAGCACGGTAATCTTTGTTCGGACAGTTCTTGGCCAAATGTCCACGACGTGAACAAGAATAACACTTAGCACTTTTCACCCAGTCGTCTGGTTTTCTTTTGTCCTGTTTGTCCTGTTGATCCCTCTGTCGTTTGTGACACTTCTTAGCATAATGTCAAACTCTGTGACAGTAATTACATCTCACGTGAAACACATTCGAAGAAGGTTTAGAACTCTGAGTGTCCGTATCAGCTAGCCGTCTAGCTACATCAATCAGATTGTCAAACTTGGGCATCTTGGGCTCCTGACAAATCACAAGCTGTAGCTGGTCCTTCAACTTTGGGTTGTAAATACCTTCAACAAATCGATGTGCACAAAGTTCGGAACGGTTTCCTTTAGCGAAATTCGGGTAGGCCTCCTCACATTTACGGTACATTCTATGTCCATAATCATCAATAGACTCACCGGGTTTCTGTGCTATCTTGTGGAAATCCGATGCAGCGGTCTGTCGTTTTTCGTCCGTGCGATCAATGTCCTTGATTAACGCTGCTTTCAACAAATCGTATGACTTTTTATTGTCACTGTGAATATCACGGAATACTTTCGTGCACCATCCGGTAGGTAAAATAAGCGCCAACTGCTTCAGTTTCTTGTTAGCGTCCCAATCAAATCCCCAAGACTTGATTTCAAAAACATCGTCAATGTATTGGGCAAAAGTCATAGACTTCGGATCGAACATTGGCATCTTCTGTTCACTGGACGCCGCCATTGCTGTCGTACTCCAAACGTTTCACGCACGCAAGTTCCAAGCTCCACGCTGCCACCAAATGTAAGACTTGAGAATCAAGAATAACTCCGGTTGTGAAATAGATGTATTAAATGAAAATAATGATGAAAACACAGAGTATGACAAAGTTGATATATCCGACAGACGGACACACTTGGTTCAGACGACTAACGTCCATATACTTTTATCACACGCGGTTCTTCTCAGCAATCCCGAGAACCAGTCAAAACTCACACGTGACCTCTGGTCACACTAAATACCAGATAACACAAAATACACACTTACAATATCTTCTAATATTAATAATGCACATTCAAAATAGATATGCCATTCAGGAATAGGAAAATTTTATGTACACTGCATTATGTAAATTTTCTTGTAGATTGATGAAGCAACAAGCCATTTTGAGAAGAGGAAGAAGAAGAAACTTGAAATTTGTTCTCATCTAAAGAAAATTATCCTAAGAAAATTATTGTCATTGTTTTCTGTTAATTCTGTATGAACCAAATCGATTAAGACTTCAGTTTTCTTTTTCAATAACAGATTATATTCTCAAATTTAGATGAAAAAAGATCATAAAAGATTTCAAGATATTAAATGAAGCTGCATTGTATTTTGTATGAAAATAGCATGATATTTGCATGATATTCGCATGAAACGACAATGAAACATAAGATATACATTTTCGCATGAATATCGTGCGAAATTTTAATCGTATGATATTCGCATGAAAATTATGTCAAAATCGCATGAAGTTTTCGCATGAAATTCATGCGTGTTACTTTTCGTCTCTTTCTCATGCGAAGAATTCGCATGAACTTCATGCGAATTTCATATGAGATTCATGCGAGCCACTTTTGCCTGTGTAGTATATATTTAGTGCTGCCATACGAATGGTGTAACATCACATTTGTGAAGCATTGCATATACACCTTCTTTACTGATCTCCTGTGTTACTACATTGTTACAGGTATGTTTGCGACTTCAACTTTTGTATAATTGCACAATATTTAGGTTGTTAGATTTCTTGCATATTGTATCTTTATGTTTTGGCACGTTCTCTTTTCCCGCCATACCCAAATGTTATCATTTTACCATGTTTACGTTAAAATAATATTATCTGAAGGTTGTCATTAGTGCCATGATTGTTAAATAGCCTTAACCTGTAGAAAATGATACTGTAGTAAGCTATCCAGAATTTATCTGATAGTTTTACGTATTTTGTGATGCACGTGTGTAGTATTCCGGAATAGGCTTATTCGTAAGGTTCCGCACGTGTCCGGTTCAGTATTTAGCGACCGAAGTGAATATCCTGTTGCATTGTTTATGTCTTCGAGAATGTAAATATTATTGAAGTTAGTTACAATTTAGACGTTTAATTGAACGTTCACGTTTAACTTCAATTTGATCTTATAGTTTTTACTTAATTCTAGTCAGCATGTCAATCACAGGTTGCAGTCATTTAGGCAGGATTGTGTTTTAGAATGTTAATTGTATTGTTTTTCTTGACTTGCCATAGGGTGCAGTGATACATCTGCGGTAGTAAATGTGACAGTATGTCATATGCCATTTTATAGTCAAGTATAATTCAATGAGCAATTGTTATATGAGGTTAAACATCTGGTTCTTTATAACCTAGATCAGGTTAGGTGTAGTAGTACGTGTGCCATCTTCTTTTGTGTACAATAATAGTGCATGGAGTATGGTAGGCTCTTGATGTTTATACTACTTGTACCTTGTTTTACTAGACATTTGTAGACGGGTATTGTCTAGTCTAAATTGACTACATTTATATTATATAGTCTGGCCACATGTTCATACTTATGACGTGTACTTTACATTCGCCTTTGTTCATTGTAGGGTACTGTTGCCTTTTTGTTTTGGAATAAATATATATACCCTCGGTTACAAATACATTAATTCAAGGCAACGTAAGAAAAGATTTAAAATGTTGAAAAGCAAGAAACAAATTGAATGTTTAGAAAATGATTGTACAGACATATTCCAGTCAAATTTAATTGATTATTATTGTTGTAGACCAACATAGTTAGAAAATATGTGTGTATTTAGATTTTGCTCTTGGTATTCAAAATGTTATGACCCTCAATCAAAACGAGAAAGGTATCAAAACAATCGTATCTATATTGCAAAATATGACTTGTGGATGCGAAAAAGTAAAAGATCATGTGTTGTACGCACACCAACTTTTCCTGTATTTACTGATGATTATTATTATATTTTTTGGTTTTATTAATCCCCCAAAGAGCAGAGGTGGAACTATTACAACCTTATGAAAATGCTAAAGATGCCTTTGTTAAAAAAAGAATGCAGATGGATAGTTCTTTGAATTTTACATATGTTTCATTTGTAGAACAGATTGAAGATGCCAAAGAAAATTAAATATGGTTGAGGAATTAACTAATGCTGAAATTGCTAATAATGATGATGGACTTATTGAATGTGAAGTGTTTTCTTATAATCAGATGGAAGAGATGTCTTTGAATGAAAACTTGACATTAAACATTTTTAAAAAGGGACAATAGGATAATTGCAATCAAGCTGATTCTGAGGACTCCCAGTTCCATGATGATTTCCATTAGCATTCTTTGCATTGCATTATGTCTTATTCCGAGTTTCAAAGTAGTACAAAAGAAGTGACATTTTCCCAAGTAAATGCTTTACGACATATTCAAGGATTGCTCAGAGAAAAACAACTGCCATTTCAGATTTTTATAACAGGTTGGGCTGGTGTTGGAAAAACTTTTATGACAAGACTTTTGATAGCTTATATTCAATTGTATCAGGCAAAGATTTTTAATTCAAATCCTGTTATAATATGTGCTCCTACAGGAACTGCAGCAAATGACATTGGAGGAAGGACAATTCGTTCAGTATTTAAGATTCCTGTGGGAAAGTATTTACATTACAGCAGTCTTTCATCTTATGCTTTAACAATTTTAAAAAAAGAATTTCAAGATGTTCACACTGTTGTCATAGATGAAATTAGTATGGTCAGTCAAGAGTTGCTTATGTTTGTAAGTAGAAGACTGTCAGAAATAAATCAAAGTACTGAAGTACTGAAAACCGGGCTTTTTTGATAGTCATTATGCATATTGTGTAGTAAAGATTGGCAATCTCTCTCTCTCTCTCTCTCTCTCTCTCTCTCTCTCTCTCTCTCTCTCTCTCATGCTTTTAATGTCGACAAAGCGTCTGAGAGCGACTAAATTTTGTAAACGGCAATTTACAAAAATATGTCTGTTTAGTAGAAAAAAATCAACAGTGCATTGAATTTTGAAACAAGCGTATAAAATCAATCCCCCATTCCTTCGATGTGCAGCCGAATACCAATGCTTTGTGAAGTAGTTCATGGAAATTCATGCGCATTGTATATGTGCCCAAAATTCATAGTCTTGTTTTAAAAATACTTAATTAATAAGAAAAAAAACCATTAATCGCTAAACTTATTCGCAAACAAAAAAAAACCCAATAGATTTGACAAAACATGGCTCTCTGTTTAACTATTTGGTATAGCGGAAGCATTAACTTTGACGCTGTTCGGTTTTTTGTTTACTTTTAAAGTTGTGCTATTTATAGTAACATTGGCGATTTGCCTGCCTATAGCCAGGACTCTGCTTTCAGCAAAGCCCGGCTAAAAACCCAATGATAGTGTGTTTGGAGGATGTAATATAATACTTGTTGGTGATTTTTATCAGCTTAAGCCGGTTAAAGGATCATTTTGCTTTAAAAATAAATTACTTTGGCATTTGTTTCATCCAATATTCTTGACAGAAAATATTCGTCAAATTTCAGACACTTCTTATTCTGGATTATTAAATCGTATTCGGATTTTCATGGAATATCCTTAGAATGTCATAGAGAGCAGAGCGGATAAGATGCCCCTGTGCTCCACATATTCTTTTCAAATGTAGCTTTGCTTTTCAACGCGTTAAGGATTAAAGTTCATCATATATAACATGCATTAACTGGCGGATTTTGGAGATTGGTAGACAGCATAAGCTGCATTAATGACTTTAATTAAAGAGACAGTACAGCTGAAAACATATGTGTGAATAACTTCAGATTGACCCATTGTATCATTAGGAAATACGAAATAACGTTGATTGTGACAGTTGAAGTACAAAAAATCCCTTTTACATACCTAATTAATGTAATTATGAGCTTCCGGAAATTTAAGGGTTGTACAAATCGAAATGTTTATTTGTACCACGTGGATTTTGATTGACAGTAATTGACACGGCTGAAACTACAAGATCTTCGCCCGACTACGGTCATCATGGTATACGAGGTAAAAGGGACTCTCTAAACGGAACATATCATCACTTTCTCGATAATTTATTAATTGTTTACCAATTTCAATTCATTTTAAAATTAACAGACATAAATATGTCAAATTATCCCTCAATGGGCCTCACTTACAAAAATGAATTTAGGTTGTAGCAACTCCTATGATAAACACGCAAAATACTTGCTTACAAAATAATAACTGTGGTTAATTAAAAACTTTGAACAATTATTACCTTATTTTCTTTGTCAATTCAGTCAAGTAAGCAGGCCTACCCGGTCTCTTACTCGCCATGCTGGTTTGTTTATAGTAAATACGCATGCGTAATGGTATAAAAAGTGGAACCCCGTAACACGTGGCGATGTATATATGTATAGGTTATACCTAATTATTTATTTTAATGAAATAATTAGATTTATTTCACGGAGAAATTTGTAATTTTCTGAAAGTTTATACATTTATGAGTAGTACAAAAATACCGAACCCGATCGGAACATTTTTTCAAGTCGTTTTTTTAATAAGATGCGCCATACTGTCTCTTTAAATATATAATCATCATCAGTTGACATGTTTACATCTTCTTGATTTGAAACCAAGAACGTTCACAATTTTACTGTAATTTTCCTAAATTCGAGCGACAATATTAGATTTTTTGTATCCCATGTGAAACTTTCATAACTGTTTAAATGATAAAGGTAGTAATACTTACATGAACTTGTCCACGAATAACAACTGAACAAGGCAAGAACGTGGCGGCGACACATTTGTAGCAAATAAAAATACATCCAGATAAAAGGTGGCAGTCGTAGATCAGTCTTTGTTGTGTATTTGATGTTTCTTTTCTTTAATGCCATCGCAAAAATTAAACATTGTGTTATTCCACATTTGTTTAAACGATCATGACGTTTCTTTCGAAGACACGACTGTTTCACTTTCCACTATGCTTCCGGAAATCCGGTTTCACTAAATCGTTAAAAAAGCCAGGAAAACCTCAGATGTTTCGGACTAGACAAGTATATACATAGGTGGAGGGGGGTAAACAACTTTAATTAAAATAATATATACTGCTACATTGAGTTAAAAATATATGACTTCAAACTAACCATTTGTAAATATCATTTTCAAACACATTTACACCTATCAAACACAGCTGAAATTTGTTTTGGACCTTGTTATAACTCACCGCAAATGCGTCCGTCATCTTTGGATTTTCCCCTATGACGTCTGCTTCTGATGGTGTCCGTAAGGGATGTGTTATTGTCGTGTATCTTTGATTTGCGCATTATTTACTCCCAGAAAATGCATCACTTGTTGTGTTTCATTTAAAATAAACTTTTATAATATTGGTTAGTTCTCTTTTTGAAGCGTAACTGTGTGAACGCAATCGTGCGTCAATGAAAACTGCTACATCCTAACGGTTCTCGGTGAAACTAATGAAAACAATGATGGTGGGCGCGGATCCCGCAGAAGACCTGAATTGCCATGTATGCAATTTTCAAACAAATAGAACTGAAATTTTTTACCGGCATATACTATCTGAGAGACATAAAAATATGGTATTTCTTCAAATTGAACAACATTCTCCAGCAACAGAGGACACCGTATCTTCAGAAAAATGCCAATGTGAACTTTCCGCAGTTCTACTGTCAGAAGACGAGGGTGAATTACCGTCCGATGAGTATAGTAATTACGGAAACAATGAATCAACCAACGCTGGACATGCTAGATCATACACAATGTCAGATTCGCAAATCCAAGGAGATTAGTATCCCTTTACATTAAAGATTAAGATGTTGTGCTACATTCCGCATCTCATCCCGTGATAAGTTTAATTAAATGTGACTTTCTATATGCACATTATCCTCCTTCACATAAAGACCTGCATGCGCACACCTTATTTCATGGCTATTTGCTTTTTTGATGTATCATAAAAAACTTTAGAAACTCCATGCAATTTATCTTAAGTTTTATCAATTTATTCATTTATTTAACTTGCAGTAATTTAATCCTATTAAATGTTCTGTATACAACTCTATTCTTATGATTTTTTTTTTTAGATAGCATGCCAGAAATGAAAGAAGCATCTGTCCCAACTCTGCCACCCACTTTGCCAGGTACATTTCATTTGTATTATTTTCTTTTCACTCATCACATTTAGGGAAAGTATCCAGCACATTTTTCTGTTTATGTGCAGCACAGTGTGTAACTTTTACTATGCTTATTAAAATGCACTAGCACAAATTATTCTTAGTGTAAAGTATTAAATCAAGTTTATATACATTGTGCACTTTTTGATGGAAAAATAATTAGATCAGATAATATTGAAAATTGTGTCTTCTTCTTGTAGAAAAAATGATTTAGGATAAATTTTTAGTAATGCTGATTTGATTAAGCAATAAGCATGCTGCAATAGAAATTAAGTACAGTAAAACATGCTTATAACGAAGTGCCAGGGATGAGCAATTTTACTTCATTATAATTTTACTTCATTATAAGCATAATTTGTTATATCCGTCAAGTTTACATCATGTAATAAAGTCAGTTAATAAAAATCACTTGAGAGAGAGAGAGAGAGAGAGAGAGAGAGAGAGAGAGAGAGAGAGAGAGAGAGAGAGAGAGGAGGAAGAGATATTTATAATGTGTTTTGCTGGAGTAAATGGCAGAATGTGTGTAGGTGTCTCTATAGGGTGTTTGTTTTGGTCAGTTGATTAAATTTACAACGCAGTACATAAATGTTTTACAAAAATGTTTACATATGATTTTTTAATCATGCAACTTTTATCTTTTAAAGAATACTAATTGATAACCTTCTCTAATGATTATTTAGAAGCATGCACTTCAAATGTCATGAATGCATCAAGGACAAGACCTGTGAAAAAGAAGAAATTTCATGATAGTGGCTGTAAGTATAACGGTTAAATATATAAGCTTTTCTAGTGTAGATGCAACTATGGCTTTAAGATTCAAATGCACTTGTTCAATTTAGGTAGTTTTTATTATACTATCATACTTGTGAACACAAATTTCAGCTAGTATCTCATTCAAGTTGGAGAAATGCCTTTTATGATTAAGCCTTTATCTGTACAGCATATGTGTTTTCCTTATAAAGTATGTTGAGATCTATGGCAGTATAAATTAAGCTGCATGTAATGCACAATATGATTCAGTTAGTCATCTGTCACCTATATTATGACACAATGTGCATGAAAATCAGTTTTTAATTAGTAAGCAATTTAGTATCTGCTTTGATGTAATATGCATATCAACATTTTTAGCCAAGTCTGCAGGAACAACAAAAGATGTTAGGGAGGAGTTCATCGAAATGGAAAGAGAGAGAAATAAGCACCTACAAGAGTACAGGGCCAAGAAGATTAAACTCTATGAAAAGATGGTGGCACAGCAGGATGAAATGCTTCAATTGCAGAGGAGATCAACAGAGGCAGTAGAATTAATTGTTGCTAAGTTTCCAGGACAGTCTTTGAATTCTCCTATGTCACCATTTTCAGTCTCACCAATCATTAAGTTCCCAAATCTATCATAAATTGTGAAGAATTAAATTTCATCTTTGAAGAGGATTATTAACTATTCCACAGACAAATTTTGTTAACTACCCAAGATATATATTTACAGTTTTTAACCTGAGGTTAGAGCATTTATTTTAACACATGCAACAAAGTTATGAGGGGTACAGTTCAATGTTTTTGACCCGTCCATCAGTCAGTCCATCAGTCCTGTTTCTTCTTTGTTATTTGTTTTGTCAATTCCCTAACATAACTTCTCTTAAACCACTGCATGGCACAGAATTAGTGAAACTTGTAGGGATTTAGGGCATAATGTGTAGATGGGCAGATATCCAGGAAGTTTTGATTTTATTTTTTTTTCTGGAAATTTAGACTCTTTTGAATTTAGAATTATTTGTTGTTAAAGACAAATTGTACATGTTTTGTGTATGTAATGTGTACCTTACCATTCAATATGGGTAGCATAAATTGTCAAGTAATTGGGAGCATATGGTATGTAAGCTTGCTTGTAAACCAGTTCTATAGTATATGTTTATTTGAATAACTCTTCACTGTTAATGAACAGATAATGGATATTTTAAAAAATTAAGTCAAATTGAATGCTGCTGATATAGAAATTTATATCATCATGCACACTCTGTTGCTGTACACATACCAATTCGCAAGATTGTTGAAAGTTTTAATTATTTAATCCCAACCTAATTATTCATATTTCATAGCTTTGAATTAGAGAGAGAGAGAGAGAGAGAGAGAGAGAGAATTATTAAGTGTGTTTTCTTCGTATGCCTATTAAACATGTCTGTATTACTTATTATTAAATGTTTCTTAAATTGCATTGATATGATTGTCAAATAGCACATATATTTTTTTCGGCAACTTAATGATCTCTGATCCTCAGCAATGTTCGACAACTCTAAATTATCCGGAATTTTTTTATTCATACAATGAATTTGCCTTTCATATAGACAAATTTAATTAGTTGTTTGCATGGTCAGTTAATTTCAATTCAACTCTTCATTCACTGACGAGACCAACAATTATTCAAACTATCAATGAGATAAAGAATTGACAAAAAACTTTCTAAAATTTTACAATGATTTTTAATTTTTGATAATAATGCTCTAAATACAAAACAGTTTACAATCAGGAAAATAATGAAACATATGAAAAAATTCATTCACTTCATATAAATTGAAAAAAATTATTATTTTAAGGCAACAAACACTTTGAATTTTACTTAATATAATACTATTATGTTATTGTTATAAACTTCTATCAATGATTACAGTTGCACATGTATATTATTGAAGCTGTTAAAGATTTAATGAATTTGTTAGGGTTTTCCTTAATAAACAACAATCTGATGACACAGCTAAATTATACAATTTTCATTTACAGATCTTTCTTTTTCTTCTACCAAGAGAGAGAGAGAGAAAGAGAGGAAGAGAGAGAGGAGAGATAGAGCAAGAGAGAGAAGAGAAAGAGAGAGAGGGGGAGAGAGATAGAGTGAGAATGAGAGAGAGAAAGACAGAGACATACACCCTGACAGACGTAAAAATATGGTTTTACATGTAAAAAAAAGTGAACGATAAATTATATTTCACATTATGTTGAGAATATTTACATTTATTTACATTGCATGCATTTGTATGAGCATAATTATCCTATTAAGACATTTGCTAGTTTTAAAGGTATACATCAACTATATATCATATTTTCATTTCATTTGATAAGATAAGACAAACTACATGAACAAATTTTATGTGAGGATACTCACACATGTAATATTTTTAACACAATGTCATAAGAAATTTAAGGAATATTGCATGATTTTATAGATAATGTTCTCAAAACCTCTGAGCAATGGTCTGTCTCACCCGGAAACCATCATTTCCATTTCCTCTGTACACGGCATTGTTGTGCAGAACCTGTATTGGATCATCTGCAGCTTCAAGCGGGAGTCTGCCATTGATGGCCATATTGTGTAGTCTTAGGCAGCATTCGATCATTTTGATGCATTTTGGGGCAGTGAACTGAAGACTTCCTCCAGTTTTATGCAAGCATCTATTTAAAATAAAAAGGAAAAAAAATTATGTTCACATTGATTAGTTATAATTAACATGTCACGGATGAATCCTGTAAGTGGATTTAATTCTTAATAAATTCAAGCTGATATACAAAAAAAAAATTGAACAAACCTGAATCTGCACTTAAGAACCCCAAAAGCCCTTTCCACTGTGTTTCTGGTTGAGCAGTGGGCTTGATTGTAATTCTCTTCCTTGGTGCCTCTTGGTTCATTGAATGGGGTCAACAACCATTTTTTCAGGGGATATCCTGAATCTCCCAAAATCCAGGGTCCACTCAAAGTTTCCATCAGTTGAGGTACAGAGGAATTGGCCAATATAAAGGAATCATGAGTTGATCCAGGCCACTTCACAACAGCATTGGTAAAACTGAAAGGAATAAGCTTGATTAGTTTAACCTAATTATTTCTGGTCTAGTTTTTTTTATAGTGAGCAGGTGGGTGGGTGTAATATGACTTTATTTGGAGCAGACTATTGTAATTAAAATTAGATTTTTGATCCGTTCCAAATACATTGCTACAAGTGCACAAAGATCTAATTTTAATTAGATTGGGAGTGGACTTTTGGTATAATCTTTCTCAAAAATTATTTAAAGAGTAAAAGTTATCTGTAATGTATGATTTTGATATATATTTTTAGTCAATATTAAATATTTACCGAAGGTCGGCATCCACAACTCCTTGAACGTTGATGGAGGGAAAACCCTTGCGGCAGATGAAATTGGGTTCATCATCTCCTGACATGCCCTGTATGGGTATCAATGTACCATCTATAGTACCGATTACGTTTGGGAAATGTGCAATCTTATAGAAGCCATCCTTTACTCTCTTCAGTTCATCTGCTGTGGTCGGGAAATTAATGTTGTTAAGCTGTCGACATAAAGCTGGGCAGACAGAATGTATTATCCTTGATGCTGATGGAACGGAGACTCCATGCAGGTCAGCCACTTCTGACAAGTAGTCCCCCTTAGCCAAAAAGCGAAGAGTGATCAACACCTGAGGAAAGAGAGAACACAATTGTTTAAGTGGGGTGTTACAGATGGGGAGGGGGAGGGGGGAGAAATATGAAAGAATTCTGAGGCTCAATTTTTTTTTTCAATTAGGCGTACTTCAAGACTTTTTGAAGTAAAATAGGTTGAAGGGCTGAAAAAAACCCTTAAACATTTTTACTCAAATTTATAAATTTAATAGTAATTATAACTACCACCCACACCTACTCCTTACCCCAATTATTCTAGTAAGACACTTTTCTTACTAAAAACTTTTTTTTTTTTTTTTTTTTTTGGGGGGGGGGGGTCAGTCAGTCTTGGAAATCAACTACCAAAAAAAGTGGAATAATCAAAACATAGGCTATCATTTGTGATAGATAGTTTAAGGCCATGTTACCTACTTTTTAGGAATATAATTTTGTTAGCTGAGTAATGAGAATCAAGAATGATTCTTAAATATCATAATAAACCATTGCATGCATGATTTTAAGTATTAAACTCTTCTGTTTTCTTATATTTTGGTTATTAAATAGTGAGATAAATTGATAATAGTATCTGAGTTGATAAAGGTATGATAGATCAATACTGGCAGGTGCCTGTTTAATCATACTCAAATAATGTCTTTCAATGCCATATGGGGCGAAATTACAGAGGACCGAAAAAAGTGCCAGTATAATTTCACTACGAACCGTTAACTCTCTATGAAATTGAGGTAAAAAAAGAAGTTTATATTATAAACTTACTTGGATGTAAACAGGAATCGCACACGATCTAGAGGTTGGGTGCTGAACAGTATCATTTACCAAATCAGTCAAGAGAAGAATTTCTCGCCGAGGAAAACGGTATCGTGCAACCAAATCTAGGTCCGTATATCTGTCTAGTGGGTTAATTCGGTCCCGAAAAATACGTTCTCGTCGCAATGCTCGATCGTTTTCAAAAAGCAGAAAAAAGGCAGCCATTTTTGTTGTCAATTAAAAATCTTACGACAAAATATTTGCACTTAAGTTTCAATTTTTACACTTAAGAGAGGGTATAAGCTCTCGTAAAGTTACGACAAATTTTACACTTAAGATTCATGTAAGATTTTTTGTGAAAGTGAACAAAAACTTAAGTTTTCACTTACGATAAAAATTAATCGTAAGTTTTTTTGTGAAAAGGGCTACTGTATTGTGAAAATTGCACTATAAAGTTATTTTAGTTAACCCAAAGTTTTTCACTGGTAACATTGCATTATATACAAGTCAAATTTCCAATGCCACAGGCGAGTGTTTGTATCCCGCTGTTCCTAATTCTAATTTTTTTGCCATGACAATAATTAAATATAAAGAATAAAGTAAGTGTGTGTCATGTACATTTTGGTATAAATATTATTGTAGATTCACTGGAAGAGGCCGCCAAAGAAGAAGATGCATATTTCTTTTGGAACCTCGAAATAAAAGGTTTCACAATCATTGTTATTTCAATGATAATCTATGTCTCAATAATTTTTTTTTGTCTGCATGTTGATTTTAATGAAAGATAAGAAATTTAAGATTAGACAAGTAAATTACCAACACGTTTAGAAAAAAAAATTGAAAAGAATTCTTTTAACTGATGATAATGACAGCAATATTTAATGAAGACTATAAGATTGAATACTTATGTGTGTCTGTGTATATATTATATTATATATTTTATGGTTTTGATAGGATTGCTTGCATAGATTGCTGTAACGACAATCATCATAATACTGATGATATTTAAGAGATGGCTAATGGTAGTATTGGTAAAGTGTAAATGTGGGTGCTTGGCACCAACACACACCACTACACCGCAGGCAGCACAGACAACACCCGCCGCTTCATCCCAGACAACAGAGGTAGCACTCGTCACTATACACCCCAGACAGTCCAGACAACACCAGCCACACCATTAAGTTAGTAATCTTGACCTTAATCCATTATTTACGCGAGCGAATATATACATTTATTATACCTCTGTGTATATTTTCTATGTAAAATTACAATGAATAAACATGCTATTCTATTTAACCGTGAAATAGTTTCAGTGCTATCTGCACATGGTGAATAGTGATCGAACTTTTTCATCGGCGGCATTTGATTTCCCTCCTTTTTAAACTCGGAACACTTCTGACGTAATCCGATCGCTGCATTAAATTCAAAGTCCGATAACTCTAATTTGTTTATCATAAAGAAATTCTGCATCGCCGACAAATAAAGTTTTCTTTGGTATAATAAAATACCTATTTACTGACTATTCTGACTATAGCAAGTTTATTGTCCCCCTCGACAGCAAACTTGCTATCGTCCTCATAGCCAGTAAATAGGTATTTCGGTGAATAGTTTCGATGACTATTCACCATGGGCAGATAGCACAGACTATTACCCCTGGCTCCACAAAACCTTTGATAAGTTTTGAAGATGAGGAAGGTTCGGTGAGCACCCGCACCAGATCCAAAACTCGTGCAGCTAAGAGACTTAGCCTGTAATGTTCTTTGAGCAAGCCAATCTTGTGCAGCTAAGAGACTTAGTCTGTAATGTTCTTTGAGCAAACCAATCTTGTGCAGCTAAGAGACTTAGTCTGTAATGTTATTAAAGCAAGCATTTAGTTCAGTAGTGTAGATGTGTTAAGAATGTTATAATACTAGGTGTGTTATAAACAAGATTTTGTTTTGAACAAGAAGAAGAAAAAAAAAGGTTGAATAATTTTTTATTTACTCTGAATTTTTTTGTTAATGAGGGTAACAAATGTATTTACTATAACAAGTATCATGTAAAAGATAAAAAAAGAATACCCATATCTTTATACATGCCGAACTTAAAATACCTATTTATGATCATGTGTTATTTTTTATGGGCTGCTTTTTATTTTTTTATTTTCAACATGAATAAGTAGGATAACAGGGTTCTTAATTTTGTATGGACTGAAAAGGGGGATAATTGATTCATACATTGGGTAATTAAATTGTTTTTCTACTGGTGCTAAAGGCATATTTTTTATATGATTAACTGAAAGTATTCTACCTTTTTTTTTTCATTATACTTTATGTACAATCAATTTTTTTTCTGTAGAAGCATGCATGCATCTTTATGTAGTAAATATTTTTGTTATTTGCTATCCATTGTATCAAATTATGATACTGATTCATGAAATTATTGTTATATACCTCATCATTTACCTGCGTGTATAGCAAACTAGACATTTTATTTTATATAAGGGGAATTTAGTTTTTTTTTTATATATTTGGTATTACAAGTATTATGGGGGAAAAACACAGAATACTCATATTTTAATGCATGCCAAACTCTCTCTAAGAAAAAGACGTTTTTTATGATCATGTGTTATTTTTTATGGACTGCTTTTTATTTTTGGGGGGTTCTTATTTATTTATGGACTAAAGGGGGGGGGGGGTAATTCATTCATTCATTGATTCATACATTGGGTAATTAAATTCTTTTTTACTAGTGCTATATGCCTATGTACAATCAACAGGTTTTTTTTTTAAGAATTTTTTTCTGTAGAAACATGCATTAGAATGTTTATGTAGTAAATATACTTGTATTTGCTATCCATTGTATGGATTCATGAGATTATTGTTATATACATATAACATCTGACCGGTCACATCCGCCGTGTGCTCTTTGTCGTAATCGGGAAAATAAAAACCGCAAATGTCCGTAGACAATTAGGTAATTAATTATGGTCTAACAATTAGTATAAAAAACGTCAGTCAGCATGCGACTCTGTGGAAGATTGTATTTGCTGACAATGTCGTTGTATCGATCATAGAACTTACGAAAAGATGACTTTAAACGAGACTGTTGATAGTCCTGTTTTATCAACTTGTTTGTCAGTAGCTTGCCCCGTCTTAGAAACTGTTCATACGAAGAGCATGCCCTTGCGTATCGAATTAACTGAGAGACAAAAACACCATATGCAGGTGATCAATATATGTATTTATGCATATGTATTTGTATTTATAGCATATGTATTTATATGTATATGTATTTATATGCATATTTATGTTCTCCTTCGTTTCACTCATCCGAACATAAAGTATTTCTATTCTAAGTATTTTACAAATAAAAACAACACAGGTATTAGAGTGAGTGAGCTATCAACCAGTTTATTCGCTGTAATATACATTTAGCACGCGACTTTACTAGCGATGAACTGGAATCAGGCCCAATAATTGTATCATTTCCAAATAGATCTACATAATACAATGTAAATTTTAATACAAATCAAATATACTGCAACGTACGCATACACATGTACCGATAAACCAAAAAAAAATCGTGTTCGAAATGGTTGATTGCTCTTCGATGACCTGTCTATACCTGATCGGTTCTATTTATACTAAAGCCAAACAACTACTTGTATAACTGCGCTTAAAGAAGTAGTCCGTAAAATACAACTTGCAGAAATTAATTTATGTTCTCCTTCGTTTCACTCATCCGAACATAAAGTATTTCTATTCTAAGTATTTTATAAATAAAAACAACACAGGTATTAGAGTGAGTGAGCTATCAACCAGTTCGACACCAAAGGTATACTAATTATGTAAATAAGAAAATAAAGATATCATAATCCAAGATTTAAAGTAACAGATAACTTTTCTTTAAGACTGTCCAAAACATATCCATCTTTTGCATTTTCTGAACGCCATCTACCGTGTACTTTAAAGAGTCTGTCTGGAACATTATTATTAGCTGATGTTGTAGCTCCCCCACTTCTCAAACTATGTAAACCATATTCTTTGAAATCAACTCCAACAGTTTTAAGAGCATCCAACAGAAGTTCTCTTGCTCTAGTATATGTCAAAGGCTTGTTTATTTTACTCAACCTGTAAACATTATCTTTCTTAAAAAATGTAACTGCTCTGAAAATAAATTCTTCAGATTGAAACACAAGACCAGCGTACGATATATATTTTTCAAGATAACTAACAGGACATAGATTATTTCCTGTTTTAGCTATAACGACTATGTTACCTTGTCAAAACACATCTGTTTTTACTTTTTTCAATTTTGATTTCAATATGTGAACCAGATTGATGAAACTTAATATCAGACATACAAGTTCGTCGTACCTCAGAAATACAGCATAACCCAATAGTGCCATGCATACAAGTCTGGAGTGATACAAATTTTCAACCAGAGAAAACTTATCCATAATTTTCTCTAAAATTTCTGGTGTAATAGGTTTCTTCTTGACTATAGGTTTAGACCTTAATCTTTTCCCGCCTTCTAACATTAAATTCACAAGACTGTTATCACACGGATTCTTACACAGGTTTATGAGATGAGTCCATTGAATACTATAGTATGCTGCATTAATAACCGCTGCTGAACAATTAGTCTGTATCAAATAAGATAAATAAACTGCAACTGTGGAGGGTAAAGCAGGTAAATCCTGAAAATTAAATGTTTCACACCAAGCCTTGAATTGCAGAAAATAAGTTATATACTTTTTATAGGTATTTTCAGATCTGATGTTCAGTACTATATTACCCATTCCCAATACTGTTTTCTTTAGTCTTGGATCTTGAATCTCTCTAATTTCTTTCCAATACGAGAATTTACACGCAAGCTGAAAATATAAAATAATTAATTAAGGTCTTCCGTTTCCAACGGAAGACCTTATAGTGATTGTAAGGTTTTTTCTTTCTTTCTTATTATTATTATTTTTTTCCCCTTTTTTGTCGGCAGAATTTCTCAGAGATGAGTGGATAGATTTTCCTGAATTTTTTAGGAATGATATATATTGATAATATCTCGAGGCGTTTTTTTTCATTTTTTCAAAATTCATTTCCGGTCGTCCGTTTCCTGTCCCGCGACAAAGAAGCTTGTCACCTCGAGATCTCAAAAACGACAAGGACTTTAAAATGTAAACTTTGTGGGATGATAGACCTGTATATGTAGATGTGTTTAAACTATTTTGTTTTGTTTGTCGTAACTTCCGGTCGTCACCGGAAGCACTATAAAAATATTTTTTTTTACGCATTGAATTTAATTTACATAAAATGGATATATAAGTATAAATCTTTATTTATGTCATCTAAGCGATGTTCATTCAACAAAAAATTTCCACTTCCGGTGAGATATCTCAAATATCTCAGGTAGCTTTTTAAAAATAAATTTTGTACCCGCGAGATCTCAAAAAGTATAAGTGATCAAGACACGAAACTTTCATGGATGATAGACATTTAACTGAAGATGTGTTTAACTGCCTTTATTTTGTTGGCCGTTACTTCCGGTCCACACCGGAAGAGTTCAATCAAATCAAGCTGTTTATAAGTTTAAATGTTTTTCTTTGCCAATTTTAGATAAATTGATAGGCAATAAAGTCCTGTTGTCAAATGCATAAGAACTACTAACTTTAAATTTCCACTGATTACTTCCGTTTGTCCGTTTCCTGTCCCAAAACAAAAAACTTGACTCCTCGAGATCTCAAATATGGTAATGACTTGAACAATCAAACTTTGCAGGATGATAGACCTATATATGTAGATGTGTTTACATTATATTGTTTTGTTCGGCGTAACTTCCGGTCGTCACCGGAAGCACTTCAAATTTTTTTTTTTTTTTACTTTTTTTAGTTATTTTACACAGAATTATTATTTTAGTACGGATCTTTTCATAAGTCATTTATACGAAGTTAAATAAACAAAAAAAGATCCATTTCCGGTGAGATATCTCAAACATCTCACGTAGCTTTTTTATACTAAATTGTGTACCCGCCGTTAATCAGAAACTGTTAGTGATCAAAACACAAAACTTATGTAGGTGATAGACATTAGATAGATGATGTGTTTAACGTGTTTCATTTTGTCAATGGTCGCTTCCGGTCCTCACCGGAAGGGTTCAAACAAATGACATTGTTGATAAGTTTAGCCGTTTTTTTTTACACTGTTTCAGTAAGCTCGATAAACAGTAGTGTACGAGAGGAAAGTGTTTAAGATATATTAACATTTTTTTTCATTAAGCAATTCTGTTCGTCCGTTTCCTGTCACGAGACAAGAAACCTTTTCTCAACGAGATCTCATAACTGACAAAAGCGTTAGCATCCAAACTTTGAGGAAATATGGAACAATGTATGAAAATATGTTTACCATGTTCCGTTTAAATCAGCGTAACTTCCAGTCGTCAGAGCAAATTTCAAAAATGACTTTTTCTCGTTTCGTTTTGTTCCACATAGAAAAAGTTACTGAAAGATTCCATCACCGTATCGATTATATCCTTTTTCTTTTTTATAAGAGAAAAGCATTTTTTAAAAAGATTTATACATGAGGAACGGAAGACCTTTTTGTTGCTATCTCAGAGACGACAGGATAGATTTTTCTTTCTTATTAAGGTCTTCCGTTTCCAACGGAAGACCTTATAGTGATTGTAATGTTTTATTAAGGTCTTCCGTTTCCAACGGAAGACCTTATAGTGATTGTAATGTTTTATTATTATTATTATTATTATTATTATTATTTTTTTCCCACTTTTTGGCCACAAGATTTCTCAGAGATGCATTGACAGATTTTCTTGAAATTTTCAGGAATGATAGGTAATGATAATATCTCGAGGCGTTTTTTTTATTTTTTCAAAATTCACTTCCTGTCGTCCGTTTCCTGTCCCGTGACAAAAAGCTTGTCACATCGAGATCTCAGAAACGATAAAGACTTGAGCATTCAGACTTTGTAGGATGATAGACCTATAGCTGTAGATGTGTTTAAACTATTTTGTTTTGTTCGTCGTAACTTCCGGTCGTCACCGGAAGCACTTCAAAAAATAGTTTTTTTACGTATTTAATTTATTTTACATAGAATGAATATATAAGTATAAATCTTTATATATGTCATCAAGGCGATGTTCAATCAACAGAAAAATTCCACTTCCGGTGAGACATCTCAAATATCTCACGTAGCTTTTTAAAAATAAATTTTGTACCCGCGAGATCTTAAAAAGTATTAGTGATCAAGACACAAAACTTTCATGGATGATAGACATTTGACTGAAGATGTGTTTAACTGCTTTCATTTTGTTGGCCGTTACTTCCGGTCCACACCGGAAGAGTTCAATCAAATCAAGCTGTTTATAAGTTTAAATGTTTTCCTTTGCCAATTTTAGATAAATTGATAGGCAATAAAGTCCTGTTTTCAAATGCATAAGAAATACTAACTTTAAATTTTCACTGCCTACTTCCGTTTGTCCGTTTCCTGTCCCAAAACAAAAAATTTGACTCCTCGAGATCTTAAATATGGTAATGACTTGAACAATCAAACTTTGCAGGATGATAGACCTATATATGTAGATGTGTTTACACTTTTTTGTTTTGTTCGGCGTAACTTCCGGTCGTCACCGGAAGCACTTCAAAAATTATTTTTTTTATGCATTTAATTTTTTGAACACAGAATTGAAATATAAGTATAAATGCTTACATATACCATCTATCCGATGATAATAAAACAAAAAAAATCCACTTCCGGTGAGATATCTCAAATATCTCAGGCTATCTTTTTTAAACAAATATTGTAACAACGAGATCTCAGAAACTGTAAGTGACTAAGACATGAAACTTACAAGGATAATAGACATTTGATAGAAGATGTGTTTAACAGTTTTCATTTTGTCAACCGTCACTTCCGGTCCACACCGGAAGAGTTGAAAAAAATCAAGCTGTTTATAAGTTTTACTGTTTTTCTTCAATATTTTTGGATAAAATGTTAGACAATAAGTCACGTTGTCTAGTGTTTGTAAAAAGCTAACTTTTATTTTCATTGAACACTTCCGTTTGTCCGTTTCCTGTCCCGAGGCAAAGTATTTTGACTCCTCGAAATCTCAAATACGGTAATGACTTAAACAGTCAAACTTTGTGGGATGATAGACCTATGTATGTAGACAATTTTACACAATTTTGTTTTGGTCGGCGTAACTTCCGGTCGGCACCGGAAGCACTTTAAATTTATTTTTTTTAACTTTATTTTTTTTTTAACAAAAAATAATTATCTAGGTATTAATGCTTGCTTAAGTCATTTATGCGATGTAAAATAAACAAAAAAGATCTACTTCCGGTGAGATATATCAAATATCTCAAGTAGTTTATCTTATTAAGCAGATCTTAGAAACTGTAAGGGATGAAAGCACAACATTTGCATAGATGATACATTTTTGATAGAAGTTTGGTGTTCTTTTTTGTTTTTTGTTTTGTTTTACACAATAATACATTTATATGAGAACGGAAGACCTTTTTGTTGCTATAGCAACAAGAGTCTAGTTATGTTTAAATAATGTTAAAGACATAAGTCAAAGAACCCCAAATAGAATTAACATTCATCCTTCCATACGTTTTAGTGTTTCAAGTTAACATATCATTATTATATATTATCTAATGTACCATAAAGACTAAATTATTATTATACAAATTACAATGCCCAATCAAGGCTAAAAAACAATATGCCCCATCAAGGCTGATTAAACAATATGCCCCATAAAGGCTAAATTAAACATAAAGACATAAACACAAAACAATTTTAAACTGTCCTTTACAATTTTTTCCTTCTGAATTACATACCAATTGTATTCCGGTGACTAGCTTGGAATCACATCCGTCTGCAAAAAACAGTTTTGATGAGACGAAACGCAGCGGTGAAACCTTCACATACTTTCTGAACTTTGGTTTTCCTGGCAAAACACGATATAGTTCCATAAATGGTCGCAAATTTATATGGCCAACGGTGTCAGCTCTCACGCAACCTTCAGATCTGAACACTTTTTGTCATGATTGTAATAATGAAAATTCATGTAAATGTACTTACTCACTAAATTTGAAGTCAGGTGCGGAAATTATAATGGTGTTGTCAAACGTTGGAAATGGTGCAGTTATAACACATCCAATACATATTCATGGACATACGTTTGAAGTACTAAAAATGGGTTTTCCTTTTATCACATCCCCGTATTCCAATGATTCTGATCTCCATCAAAACGAAGACATTTTATGTAACGATCAATTAACCAATGAAGAAAGTCAATGTAATCAAGCTACATGGCGAAATTTTTATTGGACGATGAATTATCGTCATATTGATCAAATCAACCTCCACAATCCAGTGAGAAAAGACACTGTCATCGTTCCGTATGGGGGCTACACTATTATTAGGTTCTGGGCGACCAACCCGGGAGTCTGGTTCATGCATTGTCATATCGATAAACACATGGTAGAGGGGATGGCTCTGATGCTTAATGAGTCTTTTGACAAACTACCCGCCTTGCCAAATGACATGCCAACATGTTATAGTTTTAAGAACCAACCCATTGTTAGAAATGAACACCCCCCAAGAGGTTTGTTAATTTTTATATTTAAAAGCTTAATGCAAAAAAAAAACCAATTCACACATTTTAGAATATGCTTTTTCATTTTTAATGTTTTGAAACTCTAGTATGCAATTTACATTCAATATAGCTGAACTCCCCGATTAGAAGCTTATATTTAAAAAAAAAAATAATTAAGACAAGATTTTTGTTTTGTTTGTCCGACTGTTTCTAATTTGGTAATTAGTGCTTTTCGACTTTCGGTCGAAAAGACCTATTGTTTTTGTGTTGTTTATTATTATTTTTTTTTGTCGACAAAGTTTCGTCAAGGATTTTTCGAAAACGGTAGGAGATATTGGAATTTTAAATGTACGGACTTCTAGCATTTCCTACATGTAATGATACGCGTAAGAAATGTGTTGAACTTCCGGTTCCGGTATTTCCTATTTACACAAGGAAAACACTAGAAATTTTAGGAAAAGATATATTGATTATATTTTTCAAACAAAAATGATAAAATTTTAGAACAAGAATCATCTTGTCCAGGTGTACAAAAAGTTACGTAGTGGCCTGTTTCTATCTCTTACCATTTCCGAGATATTAGACCTCAAACTTTTGAAAAGGGGGGATAAAAAAAATGTAAAATTTCAAATACCGTTACAAAATTTATACAACGCTTATACATTGTAAAGTAGATGTAATTAACGTATATATGAAGTTTCATTGAAAATTATTGACTACTTTCGGTTTTATGAGCAAATGAAATTATGAGAGTTTCTATGTTAAATAGAATTCACGCGTGCTACGTTTTCTCGAACATTTTTAAAGGAAATATTTTTATATTTCAAATTCATAATATAAGACCTAATACGCAGACCAGAAAAGGTTCTGGGATTTTTTGTCCGAAAATAAGGAATTTGGAGGGTCAAAATTCAAAACAGTCCTCAAGCGGCATCTTTGTTTAATTATTCGTCCGATTTCTAAAATCCTTTTGGTTTAAAGTTTAGAATAAGGGGTGCTATTTAAAAAATATAGTCCGAGGGGCAACTTATTGACTCCTTATAGGGGATTTAAGTGCATGAATATCATAACTTTATCACAGTTCAAAAAATATAATTGAAAGAGTTGTCTCGCTTTGCACGATGGAAAAAAATAATGTTGAAAACTCTAGGCATACTAAGTTTTATGAATGAAAAAATAGTGTGTTTTAAATATGAATTTTTAAAGATTTTCTTTAAGAAACTAACGATGTATTTGGATATAAAGTTCTGTAGTTATCTTTCTTTGTACATTTAAAGTTCTTAGAGGTTCATATATGAGTATATGTTTAAAGCATATATTTTTCATTTCATGACACACAATCTTTGAAAAAATATACGAATTTAAATACGGGGTTAAAAGGCCTTCGAAAAGCCCTTCCTTATTGTTGATGACAAAAACAGGTATAGTTTTTCTCAAATGTCGTGCTCTGAATTCCAATGTATAAAAAACATAGCATGTTTATCGTAATCAATTACGTACGTAAAAAACACAGAGAAAAACATTTTTTCAAGTGAGCTTTTCTGATCAAAATTTGTCCGTTGTCTGTCGGCGTTGGTGCTGTAAACTTTTTACATTTTCATCTTCTTCTCCAGAACCACTGGACAGATTTCAACCAAACTTGGCACGAAGCATCACTGGGTGAAGGGGATTCAAGTTTGTTCAAATGAAGGGCCACACCCTCTTTAAAGGGGAGATATTTAAGAATTATTGAAAATTTGTAGTTATTTTTCAAAAATCTTCTTCTCAAAAACTATAAGGTCAGAAAAGCTGAAACTTGTATGGAAGCATCCTTAGGTAGTGTATATTCAAGTTTGTTCAAATCATGGTCCCCGGGGGTAGGATGAGGCCACAATAGGGGGATGAATTTTTACATAGGAATATATAGAGAAAATGTTTAAAAATCTTCTACTCAAAAACCTTTAGGCCAGAAAAGCTAAAATTTGAGTGAAAGCATCCTCAGATAGTGTAGATTCAAGTTTGTTTAAATCATTGTCCCCAGGGGTAGAGTGGGGCCACAATGGGGGATGAATTTTTACATAGGAATATATAGAGAAAATTTATGAAAATCCTCTTCTCAAAAACTATTTGACCAGAAAAGTTCAAATTGGAGCGGAAGCATCCTCAGATAGTGTAAATTCAAGTTTGATTAAATCATGGTCCCCGGGGGTAGGGTTGGGCCACAATGGGGGATGAATTTTTACATAGGAATATATAGAAAAAATCTTTAAAAATCTTCTTCTCAAAAACTATTAGGCCAGGAAAGCTCAAATTGGAGTGGAAGCATCCTCAGATAGTGTAGATTTAAGTTTGTTTAAATCATGGTCCCCATGGGTAAGGCGGGGCCACAATGGGGAGATTAATTTTTACATAGGAATATTCTCGGAAAGTGTTCAGTCCAAAAAGCAGTAACTTGTGTGAAAGCACGGGTTGTGCCGATTAAAGTTTGATGAAATCATGATTCCCTAGAGAAAAGTGGGGTCACAAAGGGGGGGGGGGGGGGGGGAGGGTTATATAGGAATAGAGGAAAATCTTACAGGTACAACAACAAAAGGAGCTTGGTGGTTACCATAAAAATATGTGGATAAAAATCGGCAGATATTTTAAAAGTTTTGAGCAATATCTACTGTACTTAGTTGTCAAGATATTTTTAATTTTGATACTGTAATGCTAATTTGATCAGAGTTAAGGGTATTGTTCCTCAGGTGAGCGATGTGGCCCCTGGGCCTCTTGTTAACAATATGGCGAATATCTGAGAACAAACCCTAAGACTTGTTAAAGAGTCATTTCTGCATTGTAATATACATTTTAGAGTTTAAACCCTAATTCAAAATCTACCTAATACGCCTGCTATTTATGATTTATTTCTTTTGAATATTTATTCATAAAGGGAAGAGGGGACAGCAAGAGTCAGAAAAAAATTGAATTTTCACCCTAGTCCAAGAGGGCAGCATTTTGTAAACTTTTGGTTTAAAGAGACATGCAAGCCTTTAATAGCTTTTCGTTTTAAATTGCACACAAGCATGCAATAAACATAAAATTAAAGTAAAGTTAAATAAAGTAAAATAGAATTTTGACTTAACTAAGCAAGGTGACAATTTACATTGAAGTAATTAAGTGGAAAAATTAATTGTACACAGATAAGTACGGCAATAGGTTACCCTAATGTCTAAAGTGACCTTAAAAATTAACTCTTTAGGCATAATTGTCAATCCCCCCTAATTAAGAATTTAAACCCCTGTTCCATAGGCAGAAAATTTAACAAATAAGAAAGAAGACTTAAACTTAAAAACAATGTTGCCATACAAACCCTACTTCTAGGGCCTGAACCTCTGACCAAGGGGCCATGAATTTCACTATTTTTTTTAGAGAGCTTTGTGGACATCATTAGCATTAAAAAATGATGCTCACTCCTCCTAGGCACCTGATCCTACTTCCATCTTTTTGGAGGTCCGTGTTTCTCTGATTTGAATTTGTATTTCGTTTTATGGATTTTTGAGATGGTTGACGGATTGTTATTGTCATTTTTTCATGCATTAAGTTTTTTTTCTCACATATGTGGCAGTAGAGTAGAAGATTTTTTTGAAAATTTAAATTTCAATTTGAAAATTTGGCCCCGCCTATGCCGCTCCGGGGGTGGTAGAGTCATAGGTTTAACAAGTTTAATTCTTCTTGTCATAGATATACTTCAAACCAAACATGGTTTCATGATGTCTTGCCGTTTTCAAGAAAAGGTTTAGGATGTAAAATTGTTTTCACACGACGCACGACGACGGACGAAGACCGAAAGCAATAGGTCACCTGAGTCATAGGTAACCTGACTCGTGTGACCTAACAATTGTTTATGTAAAGTAACATGCGACATTTCAAACGTAATTCATACAAAATGTCGGACAAACATAGATATAAGCAATATTACATAGAAGGCATCATATATTATTGATTTTCTTATTTGCAGGGGAACATGTATATATCACTTTCTTAAATTTTATTTTAGATCTGTGGTGGGTGGTCATTGTATTGCTTGTGGTGTCGGCGATATTGTTTCTTGCGCTTGTCATCACTATCTGCATCCAAATCAAAAGCTTTACAAAAAGTAGAGTTGGTCCAGGATGAAACGTGAGATTTATGGATTTTTACAGAAGCAAATAGTAATAAAAAAATTAACATAGATAACAATTAAAGCATAAACAAGTCTTTTTGAATATATATCAGATGTATTTACAGACCCTGCAACGTGCTACTGCACCAGTTGCACGGTACGGTTCATTTTGTGAGCGGTACGGTTCTTTTCTTGCATAGTTCGGTTTGCTTCTTGCACGGTACACTTTGCCACAAATAGCTGCAGATTTTGTGAACGGTTTGCGCGCTTTATTATTAAGGTAGGCGTGGCTTGAATGATTTGATCATTTACGATATAATTGTGTTTAATTTCTGCAAGATTGACTTCAGCAAAGTGGTAATAATGACAAACATTTTTATCTTTAATAATATAATATAAAACAGTTTCATTTTAATTTGAACTTCTATCCGTTCCTCCGCTTGTAAGGG
Organism: Magallana ariakensis; assembly: GCA_020458035.1. Lineage (NCBI taxonomy): Eukaryota > Metazoa > Mollusca > Bivalvia > Ostreida > Ostreidae > Magallana > Magallana ariakensis. The sequence goes on along the minus strand of CM035811.1, from coordinate 23,984,190 downwards.
AATGAGTGTTTACTTTCACTTATATTTAGTTTACATTCGTGCCATATTGAAAAGAATTTACATGACTGATATTAATTTAGAATTAACAATATTATGTAAATGTGGCTTACAATGTAGCTTTAAAAAA